>CM060351.1:39349123-39929123 GCA_030545235.1 Helianthus tuberosus
TCTTGTTTTGTTTCTACAATTCAAGCTCATGAGTTTCAATCTTTTCAATTAACATATCAAGAGAAATTGTTTCATACAAAGCATCATTTTTCAATATAAACACAAACGTTTGCCACTGATCAGCTCGTGGTAACGCTTCTATTATTTTGTCAATTATTTCTTCTCTCGTTTTCTCAATCTTAAATCTTTCTAGTTCAATTTTTAGATGACAAAAACGTTCAATCATTTGTCGAACTGATTAACCGTTAAGACTGTCAAACAAATCAAATTCTTTCTTTAATAAGGCAATCTTATTCTTCTTGATTTGTTTACCCCCCTCAGCTTTAACCCGTAAAGCTTCCCACACAGATTTTGATGTTCCGTCATGTTGTAGTAAAGCAAACATGTCATTTCTGATTGACGATTGGATTAAAGCAATCATTCTCTGTTCAGCTGCAAATTCTGATTTGTCTTCTTTGGATAAACCTTTCAGAGGGAGATCTTCTCCTTTATCATCAGTCGGCCTTTTATAACCAAATTCCAAACAGAACCAACTCTCATGTGCATATGCTTTTGCCCAGTTGAGAAACCGTTCTTTCCACCAAGTATAGTCTTCAATACTTTCAAGAGTTGGTGGTTTTGAATGTGTGCCGTAAAAGTTATCATGTTTAATGTTCTCATTTATTGCTTTTGTTATGGTTTTTGGTGTAACAATTGTCGTTTCGGAAGATTCGGACGTAAATGCATTGTAGAACGTATTGTAGAACTCTTCAGCCATGATGAGAATTTCTTGAATTTCCTGGAGACAAAACAAACAAACACAATCAGTCTAAACAATATCAAACAACTTGAAACAAACTAACACTCGGTTGATGTGAAATGATCTTGATGCAAAATGTCCACTTTCAAACGAAATAAGATCTTCAAGCGAAATTAAATCTCAAGCGGAATCACTTTGGTGCGGAATACCCTTTCAAGCGAAATAGCAACTCAAACGGAATACCCTTTTCAAAAGAGATAACCACTTTCAAACGGAATATGTGATTTCATGTGAAACACTTCAAACGGAATTACAATTTGATGCGAAATAATTGATTCCGTGTGAACCTTTCAAATGGAATTACAATTTGATGCGAAATATTGCTTTCGAACGAAATCACTCAAGCGAAATACTGGTTTCAAGCGAAATAAAGATCTAATTCCGTGCGAAATACCGCTGACGTCATCCACTCCGAGAACATTTTCAAACGAAATTACCAATTTTATCAAGTTTTAAGTTGATTTTAAGTCCAATTCTTTCAAGGCTTTGTTAAAACACTGTTTTGCATGTAATGTGTGAAATTCAAACCATTTTTTCCGTAAAAACTTGTAAATTTTGAAAAAGAAGGTGTAAAAGTCAGAAAACTGATGAAATCAAGCTGAACTCTTCCTCCTGAGCTCTGATACCACTTGTAGGATCGTTGTGCGACCTGAATGAGTCGTTCAGAAGAGTTTTTATCCGGATCAAAGGCGGAATCAATGAAACGGACGCTCGATTCAATTTAAATGTCTCTATTATTGATATAACAGCAATTTACAACCTGGAGACAATTCGGCAGCACTTCGTTACCGAATCAGAAAAGTTACAAATGACAAACCAAGCTCCCCTATATATAGTTGTGTGATTTCGCTTGAAAGTGGCACTGGCCATTTCAAGCGAAATTAACAATGTTAATTTCGTGTGAAATAGCCAGTGGCTATTTCAAGCGAAATTACACACTTATATATAAATCCTAGTATCTAGCATCCCGAGCACTAGTTTATCCTATCCTATTACATGACTCGATACAAGACGAAGTCGACAGACATAGTGCACTAACATGTGTTTTAGTTGTGTCTTAAATTTCATACCTATAATTCATTGCATTGTGTCTTAAACTATTATATTTGTTGTTTTTCTTACCAAAACAACACAAAACATCATGCCTAAGTCCAAAACATGATGTCTACATGTCAATTCTTATATTTACTCACACTTCTCACAAAAAAAATGTCATTTTTTTTACAGAAACCTCACCCTAAGACACTAAACAAACACTTCAGCACTATTTGAAATTTATTAAACTTACCGAACGAAAGTTGAATAGAAAACGATCATAAAACCAATTTAAACTGATAACCGGTAAGTTTCTAAACCGAATGAAAGTGGTTTCATAACCTACACTCAGAAAAGTCAATGCCTGTTTTTTAAAATTTAAAAGTTAATACCTATGTTACTAATATGTTTCTTCAACATGTTTATTCATAAGATTTTTTCCCAAAACTCAATATTTGGTGGATGTTCGAAAAATAGATAAATAAATTCAATTTTCAAATGAATAATCAGAGGGCAAATTTTTTGGTGGATGTTCAAAAAATAGGTAAATAAATTCAATTTTCAAATGAATAATTAGAGAGAAAATTTATACTAGGTCCAAGGCAAAGCCCTTTCTACCCTTAAACTTTGTGATAATGTTAAAACTAACATCTTTAACTTTGTAAATAACACTTTGACCCCTTTAAGTTTCAAATTTACTCTAAAACTATTTTTTTATGTTTTTATTTTTTTTTACATGTCAGTATAATTTGAGTTCGTCTATGTTTAACGTAATTTTTATTTGAAACGAGTTGGGTCAATTATATAATGTTTTATTTTTATCTACGTTTTGAGTTGAACTACGTTTTGACGTAAATTTTGTTTGGAAACAAATCATGTGAAATATAATATGTTTTCATTCTACGGCATAAATTTTAGTTACTATACGTTTCACATAAATTTAGTTTGGAAATGAGTTGGGTTAATTGTAGTCTATACTTTATTACGCTGCGTAAGACGCCAACGCACATATTTATTTTATGTATGTCTTGAGTTGGTCTACGATTCGATGTAAATTCTATTTGGAAACAAGTTAGGTCAAATATGATATGTTCTCATTCAATGGTATGAATTCGGATTACTCTACGTTTCTTCGTAAAGTTAGTTCGGAAACAAATCAGTTTGATTGTAGTCTATAATTTATCACGCCGTATACGCCGCCGCCGCAACGCATCATCATCATCATCATCATCATCATCATCATACTCAGTAAATCCCATCAATAGCAAAGCTAAGGTAGGGTCTGAGGAGGGTAAGATGTATATAGCCGCAATGCATGACGGGTAAAATTACTAGTTAATTAAGAAGAGTTAAATGCTTGGTTGGTCCCTGTGGTTTGCAAAGATTGCAGACTTGGTCCTAGTGGTTTACTAATTACAGAGTTGGTCCTAGTGGTTGTAAATTTTGCACTCGGGTGGTCCTTGTCACTAACCTAAGTTAGATTTTTCAGTTAAATGTTTGTAAAATATCTTTTTTACCCCTAAGATTAAAAAAATAAATAAAAATAAGTGAGCCCACACATCCCACCCTTCTTCTTCCCCACTCCACCCTTTAAAACCACCCACCACCAACTCCCCAAACCATCACTACCAGCCGTTCATGTCGCCCCCTTTGCTCTACAACCTTCATCTTCAAATCCCTCACAATAATTAAATCTCTCTCTCTAATTTCTCTTGTCAGGTATCTCCACTTTACACACACTTCATTTCCTCCAAACTCACGAACCTTTTTTCGTATTATAATTCATTTTTATTCACAAATTCACTGATTTAGGGTTTGATAATGACTTTTAGTTGGTAGCTCATCATGTCTCTAAGGGGTGGTGTGACGGCGGCGGAAGTTATAGCGGTCGGAGACACGAATGGTGGGGGTTTTCCTTCAACCGGCGACATCTGCAACCGACGACAATTGCAGATAAACGTAACAGCATACACGCGCCCTGATTACTCCTGACGAAGCCAGTTCCTCTTTGTTTTCATTGCAGAGTGACAGATTCAAAATAGCGGTTACTCCGTGCTCTTGAAGCTGTAGATCTTACGATTAGATTAGCGAAATCAACGGTCGGATTGCTCCTGCTCTGGCGATTTTCAATCTGTTCTCCGGTTTGTTCTTCACGAGTAAGCGAATCTCCATAGTTGCTTGCTTCTGATCATCAATAGAAGTGGTTGTTAATTGAAGGGTGGGGTTGGGTGGGTTGAAGGTGACTGTGGAGGAGGTGGTGGGTGGAAGGTGACAGTGGAGGTGGTGGATTGAAGGTGGTGGTGGTGGGTTGAAGGTGGTGGCGGTGGTGGTGGATTTTAGAGAGAGAGAGAGGGGAGGGAGAAGATGAGTGTGGGCCATCTTTATTTTTTATTTTTTTTATTGTTTAAGGGCAATTTAGTCATTTCACATAAATTTAACTGAGAAAGTTAACATGGGTTAGTGACAAGGACCACCCGAGTGCAAAATTTACAACCACTAGGACCAACTCTGTAATTAGTAAACCACTGGGACCAAGTCTGCAATATTTGCAAATCACAGGGACCAACCAGGCATTTAACTCAATTAAGAATCTGAAACTTTAAATGTTAACACTTTAAATTAACGGCTCTAAAAATACGAATTCTTTATATAAACTCTATGCTTTAACTTCAACGTGTTTATTAAACATGTCGTGTTCAAGTTAACTTCTTTATTAGATGAGTCGTACTTAGGTTGTCCCGTTTAATTAATTAGTTATTTTAGCCAACCCAAAAACCTGATTAATTGTTTTCGTATGGTGTTCCCGTCGTGTTAATAATTACCATCAACCAAGATGAAAATTTTCGTCCATTTTTAACCTTCAAACTCTATCTTCTCTCTAAAGATCGCAGGAACTTGCTACAATTCCATGCATAAATATATGTTCGTGTTGTTCTTGGTAGAGTCTACGTTATATTACAGTCAAGACACAAAGAGATTATAACTTGTTCTGGCTTCTAAGGTTTTATATATATGATTTTTCCTTGTTAAGTTTGATGTGAGATTGAGCAACTTCAGATGTATTTGAGTAAATTTAACATATCACTTTTTCTTTGCAATGAAACAAATATCTAAAAAACCTAGTACCTACGTATACAAATTTAAGTTGGGGGAATAGTGCCAGCTTGCCTGGCACTTCCCTATTGGTCCAGCTCATTATTCATTTAATTTTATTCTCAGTTTAAAATTACGGTTTCGTCCTTCGTTTAAAATTACGTTTTTGCCCCCAGCTCAAAATAAAATTATAATTTTGCTCCTAGCTCAAAATTACGCTTTTGCCCTCGGTTCAAAAACTCACTTTTAATTTTGTTCCTAGTTTAAAATTACGGTTTCGCCCTCCGTTTTAGATTACGTTTTCGCCCAAGTTCAAAATAAAATGTTGTTTTTTCCTGTAGCTCAAAATTACGATTCTGCTCTGTGACAACCCGAAGTTTCAAGGTTAGTACCTTCGGTCTTGTGATTTTCCCGTCCTAGTTTTAATTAACTTGTTCAACCCGTGACCTTGTTAAATGTGCTAACGTATATTGTAGTTGAGTGTGTATGTGCGTGTATAATGAGCCAACTTCTAGGTCGTGTGTACATTGAGCCGCAAGACATAATTGAGCCATGATATGCGTGTGTGTGTGTGTTAGTTTATCTAAAGCCCATCGATGTAGTGGATATTGGCCCAAAAACCGGAAATGTGAATCCTAGATCTCGGCCCAAGTCAATTGTGTGAGTAGTATTTGCAACCGGCCCAAGACCCCTTCATATATTTGTTTATTACGTGAAGGATTAGAAAGATTAGGAGATCAAACCCAAACCCTACCTCTTCCCTGTTTACGTGCGGCAATAGCGAACCCCCCCCCCCCCCCCCCCTGTTCGAGTTGCATCTAGATTGGCCAGACTTCCGGTTAGTGAATTCAGTCATGTTTGTTTAATGTTCAATTGCCTGATTTTGATACGTACGGATTAGAATTCAGTTCATGTTTGCTTAATGTTCAACTTGTGGCCTGATACGAATTAACTAAGTTAATTGATTAGAGTGTTAATCGAAATTGTTTATGATGTTAATCGAGCACATGTTTACTTGGCCGAAGACATGCTTGCTGATTGTGTTTTAATATGTGACAAGAAGTTGCATGATAAAAGTTTCATGGTCATGATCAGATCCAATTAATTACATGATTTTCTTGATGATGAGGATTGTGATGAAAATCTGTTAATAGTTGTATTGTATGGTGGGCCGTTAAATTCATCAAATAGGGATTATTACATGATTGATATTATTATTATTAAATATTGATGTGAAGTGGTTTTAAAGGTCCAATAGAATGATGTTAATTTGATAAGTTTGGATAATATGACAGCTATGTGTTTGTAACTTTGATATCACCAAATCCATCATGTGCATCCTACATATGTGTCAGAATAGACAAGATGTTAAATGATGATGTTTGTCATGTGAGTTAAGGAATGTGCTGTGTGTGTAGGTCACATAACATAATTCTTGATTTATGTATCGGAATAGTTGGAACCATGCAATTGGAAGTGTATGAATTAATAAGCTAAGCCTCGTTTTTTTTGAAAGCTTGAACATGTATAGATGTCTAAGGAATTATGTAAAAAGCCACACTAGGCTTTGGGCCGTTATCTGTCTAGGCCGCACCATTATATAGGGATATGATGGGCCGGCTAGATTTTTAGGTTGATTTCTATGCAATAAACATAAGTTAATGTTTGATAACATGTAATCGTGACTAGTAATGAGTGGGTCTCATGTACATATGCATACACCTCATGAAACTGTGGCGTGAACGTGCTATAATTCAGATGCTTGTTATGACATGCGTGATGAAATGTGTTTGATTAATTATTGCTTGAATATTACGTGCAACTACGATAGAATGTTACGCGGATTGTGAATTCATGAAATTGACTGACTCGGGTAAATACGATAGGATTTGATTGATCAACTGTAAAACAAGCATTTAGTCTAACCGAGCAAACCGAAGGTCAGTTCACTACTTTGAGCATGCGTCCCGGTGGTTGGGACAGTCAGTGGGTATCCCGGGGAGGGATAAGTCTTTTGGGTAAAACTGGTATATATTTGATAATATTCTCATCCTATCATTCTTAAGTCCCATCTTTTGTTACCAGGGAGGTAACGGGGTATTAGTTGGTAGCGCTACTTAGGTTTGGCACCCTCACGCCGTACCGGGGAGGACGGTTGTGAACTAATTACCCAGCCGGGCCCAGTGCTTTGATAGGAGCACTGGGGAAAGGGCAAAACATACATCAGGAACCGTCTTGTTCAGTATCGAGATATTATCAATATTACTTGCTTTTGTTAATGAACTGAAATAATCATTTGGTAATCAACGTTTTCATAAACTGTGAACTCGCCAGCTTTGTCTGATACGCTTGTTGCATGCTCGCAGGTCGTTATGTATCTTGGCTCTGGAAACTTGCTGTCTGGAGGAGCAGGAGTGGTCATGGGTCGACTGAAGAGACTCATGTGATTATTAATTTACTATTACGCGTTGGTTTTTGAACAACTTAGTTTTTGGTTTATTATTTGCTTCCGCTGACATATTGGTTTTCGTATAAACTTACGATGGGATTTTACTATTAATTTGAGAACTTCGTTTAGAAACTTGTGGGTTCAATGTAATTAGTGGCTCATTGTCAGTCCGTCACACGCCTATCAGGGACACTCCCTAGGTGGTATTTTTGGGGGGGTGTGACATGCCCTCAGCTCAAAATTACGTTTTTGCCCACAGTTCAAAATAAAATTATGTTTCCCTCTAGCTCAAAATTATGATTTTGCTCTCAGTTTAAAATTATGATTTCGCCTCTAGTTCAAAATATAATTACGATTTTGCTCTCTGTACAGACATACATGTTATGAGAGAGAAATATTCGGCTTATTGCCCCGCAACGCGGGCGGGGCAAAAACTAGTTATATATAAAGAGGACCTTAGATATTTAAGATATAAAGTAAAGGTTTTTTATAGTTAAAGCTGTCGTCCTGAAATCGTGCATAAACAAAGGCATATAACAAAATTTAAAAACAATAGTCTAACATAAAATTGCACACCTAATGCAATAATCAATTGATGAACCAATCTTGGCATAGTCAAATTTGGACGCCAGCTCCATTAACAAAAAAATAAATAAATAAATAAATAATAATAACTTGGGAGACGTACGGTCGTTGTTGGTGTCACCGTACTTATAGTTGACTTCTGAATTTGAATATCGACAACAAGCTGTGTAAGCAATCGTTTTCTTCCTTTATTATTCTTTTGTTTTGGAAATATTGTTTTGGAAAATATAAAGTTTCGTTAGGTTATTATATTTATATATTAATAGGATGATGTATCATTTACTTCGTCTTACGGGTGCCTCAAGGTTAAAAAAAATACGTTATGTAGGCGTCACATAAGATATTTTGGCTTTCCCTTCCACTTGGCTCCCTCATCTCTAAACCCTATAATGGTTAACACGCTCATTGGCACCCCTCGATCCTCCTTGGAGCCATCATTCAACAGCCAACCAGCTTTCCTCTTCCCTTGCCCCACACGCCTGCCATCCCACCAAGCCCCAAACGCGGAATGGTTTTAGTAAATTAGACGATAAAGAACGCGGAATGGTTCTAGTAAATTAGACGACAAAGAATATGTCGTTAGATAATTGAATAGACAAACAAATAATGTCTATAAACAGACAAAGAATGTCTTGACAAAAAGGTACTCGTTTGTTGACCATCATAAATTGAATTGACAAATTAAAATTGTCGATAGGTTGAATTTGAAAATCCAATTTCTTAAATATACCAGTGGCACCCCCAATAAAAAGCCCCATGATACAAAGCTTCAGCATTCTATATATGAAAATTTAGATAACATTTATATTGGACGTTTAGTGTACCGTAATAAATAAAAGAGGCTCTATGTGATTAAAAAAGAAAAAGAAAATACGTCATAATCTAATATAAATAACCTTATATATAAGTTAGAAGAGATAACGGTACACTTGAAGATCTAATCCATATTTGTCGACTTAATCATATTGTAAATTTAAGTTTCGTTGATATATACATGTAAACACAACTTGATAATAATTTTCCGGGGGGTGACGACGCAACTATTAAATTTTTAACTAAAAAAACAACTACACACACATTTATTGTGAATTCATCCTTTTAAGAAAACAACCCGCAACTCTTTCATCAATCATCTTATTGATTAACGTCAAATAACTCTTAAAACAAATTTTAATCTAAAGTTTGAAAAGATTTCTCAATGTATAATGATATGTACAGGCCCGGCTTTGTGGGCTGGGCAGCCCGGGCAGACGCCAAGGCCCAAAAGATTTATAGGGCCTAACAAAAATTTAGGGTCAAGATTTTTAAATGAGCACTGTTATTTTAATTTTTTTAATAAATGACTTCAATAACAAAAAAGGAAGCTTGTTCAATGGTTAAAAACTTAAGATACTCAAATTTGAAAACCAAGTTCATGAGTTCTAAACCCTTCCTTTATCATTCTCGGAGACGGCTCTGGATATGTAATTAAGGATTTTTTTTTTTTTTGTTATTACGTATATAAATAACCTATAAAAAACATTGATTTGCTACTATAATATAATAAACTAAGTTATAGACCCATGTATTACATAGGTTAAATAAATAAAATATGTTACCTAAATTAAAGATGATAAATATCATACAAAAATTGTTTAAAACCACCCATAGTCAAGAAAATATCAAAGTTTTTTCTTTGAAATTTATAGAAAAATATAATAATTTTGAAATAAATTTACACATATTAAGAGGCCAATATATAACAAATAATTATTGCTAATTTAGACAACTTGAATTATATTATAAATAAATTGAAATGGAACACTAAAATGAATAATATGCTAGTACTTCTAAATGTTAAACATCAGCTTAAACATAGATTTCATTAACGAATTTCACTTTAATATAATATTTTCTTTTCTTTTCTTTTGTGTTCTTGTGACAAGAACATTAAAGTTTAAACAATTTTTAAAATGACCACAAAATTTTTATATTCTGAAGTTTAACGACATTAATTCTTTGGTTTTTTTTCGGTTGTTATACAAAATTTTTATATTATGAAGTTTAACGACTTTATTTTTATTTAATATATAAACTAATAGATAATAAACGAGCCAAGCTCGAGCCGAGCTCGAGCTTGAGAAAATATCAACGAGCCGAGTTTGAGCTTTGAAAACAAAGCTCGAATCGAGCCCGAGCTCTTATAAGTTAATCGAGCTTGAGCTCAAGTCTGGTCGAGCTCGGGCTCGGCTCGTTTGCACCCCTAGTGGTTACCCAGTTACTTGCCGACAAAGAAGCCAACTTACCCTACAAAAAAAGGTTTATTAACATCTCGTCACTCAATCGATCAGTTGTTAATAATTTTAACTAAACCACAAAAATTTTAAAAAATCTAATGCTAATAAATGTTTTTGAACCACAAATTGGGATCATTGACGGACCAATGAGTATCATCGTGCGACCAGCAAAACCATCCGATCATATCCATATCCATTAGGCAATAATGCTTGTATACTAATTCAAAAGAAAACCCAATAAATCTGGAAAAAAACCATTGTGGGAATCAACCTCTTAATTCCAACACATAGTTGTTTTATATAAAACTTAGTATAATATTACTATGTAGTACTCTTTAAGTACCTTCTGGTTAAGAACAAATTTACCTTGGAGAATATGCTGTTTTAATCCTTGGGTAATATGTTGATAGCACTACGCGACATGCTTTAGAAATCACCTCGGAATAGATAACATAATAATGAAACTTTTGGTTTGTTAAGTACTTAATTCTTGATCATGGAAATGATCTACACTACTTTGCGGCTTATCATGAACCGAGAAACATCATGGTGTTTACACTACTAGAAAATCCAAAATTTTCTACACCGTTTTTCGTAGGAAATGAGTCACAAATCGCGATTTCTTACGAATTTCTGACAAAACTTATATGTAGGAAAACCCCCTGTAGGAAACTGGTTTGTTACGCATTTCCTAGGCAACTTACGATGCATTTCCGACCAAAATTTAGCGTCGGAAATTCCTACGCATTTTCTACACATTATTACTATTATTATTAATAATAATATAATTGTTATTTTTAGTTTTGTTACGCAATTCCCACACAATTTTCCGACGCATTTCCAACACTCTCCTTTTTGACGGATTTCCGACACTCTCCTTTCTGACGCATTTCTAGCACTCCTTTCCTACGCATTTCTGACAATCCTTTCCTACACATTTCTGACGACATTAAATAAAATTTAAACAAAATATAGTTATTCGTTTTGCAACTACCTACGCATTTGTGACGAAAATTTTAAAAAAGAAAAAAAAATCTGTGTTTCCAGTTTTATATATTTAAAAACAGATCAAGAATAACAAATCAAACCTCTGAAATTTATTAAATTATTCAAATTCAAATTTATAACATAAATCGAAATATATATTGATTAATATGAGGCATTCCTAAACCAACTGCATCAGATCCTTTATGATTTCATGCCTCTTGCAAAAACCAATGAATATACTATGTATAGAACAAATTTACTACTGATTAATATGTTTCTTGCATGGTACATGACCACCCTTGTCCCCATAGGTAAGCACATGCTCTGATCCTTGCAATATATTCCGCAACTTGCTTTCACTTGAACTTTCCCTTTTTTTGGAGCTTCGTGTGATCCACATTGACCTATGCCATGGAAAAAATCACTTTTAATAATCAGGGAGGATTCAAGCGTATTAGAGGCCTAAACCAAAATGACAATTTGGGGCCCTTTCGAATTTCATTGTCATTGATTTTTCGTTTGTTTTACAAAATATCCAATAATATTAATTATTACCATGTCAATTTCATATAACTAGTGGTTTCGATGACGTGCGTTGTGCAAGGGGCATTAGTGTCTTCGCATAACATATGTATGGAAGCTCAATATAGGTGTATTCCCATACATGTACATGCATATTTTCAGCCCTCTATAGCTTATAACATTAACATATGTATGCCAGCTCAATCTGGGTGTAGTCTTCGAATGTAAGAAAGTAGTGTAAAGATCAATCCTTAAGGAGGAAGCGATGTCTCACCATTTAGTGTCACAGTTCAGACATAGCTTAAGGATAGAAAAAAGCAGATCCCAACCATCTTTTGCCTTATTTATAGCTCATGAGACAGCATTTTCCTCCTTTAATCATGAACATCACTTTTCAAGCCTAAAAAATCAGCCAAACTAAACAAGGAACCAATTTTCAAGCCTCATTACAAACTAAATAACAAATCAACCTACGATGTATAGTTTAGTGGATTTCAAGCCTCATTACATTACAAACCAAAGAACAAATCAAGTTCCATTACAAACTAAATAAAAAATTGGTATATCTCATTCTATTACTAACACATTACCAGTATTATTATTATTTTACAAAACAACCCTAATAAAAAATGAAAGTTTTGCTCCTCGAGTGGCTTGTACAGTACCTATACCCCATTTATTTCTTCATCCTTTAATCCGCAAAACTCATATCAATATAATTCTTTGATGATTTAGAGAGCCGATAAGCAACCCAAAACAAATCCAAACACAACATTAATAGAGAAAATGCGAGATGTATGATGAAAAATTATTAACACGACATAAAAAGAAAATAGAGTTACCGATTTCGAGATGGCAGTTAGGGCTTGTTCAACAGTGGCCGGAGTTAAATTCCAATCAGATTGTTCGCGTGTGGTCAGCGGTTGTTAGGGCATGTTATTTTAACAATGGAGAAACTTAGGAGGTGAAATGGGGAACGAAATTGAGAGGGTGAACGTGAAAAGGTTTGAGAAGTGAAAAGGGGAAAGTGAAAGAAGATGTGCAGGAGGGAAGATGTCCCGCTTTTTGCTTTAGAGGAGCATATAAAACAAGAGCCATTTGATCTATTGCTTATGGACGGTCAGATTTAATCAAGATTGTGCACACGGATTGACATCATCATCACTATTATTATTATTATTATTATTAAGAGCGCATAACACATATTAATACTCGAAACGGCTTAGAAAAATACTCAAAACGGGTCGAGCTTAAACGAGTCTGAACCTAAAAATAAGTTTGCGGTCGTTTTCGGTGGGGTGAAAAATAGAAATTGACATAAGATTTTATGATTTTAATGTAATTTTATTATCTAATTTGTGTTTTTTTCCTAGTAGATGTTAATTTTAATATATTAATTTGCTGAAAAATAAAAAAAAAATTCGGGTTGAACGGGTTGGGTTCGGGTTAGCCTGCGAATATTCGGGTCACGTTCGGGTTCATATGTATGAAACGATTTTCGGGTTCGGGTCGGGTTCAGGTTAATCTAAAATTTTTGGGTTTGGGTCGGGTTGAACCCGCCAACCCGCGAACATGACCCGTTTAGCTACCAGAATATAAATTTTATCATAAATGCGTAGGAAATAGCTACCAGCTTCCGACAGATTTCTGACAAAAAAATTTTACATTTCGTCTTTCTAAAGTCCAACATCGTTTTTTTCAATCAATCTTTGGTACAACTTTATTATACATGATATACTTTTGTTTTACAAAGTTATACCTATTATACTTATAGATACCTACCAATCCATCTTCCGTTTTAGCAAGTTATATCTATTATCCTATACGTATATGTATATGCACTTCCGAACCCATTACACAAAATATAATTTGGCAATCTGTATAAGTACATATATATATTTAGTGGCAATTTGTATAAGTACATATATATTTAGTGGTTTATATACACTGTGATACATACTCATATCATACACACAAACATATACGCACAATACACCCATAAACATATATGTATATCACTATCCACCATCCACCACCATCCATCACCACCACCACCGTCCACCACCCATCAACGTCCACCACCCACCACTGTCCTCCAACACCCACCACCCACTATCATCCATCTCCGCCACCACCGTCCACCACCCCACCACCACCGTCTACCACCATCACCGTCCTCCTCCACCACCACCACCCACCACCACCGTCTGTACACCACCACCAGTTTATTTTAGAAGCTTGTATAAGTTAAACAACAAACAGTCTTCTTCTCGCAGACTGCAGACATTTGGTCCACCTCTTCTGCTACAGATGTCTGCAGATGTGGTGCGCAGACTGCAGACATTTTACCTCTTAAAAAACAAACAACACCTAAGTCTACCAAATCCTGCCTAATCCGCTACTCCCAAGTCAATTTCGGCCTGCATATATATAAATACACATATAGATACATTACATACATACATACATACATACATACATACATACATACATACATACATGCATGTATACAAATGCACACTTAATAACAAATATAATCACATCCACATACACATATATATACAAACATGCATATATGTACACATACATACATACCTACATACACAAATACATATATACATACTCACATTATACTCATATCCATACGTCCACATAGTTACGTACATTTAATATTTAAAATAAAAATAATTATATAGGTTGTTTCTTACACATTTGTGACAAATCCTTAAATGTCGTAAGAAATGTGTCATAACTTGCAATGGATTTAAGCATTTTGTCATAAATGCGTAGGAAATTTTATTCATACATGGATTGTTTCCTACACCTTTGTGACAATTATATTTAAAAATAAGCATTTTGTCATAAATGTATAGGAGTATGTTTATTTTATAATTATTATATACTTGTTTTATTATTATTTAACCTTTTGTAGATTATTTGTGACAGATCTGTGACGTTACTGTCAATTAATTAGGATTTTCTTATTTTTTGTCAGAAACTTGTCACAAGTTGTGACGGAATTCCGACGGATGGTTTAAGTTATAAATATTTCGTCATAAATGTGTAGGAAACGATATTATTTTCCCTTATTTTTTTGGCTTATATAAATATTTATTCGGTAAAAAATAATAATTAACCTTTTGTAGATTATTTCCTACAGATTTGTGACGCAACTGTCAATTAATTATGGTTTTCTTATTTTTCGTCATATATGTGTTGGAAACGATATCATTTTCCCTTATTTTTTTGTTTTGTAGGTTATTTCCGATAGATTTGTTACGCAACTATCAATTAATTAGAGTTTTCTTATTTTTCATCATGGATGCATCGAAAATTCGTAACAAAATCTTGATTTTTTAGGAAATTCGTCATAAAAGTGTAGTAATCTGTGACGAAAAAAACTGTGTAGGAAATTGTCCCTTTTTCTAGTAGTGTTAACGACATTAAGACTTCGCAAAACAAGCTAGTCGAGGGGATTAAATCCCAACTCTTCTTGCCGCTAAATCACACATCTAGACATGATAATATCACATGGTCTAGCTATTGTTGCCATCCGGTGTTATCTTAAAAGTTTGACGTTATAACAAACTTATGAGTGAGATTCTTATCTTTTAGGAGTTTATCTTTGAGTTTTAACTTTTTTGTAATTATATTTGTATTAATTAAATACCAAGTTTTATAGTACTTTGTGAATATATTGTACTTGTTTTAGTAAATATTCAATTCTTAGAGAATGAATTCAAATATTTTTAATTTATATTATAAGCGTATATATAATATACATGGGAGATCATATACTGTTAGTCATTGAGAATTGTCTACTATGATGCACTTTGAAAGGATGTTATCAAAGCACTTCACATTTAGCGTACTTTTTGTAGGTTAAGTGGTTTATAAGTACCACCAGCGTTTCTAGGTAGTTTTCTTAATCGCATGCAAAACTAGATAAGTCGTAAGAGGGAGATGGATTTTCATGAAAGTCGTAGGGGGTGGGGGAACAACTTTACTCGTGTAACTTATTGTAGATGACATAGATAACAAATTAGGCGAAACATGACATAAACAAGGAAGAGAGATTCACCACGCTTCACCCATGCGACATCCATGATGCTTGTCAGGTTTAGAGCAAAGTCGCACCTCCGTTGCAATTTTCATGTACCTCACCTAAGCCCTTCCGACTTACCTAGTTTTCAAAAAGCCACCTAGAAATACAGATGGTATTGGTAACCCATCTAAACATTCAAAACGAATACTTTATTTCTAACATTTCTAAAATATATTTTAAAGTTTTATATAACGTAATCGTCACATTTATAAAAAAAAAAAAGTAACAATATTAATGAAGAAAAAATTGACTATATAACTATCTTAAGAAACATCTTAGAACACAAGTTCCTACGCAAATGAAATTTTATGATATTTTACAAACGTGATTGTCACATTTATTTTAAAAAATAGCGATATTTCTTAGTTTATATAAGATTAGTTGACGATATGACTAAAATTAGTAAGATATTCTTCTAAAGATATTTCCAAAAATCTTTAACATGAAGTTTCGTGGAAAATTGAAGCGTTTGCCCGTACGGTTCCGTGGGGTGGTTGCTGACCTGAAGTACAACTATTGACTTTAGATCTATAAATTACGTAAGTTCCCTTGGATTATTCGATGGACTTTGTAAAAGCATGACATAATTTTGAAATTTTAATTTAAAGAGTAAATTGCCAAAATCGTTCCTGAGGTTTAAACATATTTGTCAGTTTCATTAGAAACAATTTTTTTTACCATATTGCCCTTAACTTTTGAGACTTTTTGCTATTTTCATCAAAACGTCTAACTTTTTTACTAAAATCGTCCTTGAGTTTTTTGATTTTTTTTCATTTTCATCCAAATGTCTAATAGAAAAAAACAAAGCAAATTAGATGTTTGACTGAAAATGACAAAAAGTCTCAAAAGTAAAGGACAATATGGTATAAAAAAATTGTTTTGGATGAAACTGACAAACATGCCTAAACCGTAGAGACAATTTTAACAATTTACTATAATATAAATTGTGGGTTTTAAAAGTAGTACAAGGGTTGTGATTATAAATAAACTAAAAAAAAAAAGTCATCCTCACTTTGGTGGGGTGGTAGAGGCTTTGTGTCTCTTGAGAAGTAACCAAGGTTCAATTTTTGATATGGGGTAAAATTTGATGTAATTTAAGAGTATGGTTATGTAACCATTATCGTTAAAAAAAAAGTATATACGATCTTATTCGACCGGTAGATCAACTTGACAATGATGGCTTAGAGAGAGAAACTGATCAAAGTTAGGTTGGGTCGACACACCAAGCCGGCCAAAACACAGTTTGGTTATATTATTAATTTCATAGTAATAAAATATCTGCTTTGAGTTGGTTCTTTTTTCTAATACAAGTTTATTAACTTTAAAAGTACAAATACATAACAAAAAGAAAGAATATACTTACCTTTAAAATCATATGTAGCAATGACATTTTCACATGGCACTAGATCATACTGGCAGACTATCGACGAAATATAAGATATCTATAATAGCGTGTTAATTAATAAGAGTGGCAGCACCCTAACACTGAAAAATGAATAATAATAATTTAAAGAAAATATATGTTTTGATCAGAAAACATACCAACTGAAGTACTTCAAATGTAAAAGCCTCGTAGAAACTCGTCTTTGTAGTAGTAAAACACACAAGTTAAAATGAAATAATTCTCAATTCTTCACAAACAGAATAATTATTCTAAATGAGGGGCGGATTTAGGTACGAGTTTTTCGAGTGACTTCATTGTTTTTTGGATGATGACTTCATTCTTGAATATTAGAGAGAGGTTGACAAGAAAATGAAAGGGTCTACATATTCACACACCCAACTGCCTATTTCCACACCTTTCAAGACGCCTCGTACAGGCCTATACGAGACGTCTAGCAGTGGCGGATCTAGAAGAAAAGTTCAGTGGTATCCCAAAACTTTTTTTGGATACAGAGAGTAAATTGTCATTTTAGTCCCCGAGGTTTGTTCAAATTTGTCATTTTAGTCCAAATAGTTTTTTTTCTTCTCTGGGTTCCTGACTTTTCATTTTTGTTGCCATTTTGCTCACATTGTCTAACTCTGTCCAAAAACCTCATTTTTAACTAGGGGTATTTTGGGGATTTTTAATTTAAATATTTCAAATTGCCATTTTTATCCATTCTTATTTAAACTGGGGCCCCACCTGTATTATAAAAACAATTTATTTAAATTTCTTATAAACCCAATCCCATCCCCCTTCCCGTCTTCCCCCTTCTCCCCCGACAAATGGTCTTGATTGGAGGGTGTTGTGGGGTTACCGTGGGTCGCCATTGTTGAGATCATGTTCCAGCTTCTACCCCCAAATTGATCTATGTTCGAAAGATTGCTGATCAAGAACTAGCGATTTCATCGGATTTCTTGGTCGGAAGAACGAGAGGGAAAGAGTTGTTGGGCGGAAGATCGAAAATGGTGATGTAGTGATGTGTTTATATACTGTAATAAAAGAATTGATCAAAATGGCAAGTGAAAAGATTTATAAAGTTAATCCCCAAGATACCCTTGGTTAAAAATGGGGTTTTTGGACGGAGTTAGGGTATGTGATCAAAATGGCAACGAAAGAGAAAAGTCAGGGACCCAGAGGAGAAAAAAACTATTTGGACTAAAATGACAAATTTGGACAAACCTCAGAGACTAAAATGTCAATTTACTCGGATACAGGGGTATCCTAATATTTGCTCAGGTGTATCCTCGATACATAAAACGGAGAAAAAATATTTTTCTTGTACTAATTTTACACCCCGCCGACAAAGTTGAGGAGTAACCCGTGATATCACCTCCTTGTACGTTACATCCGCCCCTGGCGTCTAGGGTTACTTTATCTGACCAACCACCGAACCTCGTACGACGTCACCTCAGTCACATCAGACGGGGTGTCTAGGCCTGTACGAGGAAGCAATACGAGGGACCAAGACGCCTCGTATAGGGCTATACGAGGCATCTTGAGGACTGATGTGACTAAGTGTCTGGAAAACAATATGGGGCGTCTAGGGCTATACGAGGCGTCTCTGTTTCACATAAATAGGAACTTGCAGTTCATTGTTCATCCACCCGAGCATAGTCTTGTTTCTTCTATTTCTTCGAAATATATTTTCTTGTTTGCATTCGAGTTCTTATCACTGTGAAGTGTTGAAATGTCATCATAGTGGGACGGGAACTATGTCTTTGGGCAGTATTCTAGCGACGCATGGGTACCCGAAAACGTTTCGGTAACAGTTATTAGCTTAACTGTTTTAATTACTTGTTGTTTTAGTTAATTATTTACTAATGATGAAACCGTTTTTTGGAGGAGTCTGGCGTTCCCAATTCTAACGAGCAAGAGCAGGTTGTGTCTAGTGTACAAGGAAAACAAAACAGACCGTTTCTAGATTTGAACACGCATCCCCCTATTGATGAAACATACCATGTAGATGATTCATACCATGCTGGTCAACCAAGTTATCCAGCACAATAAGGGTATCCGGATTATGGATACGGGTGTGAATATTCTTACGTGCAACAACATTATCCTGATGGATACGGAGGAGACGGTGGTCATCAGCAATTCATTTCCCCGAGCGGTCCTTACGTTCAACAAAACTATCCGGACGTTGGAGGATATGGTGGTGAGGCACCCCCCATCCCGGACAATCCGTACTTAAAAAAACAGGTATCAATTTTATTTTGTTAAGTTAGATAGATTAATTGTTATTATTATTATTTTTATTATTATATTTATATATATTAACAGAAACTCTTCATGAACAGTGTTTTGAAATTTTTTTATTATCATATTAAGTGATGACTATTTAATAGTATTTTGAATTTTTTTTATTATATTAAGTGATGAACATTTAATACTTACTATCAATCAATAATAAGGATGAATGTTTAGTATATTATATTAAATTAATTATTGATATTATTTTATTGAGTAATTGTAATATTTTAAGTATTTTCTTTTTTTTAATATTTTATTTGTTATTATTTGATTTGATGTTTTAGTAATAAATAGTAACTAATAATTCTTTATGGTATCGGTAGGATTTTATTTAGCAATCAATTTGGTATTGGTTTTGTTCATTACAATATTGGTACGATTCATGTACTCGGTATAGAAATCAACAAATGTTAAATGATAAAAACAAAAACAGGTACCGACACCGATATTGTTCAAACGGTATCGTGGTTTAAATTGTCACGGTACTGGTACCAATTGTCACACCCCAACCGATGGCGGAAACATCGGGATGAGACGAAGTGTGTATAGATTGCTAGAGACTTCATAACACTATGTGACAATATTTAATTAAATTCAAATTTCATTGCAATTGCTAAATTGTCATACAACATTTAAAATGGAAATAACAACATTGTTCAAATTTCAACATAACAACAAAAGATAAATAGATTTAAGGTGTGTATCTAGTCCACCCTAAACTTGTTTCATCATTCATCCATACTTCAATAATCAACCTGCAACATGTATTAAAATAGAGTTTCAATGCAAAAGCATGAGCGAGTATACAAGTTTAATTACATAGCATAATAGAATAAAAACTCAAATCCAACATGATTCATTATATGTGATTACTAGTATGCAATTTTGGCGTACAATATGATCAAACCCTAGAATACAACGCATAAAATAGCCTAATCCCAATAGTTTAGCGGGGTGGTAATGTTTAACTTAACAATACCCAATAGAATAGCGGGCGGGGCGTTAATCCTATAGCGCTATAATTGTTAAGGTGGGCGAGCAAAGTTAATGAGCATATAACGTTCCAAATCGTTCACATAGCATACGAGAATAACAAGTAAGTCACATTAGTTTCATGCTTGATCAAGGATTGAGTATGTTTAGTTTAAAAGTTGTTTGCATAATTATACATGTTGCATCCCAAAGTGTAAAGGGGAAAAAGGGATCGAGTATACTCACGGTGGTAGCAAGCTTTCCTACTTGGAATTCCCGCGAGTCAGTTGTTGGAGTGGATTAAGTTGGAGCACCTAGTCCTTCTACACGAGGAAACATAGGTGTGTGAGTTTGGCGTTCAACGGAAGATTATAAATTTGGAGTTTAACATAACATAAAGTATGATATTAAAAATAATCATCTTCAACTTATAACTCTTATATGACACTATGTAACCACTAGGGTTATATTGTATTTCATGGGTAGTACACCCATTAGAATCATATCGAGGTTTTAGATCTTAGATGATATCCTACTACTTTAACATATAAACACAAGTTTAACATTAAAGGTTCGAATGGGTGTATATATATTTAGGTTAAGTATTACGTATTATTTAGTCCAATAATTCATGTAGGAGGTAGAAGATTAGGATCTTCATTTAGGCACCTCGAGTTATCATGGATGTCATGTATGGGGTAAGAAGACAAGCTTCCATTTAGGAACCCCTTGAACGTTCACCACTTCACTTGATGTAAAGACAACCAAGGAGGGTCAAGAACTAGGATTAATACAAGTATGTAAATAATCTAAACTAAGAGAAATCATCAAATCATGTGAGGATTTTATGTTGGAGCAACCCAAGTTGTTCCACAATCACTCTACATCAAGATCTAAGCTCGAACATGACTTGTGGGTAAAATACCCTAATCAAAACAGAAAGTTATGAGGTTTAATCCTCTGATTTCAAGTGTCTCAACCTTGTTTTTAAGCTTAACCAACCATGAGATAGGTTGTAAGCATTGGGACATAGGTATGAGATGTGTTAGACACAAGTTGGATAAGTTTAAACAAGCTTTTGAAGAACTTAAAACAAAACAGAAAGTTTATGGACCATTTCAGGGCAATTACAGGTCTGATTTCTCCAAGGAGAAGTCAAGGAATCGAACCCCATGATTATCCAAGCAATTTGGAAGAAGAATCAAGTAATTTCGTTGAGAAATGAGCAAGTTATACTCACTTTAGTGCAAGAGTATGAATCTGTCCGAAAATGCAGATTTGCAACTTATTTGAGAGTGAATTTGTGAGTTGTAGAGAGTTGTGAAAGTGTAAAAATGCTTGGAAGAGGTGTGTATTTATAGTGGAAGAGGTTAGGGATGATTGGAGGTGATTAGAGGTGGATTAAAGGTGATTGGGGAGTGTTAGAACTTAGGATTTCGTGCAAATTCGCGTCAAAATGCAGCTGAATGTGTTTTCTGCGAATCTGATGCCCATGCGGGCGGCGTAAGAGGTCAGGGAGACCTTACGCGGGCCGCCCGAACTTACTGATCCGTGTTTAAGTTTAAGTTTTTACAATTTAGCCCCCAAAGTTGTTGTTTTAGGGTTTTTAGGTCCTTTAGGGACTATATTTGCCACAAAAACATAGTTTGAGGTAAGTCTAAGTATGAGGAGCATAAACCAATTATAATTAAGCGTATGAGTATCAAAATCAAGTGTCGTTCACGTTCAAAACACGTTTTATGCATAATTTTAGATTAATTACAAGTTTAGCACATAGTTTCCAAGAATAATGATTAAACACCAATTGATTCACCAATTCGAACATACGAGCATACATAACATGTGTATAACATATTTGTAACAAAATACGAGTTTCATTAATGATCCAAGTCTCGGTTTTACAATGATTACAAGGAAAGGAGGATTACAAGAATACAAGGTTTCCAAAAATAGAAATACGAAAAAAACTTTCTATAAATGGAAAGTACAAAAGAGCCGGGTGTTACAGTCTCCCCTCCTTTAGGGAATTTCGTCCCGAAATTTAGGAAGACGTAGGGAAAAGATGAGGGTACTTCTTCTTCATCTCGCTCTTGAGTTCCCAAGTAAATTCAGCGCCACGTTTACCTTCCCATCGAACCTTGACGATAGGAATTTTACTGCGCCTTAATAACTTGACGCATTGATCCATGATTTCGACGGGTTTTTCCACGAAATGCAAGGTGTCGTTTACTTGGAGATCTTCGAGAGGAACATGAAATCTTTCATCAACGAGACATTTCTTTAGATTGGAGACATGAAACGTCGGATGAACGTTGTTGAGCTCTTGAGGTAAATCGAGTCGATAAGCCACCGCACCAATCCTTTCGAGTATCTTGAAAGGACCAACATAGCGAGGGGTAAGCTTACCCTTTTTACCAAAACGAACCACTCCTTTCCAAGGAGACACTTTGAGTAAAACGTGATCCCCAACGTTGAATTGCATCGGTTTGCGTCCCTTATCAGCATAGACCTTTTGACGATTTCGGGCCTTGAGTAGATTATCACGGATTTGGTGAATCTTATCCGTTGCTTCTTGTATTATTTCAGGACCAGTAAAATGTGTGTCACCAATCTCGTGCCAGTTTAAAGGAGATCGGCATTTGCGACCATACAATGCCTCGAATGGAGCCATTTTAATACAGGAGTGGTAGCTATTGTTGTACGAGAACTCGACCAAAGGTAAATGCACATCCCAACTACCACCAAAGTCGATGACACAAGAACGGAGCATGTCCTCTAGGGTTTGGATAGTACGTTCAGTCTGTCCATCCGTTTGAGGATGAAAAGCCGTACCGAGATTCAAATGAGTACCCATAGCGGACTGAAAGGTTTGCCAGAGACGCGAAGTAAATCGACCATCGTGATCAGAAATGATGTCGAAAGGAATACCATGATGTCGTATGACTTCATCAGTATAGATGCGAGCAAGTCGTTCAACCTTGAAATCTTCACGGATAGGAATAAATTGAGCGGACTTGGTCAAACGATCGATGATCACCCAAATGCTATCGTGACCAGAAGATGTTCGAGGGAGTTTGGTTATGAAGTCCATTGCAATGCTATCCCATTTCCAAACGGGGATTTCAGGTTGTTCGAGTAGACCAGAAGGTCGTTGATGCTCGGCTTTGACTTTTGAACACGTAAGACACTTAGAGACGTGAACGGCAATGTCTTTCTTCATACCAGGCCATCAATAGGATGTACGTAGATTATGATACATCTTCTCGGCACCAGGATGAATTGAGTACTTGGATTTATGTGCCTCGTTCATGATGAAGTCTCGAAGTTCTTCGCGATCAGGGATCCAGGCACGATTGTCGAGGTATAGGATACCATCGGCCTTGGAGACGAGATCGTGTTCTTTAGCGCCTCGTATCTCAACATGGAAGTTACCTTCGTTAATAGAGGCGTACTGAGCTTCGCGAATGCGGCGTGGAAGATCGTTCACAAGTTGAAGACAACGAATAACCTTCATATGAGTTTTGCGACTAAGGGCGTCAGCTACTACATTCGCTTTACCTGGATGGTATTTGATTTCGCAGTCGTAGTCGTTTAACAGTTCCACCCAACGACGTTGACGCATGTTCAGTTCCTTTTGGTCGAAGATATGTTGAAGGCTCTTGTGGTCAATGAAAACCACACACTTAGTACCATAAAGGTAGTGTCGCCAAATTTTCAACGCAAAAACAACTGCGCCAAGTTCAAGGTCATGGGTGGTATAGTTCTTCTCGTGTATTTTGAGTTGACGAGAGGCGTAAGCGATGACCTTGCCTCGTTGCATGAGAACGCAACCAAGACCACGGTTCGAGGCATCGCAATACACCACGAAATCATCATTCCCATCAGGAAGAGTAAGAATAGGAGCGTTGCATAGCAAGTCTTTGAGAGTCCGAAAAGATTCCTTTTGCTCAGGGCCCCAAGCAAAAGGTTTCTCTTTTTGAGTCAATGAAGTGAGAGGAACGACGATTTTTGAAAAATTCGAGATGAATCGAAGGTAATAACCCGCCAATCCTAAGAAAGAACGGATTTCAGAAGGAGATTTAGGCACGGTCCAATTCTTTACGGCTTCGATCTTTGCAGGGTCAACGTGGATTCCTTTTTCACTAACAACGTGTCCAAGGAATTGGACTTCTTTAATCTAAAACTCGCATTTGGAGAACTTAGCGTATAAGCGTTCAATACGTAAGAGCTCGAGTATAAGGCGAAGATGACGTTCATGATCGGCTCGAGATTTAGAATAAATAAGGATATCATCAATGAAGACGATCACGAAACGATCCAAATAGGGCTTACAAACACGATTCATGAGATCCATGAACACAGCGGGTGCGTTGGTCAAGCCAAAAGGCATAACCACGAACTCGTAGTGTCCATAGCGATTGCGAAAAGCGGTTTTGGGAATGTCCTCTTCGAGGACCCGAAGCTGGTGATAACCAGAGCGAATATCGATTTTGGAGAAACAAGTAGCGCCTTGAAGTTGGTCAAAGAGATCATCGATACGCGGAAGAGGGTAACGATTCTTGACAGTGAGTTTGTTGAGCTCGCGATAATCGATGCACATACGGAAAGAGCCGTCTTTCTTTTTAACGAAAAGCACAGGAGCACCCCAAGGTGAGGTACTTGGACGAATGAACCCTTTATCGAGGAGTTCTTGAAGTTGCGTAGATAATTCTTGCATCTCAGAAGGTGCAAGACGACAGGGAGCTTTAGCAACAGTAGTCGCACCAGGTACGAGGTCAATACGAAAGTCAACAGATCGAGGTGGAGGAGGACCAGGTAAATCTTCAGGAAAGACATCAGGGAAGTCGCGCACCACTGGAACATCACTTAAACTCTTTCCCTTGCCCTTTTCTTCCACAACGTGGGCTAAAAAGGCAAGGTATTGTTTGCGTATGTATTTGTTTGCTTGTGTGCAGGACATCAACTTCAGTCCCTTTGAAGGTCGGTCTCCATAGACGTGCAAAACATCACCAGAAGGAAGGGGTAAACGAACGTATTTCTCGTGACAAGCGATTTCAGCATGGTTCTTTTGGAGCCAATCCATGCCTATGATGACGTCGAAACTACCCAGTTGCATGGGTATGAGATCGATAGGGAAAACGTGTTCGTTAAGAGCAAGACGACAATCACGAAGAATGGAATCGACTAGGATGGATTTGCCATTGGCGACCTCAACGGAAAACGACTTAGGTAGCTTAGAGCGTGTGCATTTTAACAATGATTCGAATTCTAAGGACACAAAGCTTTTGTCCGCACCAGTATCAAACAGTATCGAAGCATAAAGATGGTTAACAAGAAACGTACCGTTAACGACATCATTGTCGTTGCGCGCTTGATTCGCGTTCAGATTGAAACAGCGTCCACGAGGAGGTTGTAGTTGTTCTTGATTCCATAGTGGGCATTGAGGACGAAGATGATTGACGTCCCACATTTGAAACATGCTCTAGCGGGTCTTGCGTTTTGAGGAGGGGGCGGAGCTTGTTGCGCTTGCTGAGCTGGTGGGGCTTGTGGTTGTTGATAGCGACAAAAGGCGGTGTCATGTCCATAACGGTTACAATTGGTACAAAGGCGACACCTGGCATTGGTGGGATGGTGATGGTTACATGTGGCACATTTGGGGTGAGTCCCAGTGTACGACTTCTGGGTGTTATTAGGAGCAACCGGATTTGGGTTAACGGGTGGCACAATCGCATTGCAGACAGGGTTCGATTGCTTTCGCTTCTTCCCCCTATTGCTACTCGACTGTTGGGTGATTTGGTTGGCTGGCTTGAAAGAAGCGGGGTTTGCGGCTTGTTTATCGCGTACACGGTTGTTGTTCAGGGAAGCGGCCAAACGATAAACAGCTTCGATATTGTCGAGTTTGGCAGCCTCGATAGCAGAGGGTAACCCATTGATGTACTTTCTTATCTTGTGACTATGGTCATATCACCCCTTGGCCCCGTTGTCCAATGGTGACGGTTATCAAGTAATGTATACAAAACCCCACATACCGGCTGTAATTTGGTGATTACAGAGACTTAATCCCTGTAATTATAACTTTGAAATAAACATGATTTTGAAAGTAATTTGATAAAAAGAGAATGACTCACATTGCAGATTTAATTGAGCAGAGCCTAGCTTACTGATTAGCCTTTTAACCTAAATTAATAACATGCACACGAACTCGGTTAGTAACTAATACAGCATTTACGATAACTCACGAGATTAAAACCTTCACAACGAATGACAAAGTGCAATACTTAAACATCCATCGAATTAACGACGAATGACAAAGCATAAACCCTAATGTGGGCAGCACTTAAACATCCATTGGATAGTTTAATCGACCGGACATTGAATCGTAGCAGCGATCGAGTTAATACCCGGTATCGGAGCAGCGCCTCGCTATTATAATTGATATTTTCGACTTCAGAGTACTTAGAACTTCGTTTTTAAAAGTTTTGATCGACACCAGTGGATTATGCAAGTGACGGGCTATTTATAGCTAAATTTAGGGCCTTACGCGGCCCGCGTAACCTATCCCATACATCTTACACGGCCCGTGTTGCCACCCAGTCTAGGAGTAGGCTTGATTGGTCACGAGTAGGTTCGACAGATGGCTGATACGTGGCTCGGGAATACTTATCCGGTCAAACCTAGGGTTGACGCGGCCCGCGTAAGATATAACTGTCTCTTACGCGGCCCGCCTGAGAGCCGGGATTTTGTTTTTTCTTGAAATTTTGATGTAGGGTAAGGTTTCAGGGGTCCGGGTTTATACTTACGGGTATTTTTAGGATAATTTTGAGAGTCCTTACATTCTCCCCACCTTATTTAGAATCTCGTCCTCGAGATTTATTGGAATAAGTGAGGATGCTTTCGCTTCATCTCTGATTCCAGCTCCCAAGTGTATTCAGGTCCTATTTTTGAATCCCACTTGATCTTAACAAGTATTAACCGTTTGTGTTTAAGGAATTTCACCTTTCGGTCTTCTATCTGAAGAGGTTTCTCAACAAATTTTAACTTTTCGTTTACCTCTATATCTTGGAGAGGTACTACCAAAGATTCGTCTGATAGGCATTTCTTGAGGTTGGATACATGAAATACATCATGTACTCCAGCTAACTCCTCTGGTAGTTGTAAACGATAAGCAACTGGTCCTATACGTTGTATCACTGGAAATGGTCCTACGTTTCTGGGACTTAGCTTTCCTTTCTTACCGAATCGGACTACTCCTTTCCAAGGTGAAACTTTTAATAGTACTTTATCTCCAACTTGAAACTCGAGTGGCTTGCGTCTATTATCTGCATAACTCTTTTGACGATCTCGAGCTGTCTTCAGTCTTTCCTTGATTTGTGAAATTTTGTCGGTCGTCTCTTGCACTATTTCAGGTCCTGACAATTGACTTTCTCCTATTTCTGCCCAACAAACTGGAGTTCTGCACTTTCTTCCATACAGTGCCTCGAATGGGGCAGTTTCAATACTTGAATGATAACTATTGTTATAGGAGAATTCAATTAACGGTAAGTGATCATCCCAGTTTCCACCAAAATCTATTACACATGCTCTAAGCATGTCTTCTAGAGTTTGTATCGTCCTTTCACTTTGCCCGTCTGTTTGTGGATGATATGCAGTACTCAGATTTAGTCGAGTTCCCATTGCTTCTTGGAAACTAGTCCAGAAATGAGAAGTGAAACGACTATCTCTATCTGATATAATGGAGAGTGGAACTCCATGTAAAGATACGACTTCATCTACATACAACTTTGCCAATCTTTCCATGCTAAAGGTTTCCTTTATAGGTAGAAAGTGAGCTGATTTGGTTAATCGATCCACAATTACCCAAATCGCATCATTACCTTTTCTGGTTTTAGGTAACTTAGTAACAAAATCCATTATTATGAGTTCCCATTTCCATACAGGCATTTCTAGTTGTTGTAATAGACCTGAAGGTTTCTGGTGTTCTGCCTTAACTCGTGAACAAGTAAGACACTTAGAAACATATCGAGCTATATCCTTTTTCATGCCTATCCACCAGAAATTATTTCTTAAATCTTGGTACATTTTATTGTTTCCTGGATGCATGGTATACCTAGATTTATGGGCTTCTTCTAAAATCTTATTTCTTAATTCTCCTTGCTTAGGTACCCAAATTCTTCTTTGGTGGAATCTCCAAATTCCATCAGCTCCTTGTTCTAATTCTTTTATTCTTCCTTTCATTCCTTCAGCTTCATCCTTGATTGCTGTAGCTTGAACATTATTCAATTGTTCCATTAAATCTATCTGTAGATTTAATCTGAGAGCACGAACTCGCTTTTGTTTTTCATGATACTTACGGCTTAGGGCATCTGCAACTACATTTGCCTTTCCTTCGTGATACTGAATATCACAGTCGTAGTCACTTAGGATTTCCATCCATCTCCGTTGCCTCATGTTTAACTCTTTTTGCCCAAATATATATCTTAAACTTTTATGATCTGTATAGATAGTAAACTTGCTTCCATACAGATAATGTCTCCAGATTTTCAGGGCAAAAATTACGGCTCCTAATTGTAAATCATGAGTCGTATAGTTTTCTTCGTGCTTTTTCAATTGTCTTGAAGCATACGCAATTACCTTCTTGCGTTGCATCAGCACACATCCAAATCCTAGTTTTGAAGCATCACAATATACTTCAAAATCTTCAGTTCCTTCTGGTAAGGCTAAGATTGGAGCATTGGTTAATTTCTGTTTCAAGATTCTAAAGGCTTCTGCTTGTTTAGGTCCCCATTCAAACTTAACTGCTTTACATGTTAGCTTAGTTAATGGTACAACTATTTTGGAAAAATCCTTAATAAACCGTCTACAATATCCAGCTAAACAAATAAAACTTCTAATTTCCATTGCAGATTGCGGAACCTTCCATTTGGTAATTGCTTCTATCTTAGCAGGATCTACATGAATACCTTCGTGATTCACCATGTGTCCTAAGAATTGCACTTCTTGCAACCAAAATTCACACTTCGAGAATTTGGCATACAACTTTTCTTTTCTTAACAAAGTTAAGAGTGCATGCAAGTGCTGACAATGTTCGTTCGGACTTTTGGAATAAATAAGTATATCGTCGATAAAAACAATTACAAATTTATCCAAATACGGTTTACAGATTCTATTCATCATGTCCATGAATGCTGCAGGTGCATTCGTTAATCCGAAGGGCATGACTGTAAACTCGTAATGACCATACCTAGTTCTGAAAGCAGTCTTAGGTATGTCTTCCTCTTGTACCTTCAACCGATGATATCCGGAGCGTAAGTCAATCTTAGAAAAATATCTAGCTCCTTGAAGTTGATCGAAAAGATCATCAATCCTAGGTAATGGATATCGATTCTTAATTGTAACCTTATTCAATTCTCTATAATCAATACACATTCTCATTGAACCATCATTTTTCTTAACAAACAACACTGGTGCTCCCCAAGGGGATGAACTAGGTTGTACGAAACCTTTACTTAGTAATTCATCTAATTGCTTTTGCAGTTCTAACATTTCGGTGGGAGCTAACTGTAACACCCCAAAACAGGATAACATGAAACTAAGTTTAAATAATTAAAAGAATTAACTTAGTTAGTAAAAAAAAAAGATGTTACAAAAGCTAGTTAAAGGATGGGGAGTGTTTAATTGAAGAGATAAGTTTCTATGAGGGGTAAACTTGGATAATTGTGAATTATGAGTGTTAAAAGAAATAAAAGCCCCAAAAACACCCTTCTGGTGTTCGCTGGGATCGAACTACACAGGGGAAACAAGGAAGAACCCTAGTTCTTGCTAAATTCAGCAAATTGATTAAGGATTCCAAGGATAATTGATTGCATGATACAAAATTCGATCATCCAAACACACACTAGTAAAGTGGTAAGTTAAATTTTCTGATTTTATGAATTTTAGAAAAGTGGGTTTCAACTTAATCATGAGTTTATGAGAGGTTTTGTTTAAATTAGGGTTAAGATGGTGAAATAAGGCAGAAATCATGTTTAATTTTAATGGCTTGATGTGATTATGTAAAAACCCACTTGTTAAGAAGTATGTAAGAGTAGGATGGTTGAATGAAATCATATAACTAGAAAGTTTGGTGTGTAAGCTTGTTGTGACACATAAATGATGAATGAAATTGATGTAGGATGAATTAGTTATGTAAACTCGAATAAATGTGATTGTTGTGTGATCATGAACTAGTAGAGATATGCTTTGTAAACTTGTATCTTGTACATTAATTATGATGCCTACCAAGTATTTGATGAAATGCTTAAAAGATTGAATGTGTATGTAACATGGAAAAATGGTAGAATGAATTGAGAAAACTAAATGAATGAATAAATGTTGTAATGTAGGCGTAAAGGAAGAAGGTACAAGCACCAAGAAAACGGAAGGCGCGCAAGGTCGAGGTATGTTCCGTTGCATACAAAACCTTATTTAAATTTTGTCTATATTATGAAAAACAACTCTTGCTACAATGATTATGATGATTAGTAAGTAGATAACAAATCCCTTGCGGATTTGGTTATGCTAACGAAGGTTACATTAAGCTATGCAAGTCGACCGGTTCGAGTCGAACCATGTCGAGTAAGAATATAGTACCATCCGTTTATGACGGGTGGTCATGAATGCAATAAAGAATGTATGAAGTTCAATCCGTTATACGGATAGAACGAAAGAATTATGTTGTAAGCTATTAACCCGATGTTACCGAGTCGTAAGTGGTATGCTTGAATCTCATTATGAGAGTATATGCCATTACCCATTTAAATGGGGTAATCGAATGTGTAAAAGAAATGAAAATATGTAAGCGAATGGAACTAAAATGTTAGTATTGTAAACGAAATAGATATTATGACTAACTCTTAAAAGCTTTGTTGTTGAATGTAGGTAAATCCTCAATTTAGGCGACTTGGCAATTTGGAGCGAGCATATGCACACTTGATGGTTACCAAACGCTTCCGCTATTATGTATTAATGTTTTGGGTCAAGTGCTTGTTTTTGTATAAAATTTTTAGTAGTTACACTTGTTAATACTTGGTGTATGGTTTTTAGTAGTGTCTAGTCGAACGGGTCATAAACTTGTTTGTTTATTGATGGTTAATACAGGGATAGACTCGTCCTACGGACGGGTCATGCCCAAATTTTGTTAGAATCATGTGTTAATGGTATGAGCGTTTTTTTTACCCTTTAAATTGTGAAAGAGTTGTACATTTTAAAAGTTTATGTTTCTAGCGTCTTTTGGATGTCATTTCTTCTAGACGCAAATACGGACGTTACAAGTTGGTATCAGAGCCAAGGTTTGAGGGATTCGAGCATATGAGGTGATGCTTGAACTCAAACCGACGGCTCGTTCAAAAGTGTGCTCGCTCCAAGATCGCCAATGAGGTAATAATTTAAGCTTTTGGTAAACGCAAGTATGTGTAATATGCTTGTAAAGTTAAGTACGTGAAGGGGTAATTATGGAGGGCAAAAAAAAATGATGAGTTCTAGGGACCGTACGGCTGGAAACGGACCCGAAAAAGAGTTAAAACACTTAAAATGGAAGCAGCAGCGGATTAACAAACGGCAGGCCGTCGCCGACGGCTGGGTGCCCGTCGCCGACGCCACCCCCTCCAGGTCCGACGCCCTATCTGTCTGCCGACGGAAACAAGTGGCCGACGCCACATTATAAGGCCCGTCGCCGATGGACCATTAGCCGTCGCCGACGGGTTGTGCAAAACTGGTCCGCCATATTTTTTTTTTGTTTTTCACATTTTGAGTTGCCGGACTATCCGAAAGCCTAATTAATGACTATGCAAGGTCCATATAAGGCCTAATAGATGTATGTAATCACAATTAGTGGTTACAATAAGAATGGATTCGTAAGAGTCGGAAGTGATGAATCGAATGACAAGATAATAGTTATGAAATTTAAAAGAAAAAAAAAATTGAAATGTAAGAATGTGAATTAAATAAATGCAGACTAATGAACTATGATATAATGAAAGGCATGTAATGGTGTTAAAAAGAACGACACGAAATAAATGATGAAGCGTGGAGAATTAAAAAAAAAAAAACTGAAATGCATGATTACAAATGTTGTAATCAAAGGTTGAAGTATGTGTTATATTGAAAGCTTGTGAATTATGTGTTATAATGAAAGCTTGTGAATTATAATTTAAGTTCTCGTACTTCTCATAAATGCCCGTTTTATGTTCTTGTCAAGTTATGAAGATCGTCGGCGATAAAGTAAAATTTATAAAAGTCGAATGTAACATATGGAATGGCATGAAATGAATGACGAATGTATAAAGTGGAGTTAGAATTCGTATGAAAATTTGGATGAAAGTATGCTTTGATAGAATTACGCATTAGAGATTTGTACCTTGTACATGAATGGTGTGATGCTTATGAGTATTTAATGATTTGTTTTGTTATGGTTAAGAGGCGAATATGTGCTAAATGTGAATCATATGAGTTTATTAGTAAAGGATATGCTGGAATTATGATATATAGATACCTTGAATGATATTTGCTAATTGTAGAATAATGAAACATTAGCAGGTAAAAGTACGTGTATGTGAATGTACATGCGTATTGTTTAGAGGATCACGTAAATTGTATATATCATACAATACGAGTATGAAATGCGTAGGATATTAATATTATGGACTACCATATTTAGATGGATACATGTTCAAAAGTTTAAAGTGTGTAAGCAAGACAGTTGACTTTCTAAAGGTCAACAGTATAGGAATAATATAGAACGGCCATTAGACTCAAATGTTAAAGTAAAGAGTTAATGCGTTATGTATTCAATGATTTATGTGTTATGCTTGATGATAGTTTAGATGTATGGATTGGAAATGAGATAACTATTAATAAATGTCTCATTTATACGAAATTTGACTAACGAAAGTCAATTAACATGTGAATAGTTGTGTGTATGCTCACATAAACTAATGATGTTACGAACGTAATAATATGTAAGGATGGGAATCTTGTCAATTGACTCAAGCATGGATGGCAAACAGGGTAAGAGGAAGCAATGAAGCAAGCATGAACATGGACGCTAAAGGTAAGTGATTTCGCCATCACTTCGAATTTATCCACATGAAGATGTATGCGTATTTGAACAGTCGAAAATTAAAGTGAAACGTATAAATAAATGAGAAATGTTAAGATACGTTTTGGTTAAAATGGTTGGCTTATGTTAAACCGGTAAGACCTCATTATAGGGGTAGACCGGTCATAGATTCTAGTTGGGAAGTTTTAAGGCGGAAATGAGAACTTGGTAATATTAATGAAAGGTGTGGAGAGAATGTTAGATGAGGTATTAGCTAAAGACATTTTGTAAATATGTTGAATTGGAAGAAAGTACAACGCGTGATACGGTACTTATATACAATAGGTGCTAAGTGGTGAATAACTTTAAAAGGTCAAATCATAGAAAGTCAGTAAATAATAATTCTTTACAAATTTTGGAAATATTACGTAAGAAATGCAACGTGTAATGTAGGATACTCATTAGTAAGAGACATGCTAGAGAAACGTAGGTGAATTAACACCAAATACGGTGAACGAACAAATGGAAATGATATATTAAGAGATGGTCACGAATTGACCGAAGCTCGAGAAAAACACGAGAATCATCTCACTTATGTCCGGTTAAGCTAGCAAAAAGGGGTCTAACGATTCTTAAAGGATTGGATCAATGTAAGAAAGAAAGATAAGAATGAAAAGTTTAAGCTTACGATTGAACGTGAATCGAACTTAAGAAAGAATGGTGGGAACACCACTAGAAATAGGATGTAGAGTGTCGCGTAGAGACGCGCTACATGAATTAGGACATGGAATTAGTGCTAGGACCCAACACTTGAAGTTGAATGTAGAAGATTAATACGAAAATATATCATAAGAAATGACATGGTAAATGATACGACAGAAGAACGTAAGGTACGGATGAAAATGTTAGAATATGAGAAATGGATTCAAACCAGTAAAAATGAAAAGTAATAAATTAAAAGTTCGAATCCGTAAGTGAAGACGGATTAAACAAGTGAGAATAAAAACTAAGTACCAAACTCAAATAAGTTATACGAGTCAAATGGCGATCGCCATTTGAACCCGGTATTTAATGTTCGGTTTGTCAAGTTTATTACTTATATGTGAGCATAATGTATGGGCATGCTTTGTCACGGTTTGGAAAGCAATAACCGTCGCAAAAGTATAAATAACGAGTCAAGGGTTTTGACCCGCGCCAGGTACGTATAAAAAGATTATATTTTTAATAGGAGCTTAGGGCTCGACTAGAGAATGATGTGTCAGAATAGGATAACTGATACCCATATGTAAGAATGCATTTACAATTAGACTTCCGAAAAGTCAAACGAAATAAATGAAGTCCTTGCAATTATGCAAGTATATGGTACGAACGTGTACCTCGATGCAACCATAATAGGTGGGGGGTGTTAGTCTGACCTTGAAAGGTCAAACTGCGAAAGTTGGAGAAATAACCAATAAAAGAAAGGATTGTATGTAAGAAATGGAATGTATGATATGTTTAGCATGTACGTAAGAAAATTTTGAAAGATACATTAGGCGAACAAACACCCTGTAGGACACAATTATGAAAGGTTATGTGCTAATTATTTATTTATAGATAAATATGATGAAATTCTTAGTGAAATGATAGTATTGAAGCTAGTGGAAGGATGCCCACGAGTGAGAGCATTTTTCATGAATAAATGAGACCCATTCTGGTACGGAAGGTACATATAAAGAAGTGGATCGATCCGGCACATGGATAACCGACTTATACATTGAAAGCGAGGTTAGTAAAATGTTTAATTCTTAGTTAATGATTAAGAATCCGTAGATTTATTTGTAAGTGTGAACAAAATGAATGGTAGAATAATTAAGGTATGCTATACAATGATCGACCTGTAATGATCAGTGTGAGAAGGTATGAATGACATTAAGAGGGAGAATTAAAGGCCTTAAATGAAAGTTTGAGCTGAATTGGTTAAACACTAGTATGATGCTCGTACACAACATACCTAGTTGTTATCATAAGTAGTTCATGCAAAGAGCTAATAATAAAGTGTGCGAAGGATTAAATTTAAGGCTAAACTCAAACTTGTAATTAATTCAAGTGACGGTGGTAACCGTAGAATGATGCCTTATACTCGTATTAAGTATGAAAAAGTAATTGGGAAGTGGGAAGCTTTGTATTAGTACCACTAAGTCATTAAATGTCTATAGTATACGTATAATGTTGTGCTAAGCCCTCATATGAGCAAGAAAGTAATCGGAAGAACGTTAGTAATGGAATGATGGGGTTACTTATAATTACAATAATGAATTATGTCGTGCATGATTCGTGTGCGGAATAAAATAAATCGATATATTTATATTAGCAAATGTATGAAAATGTTACGCTTATCTAGAAAGATAGAAACAAACTGTAAACATAGGCTTGTACGACCAATAGTATACATTGGAATAAATTTCAATGAACAAAGTGCTAGTGATGATGTATGCTAGGAACTAGCATTATAAAATGAAACTTTTGCCAAGATCCCGAATGCATTTATGGTGTAGTAAGCGTTGTGAATGAATAAATGGAAAAATTAAGAGTAGAATTGGTCTAGTTGGAATGAGAAAGGTTTCGGGGACGAAACCTCCTTTAAGGGGGGTAGATTTGTAACACCCCAAAACAGGATAACATGAAACTAAGTTTAAATAATTAAAAGAATTAACTTAGTTAGTAAAAAAAAAAAAAGATGTTACAAAAGCTAGTTAAAGGATGGGGAGTGTTTAATTGAAGAGATAAGTTTCTATGAGGGGTAAACTTGGATAATTGTGAATTATGAGTGTTAAAAGAAATAAAAGCCCCAAAAACACCCTTCTGGTGTTCGCTGGGATCGAACTACACAGGGGAAACAAGGAAGAACCCTAGTTCTTGCTAAATTCAGCAAATTGATTAAGGATTCCAAGGATAATTGATTGCATGATACAAAATTCGATCATCCAAACACACACTAGTAAAGTGGTAAGTTAAATTTTCTGATTTTATGAATTTTAGAAAAGTGGGTTCCAACTTAATCATGAGTTTATGAGAGGTTTTGTTTAAATTAGGGTTAAGATGGTGAAATAAGGCAGAAATCATGTTTAATTTTAATGGCTTGATGTGATTATGTAAAAACCCACTTGTTAAGAAGTATGTAAGAGTAGGATGGTTGAATGAAATCATATAACTAGAAAGTTTGGTGTGTAAGCTTGTTGTGACACATAAATGATGAATGAAATTGATGTAGGATGAATTAGTTATGTAAACTCGAATAAATGTGATTGTTGTGTGATCATGAACTAGTAGAGATATGCTTTGTAAACTTGTATCTTGTACATTAATTATGATGCCTACCAAGTATTTGATGAAATGCTTAAAAGATTGAATGTGTATGTAACATGGAAAAATGGTAGAATGAATTGAGAAAACTAAATGAATGAATAAATGTTGTAATGTAGGCGTAAAGGAAGAAGGTACAAGCACCAAGAAAACGGAAGGCGTGCAAGGTCGAGGTATGTTCCGTTGCATACAAAACCTTATTTAAATTTTGTCTATATTATGAAAAACAACTCTTGCTACAATGATTATGATGATTAGTAAGTAGATAACAAATCCCTTGCGGATTTGGTTATGCTAACGAAGGTTACATTAAGCTATGCAAGTCGACCGGTTCGAGTCGAACCATGTCGAGTAAGAATATGGTACCATCCGTTTATGACGGGTGGTCATGAATGCAATAAAGAATGTATGAAGTTCAATCCGTTATACGGATAGAACGAAAGAATTATGTTGTAAGCTATTAACCCGATGTTACCGAGTCGTAAGTGGTATGCTTGAATCTCATTATGAGAGTATATGCCATTACCCATTTAAATGGGGTAATCGAATGTGTAAAAGAAATGAAAATATGTAAGCGAATGGAACTAAAATGTTAGTATTGTAAACGAAATAGATATTATGACTAACTCTTAAAAGCTTTGTTGTTGAATGTAGGTAAATCCTCAATTTAGGCGACTTGGCAATTTGGAGCGAGCATATGCACACTTGATGGTTACCAAACGCTTCCGCTATTATGTATTAATGTTTTGGGTCAAGTGCTTGTTTTTGTATAAAATTTTTAGTAGTTACACTTGTTAATACTTGGTGTATGGTTTTTAGTAGTGTCTAGTCGAACGGGTCGTAAACTTGTTTGTTTATTGATGGTTAATCCAGGGATAGACTCGTCCTACGGACGGGTCATGCCCAAATTTTGTTACAATCATGTGTTAATGGTATGAGCGTTTTTTTACCCTTTAAATTGTGAAAGAGTTGTACATTTTAAAAGTTTATGTTTCTAGCGTCTTTTGGATGTCATTTCTTCTAGACGAAAATACGGACGTTACACTAACTGATAAGGTGCCTTGGCTATCGGTATAGTTCCGGGAATTAAATGAATTCTAAATTCTACCTCCTTATCTGGTGGTAATCCTGGTAACTCTTCTGGGAATACATCTGGGTATTCTGAGACTACAGGAATTTCCTTAAGTTCTTTACCCTTATGTAACACCTCGAAAATTCACGTCCTATAATGTATTGACACGTGTCATAAGCTTGAACGTGTGAAAGAATACTCTAGAGGGACTAAAGTTGACAAACGTGAAAAGTATATGAATATGCGAGTTCTAAATGTCAACAGTGAATAAATATATGGTACATTAACCCTACATGATGCTCATACCTTCAAACGAATAAATCATGGATCATACGAAGCTAAAAGTGAGAGATTTCAAACTACAGGGGTTAAATGTGTCAACATGTTTAAGTTATACCTCTGAGTGACCTTTTGACAAACCCGAAAATTTGTAATGGTTAATTATTCTCACTAGAATGCACGATATAAATTTCATAAAGTTTCGTTACCGTATGAGCAAGTTGTGATCAAATTCGTTTACAAGGGGTTAAAGCGTCTATGTTGAAAGTTAGGACTTTTCGGGTAACAATAAAGTTAACCGAGGACTTAACAAAGTGGGTAAATATCTTGAAGCCCTTATATGTCAAATTAGAGGGTTCAAATTGCAAGAAATAGGTCAGTTGACCTTTTGGAAGGGCCAAGAGGTGAGATGCAACAAATTGAAAATGTTTTTGGCTGATCAGAGGTCCCAAGCGGGCCGCGTAAGATCCATTAACATCTTACGCGGGCCGCGTTAACCGCCCAGATACAGGAACATCATTCAGCAGCCATATTTCGCGCATGAACCAACTTTAAACGATTTTCCACATCTTTCTTGACCCCTAAACAACCCCTAAACACTAGGGACACTTGTGGGAATGTTGTGGTCAGTTGATAGACTTAGATGTCAACATTTTGTGGTGTTGAAATCACTATAAAAGGCCAATGAGTTGCAACCTTGTTCTCACACCTTCTTTTGCACTTCCTGATCATTCCTGGAGCTCAAGACTCCTCTCAAGTGATCTCTGGTCGTTCATAGGACCTTGGTAAGTATGCTTAACCTTTCTTAATTAAGTTTTAGCTTAGTTATAGCTTAAAAGTCAAACCGTCGTAATTAACGGTTGACTTTAAGATTAATCACTAATGGTCCAGTGATTAGTCGAATCAAAAGTAGTTATAAGTTGGTAATTATGTGGGTAATAAACCTTTAAAAGGGTTCCCCCTAATTCCCACTCTAACTAGGTCTAATGTCGGGTCAAACTTGTATTTAAAAAGTCAACAGGATACTTAGTTTACAATTTATGCATAATTAGCAATGTAGAACATATACAACCTGTTGGATCATTGTTATAACTTAGTAATTAGTGTAAGAACATGTCAAAACATGTTCAACCCGACAATTCTCTGTAAAGACCCGGTTCGGAACCGAAAGTCGCATAGTTTGACTTTCACTTTGACTTTCAGTTCTGACCCGTTTAAGCATGTTTTAGAAATGCCTTAGAGATTTATTTGGACCAGGTAACATGCTAGTATAACCCTCTGTGATTATACACCATGGTTCATTAGTTAACCAATTAATATGCATGATTCCGTTAATTGCTCATATGTTGACCATTATGCCCTTTACACCTTAAAACGTGATTTATGAAAATGTAAAAGTGTAGAAACCTTAGTTACTGATATATAAACTTGTATGCAAAGTTTGACATCAGTTTGAGGTGTAGATTGAGAGTTATGCTCATTAGCGTAAATTGAAGGCTTTATGTTAATTAAACGGCGTAATTAGCATATAGCCTAGTTAAGCCTACTTTTTTATATCAAACTTATTACCCACTGATGTAATATATTATTTTGGGATTTTTAAATATTTTTAATTAATTTTAGGCTGAGCATAACTAATAGTCGTAGGCTTAATCCGGTAAATGTCGGTTTTGCCCTTACGGGCCATAAAATGAGTTTTACATATCTAATCGACTCCAAACCTTTTGCTACTGATCTTAAATGATAAATAAATTATTTTAAGTCTTCTGGAATAGTAAAAATATCAGCTTTATGTATCAAACCCGGAAATGGCTTCTAATCGCCTTTTTAAGCATTTTACGCCTAGTATGTACTAAGACTATTTTAAACATACAAGGGTTTATACCTACTGATATTTGAGGCAAATCATAATATTTTAACAGTAAGCAAAAGTTGTTTAACTCAGACTTCGGTTTTGAGCTTTACGGCTTATGTGAAATTACCAAACTACCCCTACGGGGCATAGTTTGTGTTTAAATTCGTTTCGGGCATAATAAAAGACATCTTACTGATGTCACAACATATATGAAGCATATTAACTTAGGAAACCTATAAATGGCTTATATGTATGCCCGTTACGCTTATTACGCGTTCGGTTCGGTTTATGTAACTAGTTTACATAAACTAGCCTAAACGGGTCAAACCTTAATGGTTTTATCTCAAAATCCAGAATGTGTATGAAATACCCATATTAAGCAAGTCTCTGAACTTGTCGGGTTTAAATCACATTCTATCCGGTCTTCTCCTAATCGTGCGTTTGAACCGTATATTTCTTTAAGACTAACCGGTCTAAGCTTAGGCTTAATTAAAGACCTGCTAGCATTCTAATTGGTTATTTATACCATCATTCCAGACTAGAGCCTTCCGGTAAATTGTACCTACGCTTACTTAAGTGAATACGGCTGAGTTATTATAATTCTTGCTATTTAAGACAGGAGCTAGCTCAGGTAAATACTCTTAACTTATTTTCCCTATACGGGCTTGGGATACGGTATAATGATACCGCTTGGTCGGGTATTGAATATTTAATCTTATTGTGGTTAAATTATTGAGGTAACCCGGTTTAATCTGTATTGTTTGAAATAAAAGCCTTTAGGGGTTAATGACCATGTCCCGGATATCCCTGACATCATTGTATTATAAAATGGCCACGTCTTAAGCACGGGGTGTAGGCATACACCTGACAGTTGCTTAAGTAATAACGGTATCTCACTTTCTTGTGGGCCTATACTTATGGCGTGTCTGTTAATCTGACTCGGTTTCTACATCGGGCCCTGAACGTACAACGAACATGTAAATCTGTATACAAGATTATAAATATAGTTGTCCCAAGTATAAAAGATTAAATTTTGCCTCTGTGCATTTTAATCAAAGTGTCAAAATGTGTTGTGCCTGGTGCATCTAAATCAATTTTCTTAAACTCTTTTCAAATGAGTCAGTTGAGTGTATTTACCAGTGAAAACTGACGTATTTTCAAAGGTCTAAGTGACAGGCACAAGTACGTAATAGGCTGGAAGCTGCTCAGGACGTTAATCGGGAATCTTGCAAGTTCTAGGCGTTTAAAGTCTGTTGAATAGAATTTATGTTTTTAAGATCCGCCTGTGGATCCTTTACTTTCCGTTGTAATACTGGATATTACTTTACATTTGGATTGTAATATATTTATCTTTTGCTTCCGCTGTGCATTTATATATTGTGTTGTTTGACTATGATGATATCAACTACGTCACGATATTCCCCACCGGGCCCACCGGTGACACGTGGAAAGTCGGGGTGTGACAGGTTGGTATCAGAGCCAACACTGAGTGAATTAAACACTAGCTTTTGTGTTAATCTCAGTTACACAGTTGCACATTCTTGAGTCTAGACGAGAATATTGGACAAATTCTAATTCGTTTTATTTGTCCTTATTTGGTTCCTTTGTTATTTTCTGATTAGCTCTTGAATGGGCAAGTCATTTTTGTAGGAGTCCCGTTTAGGGCAACCATATACTTGTTTAAATTTTAAAGGAACGATTATATTAAAAATATCATTCCTATATTATAAAATCTACCATTATAATAAAATGACAATATCTAAAAAGGACAAGACCTAGCTCATGTGTCATTTTAAGACAGAGCCAAGACGGTAGTTCCACAATTAGATTCAGATCCTTGTTAAACATTTCAATTTAGGATTGTTCTGCGTTAAATATTAAAGGAATCTTAAAGGTAAAACCTAGCCTAAATGTCAATGCAGACATGGCCAAGATGGTAAAACCTAGCCTAAATGTCATTGCAGACATGGCCAAGATGGTAAAACCTATCCAAAGGATTCCAATCCCTGTTAACATCTGTAAGTACGTTAACATTTTTGGTAAACTGTGAAACGTTAAAGTCACACAGGCTATCTTTAAAAAAAAAGGGGTTAATCTAAATTCCCTTATTTGAATTAATCATCCATTAGTGATGAAATGCCTACGGGCCAAACTTGTTGTCCGATAAGACAACGATCGTGGTGGTCTCTGACCCCCGTCTAAAGATGTTGGACTACGTCCAAGCATAATAGTTTGTATGATCAATGCGATCCTGACTAATATCATCAAATGAAGATGATCATATTATAAACATCCATGAGTGATGAAATGCCTACGGGCCATACTTATTGTCCTAAGGGACTAAAGACAGTAGTAGCATTTGCCTCTCTGTCAAGAAAAAGGTAATGAACTTTGATTCAAACCTAAATGCCTCGATTCTCTGAAATCATGGCTTGTAAATTTAAAATTGTCCTTGTGACTAGGCCCTTTGCGCCACCTTAATATCCTTAATGTTTTATAACTAGGATAAATTATAATGAAAATGCTAATTAAATATAACTAACAAATTAACCAATGTGGTTTATATTACCATGGTTAATAAATCGTTTAAAACGATAAAACTGTAAAAGCTTCCGTATAAACCTTGCCCTTGTTTGATTTTTATGTAGCATTTAAAGCTACATGGCTAGGTCAAAGGAAGAGAACAGTCACCCTCTGGAAAACCGCGATGATGAAAGGATTAATATAACCAGAGGAGAGCTTCGTACATTGATTGATTCAGCTGTATCTAAAGCTGTAGAGGAGCAATTTAGGGAGTATAGTGAGACTAATAGTAAAGCCTCATCTGTACCCCACTCTAAGTCTGACCCTAAGACTTATTCGGAGGCTCACAGCAAGCCACCGCCCGCTAAAAAAGAAGAACCAAAGAAGGATGATGATCGACATTCATCTGGTCAACACAGTGTTCCATCCAAAAGGATAGTGTTCGGTAATGAACCGCATACCAAGTCCTGTACCTATAAATACTTTGTTTCCTGCAAACCCCGGGATTTCACTGGGGAGAAAGGAGCAATCGATTGTATGACCTGGTTGGATGAATTGGACACAGTTGTCGATATCAGCGGTTGTGCTGAGAGGGATGTAGTGAACTATGTATCCCAATCGTTCAAGGGAGAGGCACTAGCATGGTGGAAGGCTCTCATTCAAGCTGCTGGGAAGATCCCACTTTACAACATGTCATGGGAACAGTTTGTTGCTCTCATTATGGAGAACTACTGCCCTCAACACGAGGTCGAAAGAATCGAATCAGATTTCTTATCATTGGTGATGACAAACTTAGATTGTCAAGCATACCTCACCAGTTTCAATACCCTGTCCAGACCGGTTCCTTACCTAGTAACACCAGAACCCAAGAGAATTGCTCGCTTCATTGGGGGGGTTTAGCCCCAGAAATCAAAGCCAGTGTTAAGGCTTCAAGACCTACTACATTCAGGTCAGCGGCAGATCTGTCGCTATCTCTCACACTCGATGTGATTAGAAACAAGGCTGCCAAAGCCTCTGAAGATGGAAAGCGTAAAAGGGAGGATGAGAATTCTCATCGCTCCGATAAGAAGAGTTCCGGGTTTAAAAGAGACAGCCAGCAGTCGGTTGAGAAGACCAGGTGCGAAACCTGTAGGAAATACCACCTCGGGAAATGCATATTTGAATCTCAGCCTCTACCGTGTGGAATCTGCAAGTCTCAGGAACATAAAACCCTGGATCGCAAGAAGCTAAAAGATGCAACCTGTTATGGTTGCAACGAGAAGGGGCATATCAAGACCAACTGCCCTAGGAATCAGAAGAAGCCCGAAGAGGCCAAGAGAACAAACGCCTGAGCTTTTCAGATGAACGCCCAGGAGATGGTGCAGAATGACGACTATATAGCAGGTACTTTTCCTTAACAAGTAGTTTATACAGAAATTTATTTGATACTGGCAATTATGATTCTATAAGGAACGATAAATATTGAGAACTGTTGTCTCAGCTGATTAGGACTCCGGTCATTTATTGCGAGGTAGAAATTGGCTGATGACACCATAGAAAATACTCCAACAAATCTTAGACTGGTATTTTATATCTATTAGGAATCACTCTTTCTGATATCCTTATGGAAAGCTTTCAAACTATCCAAATTCATCACTATAATAAAGACAGATGTGACATTTTGATTCCCTGTAAAAAAAAAGATGATGGATTAGGACCAAACTTTAAATGCCATTAATGGTCTTTTGTGACCTAGGCTAAGTATAATTTATATATGTTAAATAACGTTCATGAAGAATGTTAATGCTATATTGGCATGTATGGTTTAACGAAACCATGGTTAGTATATAAGGCCATGAGGATGAGGAATAGCAGTGGTCGGATCGCAACCAAGAAATTGATTCATATAGTAATAAGAACCATTTCTTCTGATCCTGTCAGAAATCTTTAAGTCACAAAAATTTTAATGTACCCTCTCTATAAAGGACATTCGCATGTATTTGACATCTCTTTAATCCCTATTGATTGCGAATACCAAACAGTATGATAAAAAGAGCCATATGAGGATTGGTATATCTTAAAATATTCCATAGATTGCTTCCATGCCTTATCAGTATGGAGGTTTAATGCATGGGACCACAAAGATATTCCGATGGTCATATGGTACTAAAGTCAACTAATGGTATTCACAGGAGATATCCAGCTTGGAATTGTCCAAGTAATTGTTCTCAATTAAGGAATTTGTGGACTAATAACATAAAAGTGTCACTCATTTGGCACGAGCAAGGATGGATGAACTGGAGCCTGAGATATGGAAATCTCTGTAACCTCCTTGTACCTTGATTATTTTTTCCTAAGATTTCCCTGTTTACCCCTGAGAGGCAGGTAGAATTAAGATTCATATCCCATTTAAGGCTGTATTATTATGAAATCTCCAAGACAGCTAGTACCATTATTGGAAGGATCGAAAACCCTGGTTAGGTAAGCTTTAAGATATGGATTCATATAGCCTAACTCGATATTCCGAGAGTTTGATATTGTTAAATAAGAAAGACGGTTCATTTTGCTTATGCATACATTACCGCAACCCTAATTAGGCAACGATTAAGAATTGCCATCAGCTACCCAGGATCGTCGAATTGTTCGACTAACGACAAGGATTAGCTATTCCTTAATATTAGTTAAGTAGTGGTTGAAATAACCATCTCACCTTAAGATAAGCTTTGCTATAATAGTTAACATATAAGCATCAAGGCTGCTCCCTTGAAGACCTTGTATGGATGGAATGTTAAACGCCTATTGATAGGACAATAGATTGATAAGTCCAATTATCAAGATCTGAAAGTTGCACTAGAAACAACAAATAAGATCACGCATATACATAATCATCTGTAAGATGCCAGTATTCGGCAGAAAACCAAGGATTAATGAAAGTAGCAAACCTCCTGAATTCTTGTTAAGGAAGGGAGTGCCAAAATTATCAGGCTAGTTAAGCTCTGAATATATAAAATCATTCGAAGGAAATCGAATGTATCAAGATCAAGTAGCCTTTAAGCTAAAACCGATTTAAAGAGCTTGGCGGAGCTCGCAATACATTGCACATCAGTAATTGAAGGATGTGTTTCGCCAATAAGTCAAGAATCATTATCACATAATGATATGCAGATTTATAATATGATGAGCAACCTGTGTCGATTAAGGATCGACAGGATTAGAAGCTCCAAAAAGATACATGTACCTATTATAAAGGTCAATTTGAGTGCCTTAGAGGCTCAAAGGTACTGAGGAAGATTAAGCCCAATATTAGGCAGAAAATACTTCCTTTACCTTAACAAATCTCGAGGTCGAGATTTCTTTTAAGGGGGTGAGGATGCAACACCTCGAAAATTCACGTCCTATAATGTATTGACACGTGTCATAAGCTTGAACGTGTGAAAGAATACTCTAGAGGGACTAAAGTTGACAAACGTGAAAAGTATGTGAATATGCGAGTTCTAAATGTCAACAGTGAATAAATATATGGTACATTAACCCTACATGATGCTCATACCTTCAAACGAATAAATCATGGATCATACGAAGCTAAAAGTGAGAGATTTCAAACTACAGGGGTTAAATGTGTCAACATGTTTAAGTTATACCTCTGAGTGACCTTTTGACAAACCCGAAGCTTTGTAACGGTTAATTATGCTCACTAGAATGCACGATATAAATTTCATAAAGTTTCGTTATCGTATGAGCAAGTTGTGATCAAATTCGTTTACAAGGGGTTAAAGCGTCTACGTTGAAAGTTAGGACTTTTCGCGTAACAATAAAGTTAACCGAGGAGTTAACAAAGTGGGTAAATATCTTGAAGCCCTTATATGTCAAATTAGAGGGTTCAAATTGCAAGAAATAGGTAAGTTGACCTTTCGGAAGGGCCAAGAGGTGAGATGCAACAAATTGAAAATGTTTTTGGCTGATCAGAGGTCCCAAGCGGGCCGCGTAAGATCCATTAAAATCTTACGGGGGCCGCGTTAACCGCCCAGATACAGGAACATCAGTCAGCAGCCATATTTCACGCATGAACCGACTTTAAACGATTTTCCACATCTTTCTTGACCCCTAAACAACCCCTAAACACTAGGGACACTTATGGGAATGTTGTGGCCAGTTGATAGACTTAGATGTCAACATTTTGTGGTGTTGAAATCACTATAAAAGGCCAATGAGTTGCAACCTTGTTCTCACACCTTCTTTTGCACTTCCTGATCATTCCTGGAGCTCAAGACTCCTCTCAAGTGATCTCTGGTCGTTCATAGGACCTTGGTAAGTATGCTTAACCTTTCTTAATTAAGTTTTAGCTTAGTTATAGCTTAAAAGTCAAACCGTCGTAATTAACGGTTGACTTTAAGATTAATCACTAATGGTCCAGTGATTAGTCGAATCAAAAGTAGTTATAAGTTGGTAATTATGTGGGTAATAAACCCTTAAAAGGGTTCCCCCTGATTCCCACTCTAACTAGGTCTAATGTCGGGTCAAACTTGTATTTAAAAAGTCAACAGGATACTTAGTTTACAATTTATGCATAATTAGCAATGTAGAACATATACAACCTGTTGGATCATTGTTATAACTTAGTAATTAGTGTAAGAACATGTCTAAACATGTTCAACCCGACAATTCTCTGTAAAGACCCGGTTCGGAACCGAAAGTCGCATAGTTTGACTTTCACTTTGACTTTCAGTTCTGACCCGTTTAAGCATGTTTTAGAAATGCCTTAGAGATTTATTTGGACCAGGTAACATGCTAGTATAACCCTCTGTGATTATACACCATGGTTCATTAGTTAACCAATTAATATGCATGATTCCGTTAATTGCTCATATGTTGACCATTATGCCCTTTACACCTTAAAACGTGATTTATGAAAATGTAAAAGTGTAGAAACCTTAGTTACTGATATATAAACTTGTATGCAAAGTTTGACATCAGTTTGAGGTGTAGATTGAGAGTTATGCTCATTAGCGTAAATTGATGGCTTTATGTTAATTAAACGGTGTAATTAGCATATAGCCTAGTTAACCCTATTTTTTTATATCAAACTTTTTACCCACTGATGTAATATATTATTTTGGGATTTTTAAAGATTTTTAATTAATTTTAGGCTGAGCATAACTAATAGTCGTAGGCTTAATCCGGTAAATGTCGGTTTTGCCCTTACGGGCCATAAAATGAGTTTTACATATCTAATCGACTCCAAACCTTTTGCTACTGATCTTAAATGATAAATAAATTATTTTAAGTCTTCTGGAATAGTAAAAATATCAGCTTTATGTATCAAACCCGGAAATGGCTTCTAATCGCCTTTTTAAGCATTTTACGCCTAGTATGTACTAAGACTATTTTAAACATACAAGGGTTTATACCTACTGATATTTGAGGCAAATCATAATATTTTAACAGTAAGCAAAAGTTGTTTAACTCAGACTTCGGTTTTGAGCTTTACGGCTTATGTGAAATTACCAAACTACCCCTACGGGGCATAGTTTGTGTTTAAATTCGTTTCGGGCATAATAAAAGACATCTTACTGATGTCACAACATATATGAAGCATATTAACTTAGGAAACCTGTAAATGGCTCATATGTATGACCGTTATGCTTATTACGCGTTCGGTTCGGTTTATGTAAGTAGTTTACATAAACTAGCCTAAACGGGTCAAACCTTAATGGTTTTATCTCAAAATCCAGAATGTGTATGAAATACCCATATTAAGCAAGTCTCTGAACTTGTCGAGTTTAAATCACATTATATCCGGTCTTCGCCTAATCGTGCCTTTGAACCGTATATTTCTTTAAGACTAACCGGTCTAAGCTTAGGCTTAATTAAAGACCCGCTAGCATTCTAATTGGTTATTTATACCATCATTCCATACTAGAGCCTTCCGGTAAATTGTACCTACGCTTACTTAAGTGAATACGGCTGAGTTATTATAATTCTTGCTATTTAAGACAGGAGCTAGCTCAGGTAAATACTCTTAACTTATTTTCCCTATACGGGCTTGGGATACGGTATAATGATACCGCTTGGTCGGGTATTGAATATTTAATCTTATTGTGGTTAAATTATTGAGGTAACCCGGTTTAATCTGTATTGTTTGAAATAAAAGCCTTTAGGGGTTAATGACCATGTCCCGGATATCCCTGACATCATTGTATTATAAAATGGCCACGTCTTAAGCATGGGGTGTAGGCATACACCTGACAGTTGCTTAAGTAATAACGGTATCTCACTCTCTTGTGGGCCTATACTTGTGGCGTGTCTGTTAATCTGACTCGGTTTCTACATCGGGCCCTGAACGTACAACGAACATGTAAATTTGTATACAAGATTATAAATATAGTTGTCCCAAGTATAAAAGATTAAATTTTGCCTCTGTGCATTTTAATCAAAGTGTCAAAATGTGTTGTGCCTGGTGCATCTAAATCAATTTTCTTAAACTCTTTTCAAATGAGTCAGTTGAGTGTATTTACCAGTGAAAACTGACGTATTTTCAAAGGTCTAAGTTACAGGTACAAGTACGTAATAGGCTGGAAGCTGCTCAGGACGTTAATAAGGAATCTTGCAAGTTCTAGGCGTCTAAAGTCTGTTGAATAGAATTTATGTTTTTAAGATCTGCCTGTGGATCCTTTACTTTCCGTTGTAATACTGGATATTACTTTACATTCGAATTGTAATATATTTATCTTTTGCTTCCGCTGTGCATTTATATATTGTGTTGTTTAACTATGATGATATCAACTACGTCACGATATTCCCCACCGGGCCCACCGGTGACACGTGGAAAGTCGGGGTGTGACACCTTAGTACTAATGATTACTGAAATCCTATATACTATTCATTGCTTTCGTTCATAACTAGCAATTTTCATTATTGATATGAACTTCATGGGTTTTCGTGGCCTGTCTCCTGTAACCCTGATTACTTCTCCGGTCGGTGCACAAATTTCTATGGCGTTTTTATCACAAAGGATTCGAGCATGGTTGGCTACTAAACAATCCATTCCTAACACAACATCGAATCCAGCTAAATTTATTGGCAATAGGTTTGCATGAAATTTATGACCTGAAAGTTCTATGATTTCTTTCTGCAAAACCTTATCTATTTTGACAGAATTTCCGTCTGCTGTTTCGACTGTAAAAATCTGCCTAAGGTTGGTTAAAGGTAGGTTAAGAGCTTGATAGAATGAAGTATTGATAAAACTTTGGTTTGCACCAGAGTCAAATAATACCTTTGCATATACATTGTGAACTAGGAACGTACCAGCTATCACGTCAGGAATCAGCTCAGCTTCCTGAGTAGTTAACTGAAAGGCTCGAACATTCTTCTTGGTAGTTTCGTCGGCTGTTTTGGCTTTGTTGTCTGCTGGTTTGACCAATTTAGGGCATTCTGTCTTGAAATGCCCATTTTCTCCACAGTTATAGCAGATCCTGGTTTTCTTTCTGCAATCTTCTTCGCGATGTCCTCTAGTTTTGCAAAAGTTGCAGATTACATTGCATCTTCCATAATGCTTCTTTCTGCAATTCCTGCAGAACGACGGAGTTGAAGATTGCCCTGTTCCTCTTCTCCTGAAGCTACTATTATTACCCGTACGAAATCCTTGGGTAATTTTCTGAGCCAGTTCCTTTTTCCTATTATCATCTCTTGTGCGCACCAGTTCATCATTTAGGGTGTTGGCTAATTCCACTGCATCGTCAATAGTACGAGGTCTTGCAGCTTTAACGATATTGCGGATTTCACCAATCAATCCCCAAATATAGCGAGAAATGAGTACCAGTTCTGGCGAAGCCAGTGTTGGTACCACTCTAGCATATTCAAAGAATGTTGAAGTATAACCGCGGCAATCTACACCCATCATTCGATGATTTAGGAACTTATTCGCCATTTGATCTTTTTCATATTCGGGACAGAATTTTCTTTCTACAAGACTCTTAAATTCTTCCCAGTTCATAGCATATGCCATCATCCTTCCTTTTGCTTGTAACACCGTGTTCCACCATTCTAGCGCCAATTCTTTAAAAAGATTTGACGCGTACATGACCTGATCATCCTGAGCACATTTACTTATTGTAATAACTGCCTCGGTTTTCTCTAACCAACGCAGTACCGCAGTTGCTCCTTCATTGCCTGCAAACTCAGATGGTTTACAAGCAAGAAATTCTTTATAAGTGCAACCAGGTGTTGCAGCTTTCATTTTCTTAGGGAGCGGAGCCTGCCGTGGATTATTATCGTGATTAGTATGATTACCGCCTCCATTTACGCTATTGCTGAAGTTATCTTCAGAAATACGTTTGCTAGGAATGATTTGTTAAGGTTCGATTGGATTTCTAACAGCAGCAACTATTGCTGGAATAGCGTTGGCTATCCCTTGAGCAACGATATTTTCTATATCTTGCCTATTTAGAAATTGATCCTCGGGATGTCGCTCAGATTGATTAACCTCATTAACTGGTTCGTTATTAGCGTTTTCCATCTCATAATATATATATAATTTATTAGTATTGATTAAATATCAATTATACACAAAACAATCATACAAATTTCAAATACACACATATAGCCAAAACTATCGATTTCTGATTTCCATTTATATTTAATAGTATGCATCAATACACACCATTATCTTACAAAGTTTTATTTTAGGTTATTTCACAAGATTAGATTATTATTGCTATTATACAACCATAGTCTCATAAACCCCTTATCCCTCGTCAGTTGATATTTTAATAACGGCGTTCCCTTTCATCGTACTTCCAGGAGATCTGTTCTCCTACTTCCCTGATCCTATTTCCTGCATCCATTAACTCCTCGCCAAAGTGGCGGAGTTCAGCTAAATTCTCATTGCTCATAGGTGGATTAAGTATAGGTTCTGGGTCAAATTGAGGAAGAAAGGAATAAGGACTGTTGAGCAGGTTTTGGAACTGCCAATCATTCGTCCACCACTCGTCCATTCCTAGAGGTTGGCTGTGAATTATAGGTTCTGGGATTGCGGGTTCCAAATATATTGGAAGTTGAGTTTCAATATGATGGGTAAAAACATTTGTATTGACAGGCTTAATAGTATCACAGCTTGCCAATATAAAATCTAGCTCTTCCTGCAATGTCATTTCCTGGGTTTGTTTAGAGCTTTCCCCAATTTCTATCTGAGTTTGTTTAGAACCTCCTCCAATCTCCATTTCTATTTGCTTAGAATATTCATCAAACTGTAATCCCATCTGCCTAGACTCTTCCCTGACTTCAATCCCCTTCCCTTTGTCTAAGGGATTTTCTATTTTAGGTATCTTTCTAGTGGCGGGTTTCCTCCAGCGCACACACCTCCATCCTACAAATCTCCTCCTTTTCTTGGGCTTGGTTTTCTCCGGAGGTGGAGCATTAAATTCAATAGGTTCTTCTATATCTGGTATATACCTATTGAAATCTCTGGAAACCTCTATTTTTACCGGATAGAGATTTAAATTCTGAAGGGCGTCAGACAAGTCATTCATACTGTTTAGTACACATGCAAAATACACACAAATACTAAGTTAAAAATTTTATAACAAAATTGCATAGATAACCTTTAAATATTATTTCATACCGCGTGAAAACAACTGAAATTTAAAACATATTAGGGTTTACTGTAAACTTATTTATTTACTGGATAAGGTTTCTGGATTATGGGTGATAAGATTGCTAAAACTTAAGTTAAAATATTTAAAGATTTTCATTTACTGCTACAGTAGCTAGCATATAAAGATCTGCCCATTTTTCATCTAACTTGTCCTCCCAAGGTGATTTACTGGTTAATTCCTGGGTTTCCTGTTTAATCTTCTTTTCTCGGAATTTCTTTATTTTCTCCGACATTTTTAAAATTCAAACTTCTTTTATTAGGAGAAAGTGGTTCCTCATATTGTGCCTTTCGCACAAATATTCCTCCTTCAGGAATTACAGAGTGATTTGAGGATTTGGTTTGGGATGAACTTCCCTTCTCGTTGGATGACCTATCTAATTTAAGATAGATGTTTGACAGCTTTTGTTTACCCATACTGTACACAAATATTCAAATAAGAAAACACATAATCACAAAATGACAAGTAGAAAAATTAAGTATTTTCTAAATACTTAATTGGCTTAAATCAGTGGCTCTGATACCACCTTTTTCTGTCACGGCCCCCGACCCGGTTTGACCCGTTTCAGGGGCCGCGGGACAGAAATCCCGTGGTATTTAATTAACAGCGGAAGTATTTTTCAGGATCTTTATAAAACTGAAATATTTCCCGATTATTTTATTTCACAACTCGGGATAAAACCCTAGAAATTTACAATCATAAGATTTCACAGAGAATCTTTTGTTTTACAAAACATGTTTCTTTATTTTATAATGAGCCACTTCCTTAAGCTTGTAGTGCTTCACGGCACTTTTCCTTGATCACAACAGATCACCTGAAACATGTTTGAAAAAGGTTTTGTCAGCGGGAAATACTGGTGAATCATTCTTTTTATGAAAACGACGCGTTTGTTATAATTTACAGTATTAAGAGCGATCACAATGTTTCCATATATCAACCAACTACCCACAGTACTTGTCACTCGACATTCATCGGTAGCCTCTGAGCCTAATGGTGTCTGTGACTATGGTCATATCACCCCTTGGCCCCGTTGTCCAATGGTGACGGTTATCAAGTAATGTACACAAAACCCCATACCGGCTGTAATTTGGTGATTACAAAGACTTAATCCCTGTAATTATAACTTTGAAATAAACATGATTTTGAAAGTAATTTGATAAAAAGAGAATGACTCACATTGCAGATTTAATTGAGCAGAGCCTAGCTTACTGATTAGCCTTTTAACCTAAATTAATAACATGCACACGAACTCGGTTAGTAACCAATACAGCATTTACGATAACTCACGAGATTAAAACCTTCACAACGAATGACAAAGTGCGATACTTAAACATCCATCGAATTAACGACGAATGACAAAGCATAAACCCTAATGTGGGCAGCACTTAAATATCCATTGGATAGTTTAATCGACCGGACATTGAATCGTAGCAGCGATCGAGTTAATACCCGGTATCGGAGCAGCGCCTCGCTATTATAATTGATATTTTTGACTTCAGAGTACTTAGAACTTCGTTTTTAAAAGTTTTGATCGACACCAGTGGATTGTGCAAGTGACGGGCTATTTATAGCTAAATTTAGGGCCTTACGCGGCCCGCGTAACCTATCCCATACATCTTACGCGGCCCGCGTTGCCGCCCAGTCTAGGAGTAGGCTTGATTGGTCATGAGTAGGTTCGACAGATGGCTGATACGTGGCTCGGGAATACTTATCCGGTCAAACCTAGGGTTGACGCGGCCCGCGTAAGATATACCTGTCTCTTACGCGGCCCGCCTGAGAGCCGGGATTTTGTTTTTTCTTGAAATTTTGATGTAGGGTAAGGTTTCAGGGGTCCGGGTTTATACTTACGGGTATTTTTAGGATAATTTTGAGAGTCCTTACATCCATCGCCCATCACGGGGCCGTGCTCAGCGGACACGGGGCCGTGGTCAACTATAAGATTCACAGAATCCAGGCAAATCTTGATAGTACAGATATGCTTCTGCACACGGGGGCGTGCCCAGCGGACACGGGGGCGTGGTCAACTAATTCAGACAAACTGCAATTAATGAAGACAGAGAAGAGGATGGACACGGGGCCGTGCCCAATGGACACGGGGCCGTTCCCGAGCTTCTGTTCAGCCTATAAATAGGAGTGCTTGGCTCAAGTTCAAACCATCCCTTGGCACACCACCTCTCTCACACTTCACCCACCACCCACCACCACCATAACACCATCATCCACCACCATCATCCATTGTCCATCATAGAGTGTGTGAGTCGTCTCGGGATCCAAGATTGATCGTAAGAGTTCTTGACAATCAAGGCCATGTTTGCCTAAGTCTCTTACATCACTTGGTGAAGACAAAGTGTCTAGTGTAATACTTTTTATTTTTAATCTTTTCGCACTTTTTACTTGGTTATGTATTAATGACTTTAATAACTAGTTTCTTATGTTGAAGGTGATTTTTCCTTATCGTTTGTCCGTGGTGTCTTGGCATTATTTTACTGTCTATATAAAATAAAAGATTTTCACCATTCATATCTCCACGGTCTATATGGAGGTATGTTGGCTACCTGGTCGGGGGTTAAGGGAACAGTTTGGTAAGAGTCTTGCCTTGTTCAGTGTATAGATCCTGCAAGGACCTGGGTCAAATTTAGTAGGACCTCCTTCAATACTTAACGGTATTGGATGGCGGGGGTCCAAACTCTTTGATCCCCTCATATGTAAGCTACTACTAATACTTTAACCCGGCTACTTAGGATTGTATCCCTGCTGACTCAGACTACTTAGCCGAGGGTAACGTCACCTTCAAAAGAGGGGCCTACCATAATATGCATTAATTACTTAATTAATTATCTTTCAATAATCCGACCCTTTAGGATTGTATCCTTGCTGACTCAAACTACTGGGTTGAGGGTAACGTCACCTTCAAAAGAGGGGCCTACTACAATAACTAAGATAATCTCTTAAAAAGTGCAAAAGTGCGGAAATAATCAAAGGTTACACTATACACGAGTCGGAGCCAAGTGATTCATCTTGTCTATCTGTTTTTGTTTTTATTTTTATTTTTCAGCATTTTAGTTAGTTTTTACTTTTCTAGTTTAAAAACCTTTTTCTAACTTTTTGATTTGATTAGACGTTGAGGATAAACCGATACTAAAAGCTCTTGTGTCCTTGGACGACCTTGGTATCTTACCAACACTATACTACGCTCACGATGGGTGCACTTGCCCATATGTGTGTCTAGGGTTAGTAAATATCGTGTTTTATAAATTTAAAACTTGGCTAAAGAAAGTGTAAAAGGGCTTAAAATAAACATTAAAACCATAACACACTTCACGCACATCAGTATGGTATCGGGGTGCACCTGTTAAGCGTCGGTGCGAGTGCCACTTTCTTCCCGATATTAAGTCCTCCGGTTAATCAACAACCACTATTCATAACGCTTGCATATATTAATGAGAACCACTTCATACATGTTAAGCTGGAAGGGGATTATCCAATGCCACCAATAAACGGCCTATGGTTGAACCACCGAAGACCTCATGCGGGACAATGGGAAGATATGTAATTGCCACGTCTAGAATGGTATGCATCGATAATGAATCCGGCACCAAAATCAAACCCGAGTCTTAATTACATCGACAGTGATACGGAAGAATGATTTTTGTAACTAATAGGATTTTTTGTATCGATAATCATTCTTATTGCAATTAATAAGATTCTTTGTATTAATTTCTATATTTTTTTTATAATTACATGTCACACCCCGATTTTCCACGTGTCACCGGTGGGGAGTATCGTGACGTGGTTGGCAACATAATAGTCAAACAACACAATATTTAATATGCATATCGGAAGCAAATGAAAGATATAATTCAACCGAATATAATATTGTAATATCAAGTATCACAACAGTCAATTGTTTATCCACAGATGGATCGAAAATAAAATGGAAACAGTAGTTCAACAGACGATAGGCATCTTAAGCTTGCGAGACTCTTTATTGATGCTAAGGAGACAATCCAGCCTATTACGCTTAGTACCTGCATTTAATCTTTTTGGAAAAATACGTCAGTTTACACTGGTAAATACAATCAACTGACTCATTTTAAAAATGATTAAAAATTGATTTGGATGCACGTGGCATAAACATTTTATAACTTGGGATAATCATTTAAATATATAATCTTGTAAAAGAATTACATGTTCCTTATGTGTTCAGTATCCCGGATCGTATCCGGGTTAAAGATCAATAGACACACCACATTAATCTTTTATGCACTGATGGGTGTACGCCTACACCCCGCGCTTAAGTCGTGGCCATTTCGTAAAATGATGCCAGGGATATCCGGGACATGGTCATTAATGTGACAACTGGCCCAAACCGGTAATTTCCGTACACTTTAATTAGTGCTTAATGACTGGAATTATGTGCTTAATTGTCAACCATGTCTGATTACATACTAAACAAGTGAATTCATGCATGTTGTATACTACAAAATATTGCTTTATGCATAAACGAGAGCGTTGTGTCAAAAATACTAGTAAACTCACCGGTAAGACACACTGTGTCAACAGAACTGCAGAAAGCAGTCAGACAATAAAATTGGAGCCTAGGTGTAGGTCCGACAACAAGAATGCATTAAAACCCAAGAGTACATACAAGGGTTTAATATATATGCAATGCGAAAGCGAAATTAAGCACTAAAAAGCACCCGAAACGCACTTTAAGTGCAGAATTTATATAATTCAGCAATAATTCAGCATTTAGACACATGAATATTTTGCAGAAATGTCGTTTTATTATCCAGAATATTTCCCTAAGTGTTGGGAATCGATAGTATTATAAAAAGATACTTATTAAACACTAAAAGGTGCAATTTAGCACTTTAACGAATCGGTATGCAACCGAACAACCGGACTATACCCGGAACATGAAAATATTGTTAATAACATTACTTATCTTTTTCTGAGCCAGTTAGGGTCCCTGAATACCCTAACACCCGTCATAACACGCATGACACACTACTAACCGGGTTAAGCACTTAACTAACTTACTTAACCTAACTATTATCCAACTAATTAGTTGGAATCGGACCAAGACCCCCCCCCCCTTTTTAGAAACCGTCCCCATCTAGGGGACATACCTTGTCCTCTAAATCATTTTTATAATCCTAATGCTCAATATCATCTAGACACATGACCCATTGGATAATTACCATATGATTTGTCTATAAAATCTAGAGATTACACATCATAATCATTCATCACATTTCTCAACTCAAACACACCCTCCTCTCTCTCTCAAGGCTTCGGCCGAACACCCCCTTGAGCATACATCCGATTTCGAGTTTAGTTCAAGCCATTCCAATCATCTACAAGTGTTAAGGGTCGCATATAAGGAGTCTTGGTGCAATCGGAAGGCGAAGGACCTCACTCTATTGCTTTTATCCACCCAATCTTCGATTAGATTCTTCCCTAGCCTCGAGCTAGTGGTATGTTACTTAAATCACTCCCTTGAACTATTTTAAAGTGGTTAATATGATTCATAACGGTTAAAACTCGTAACATACAAGATGACACACAAAAGTCTACTAAAAACACTAAAAATGTTGGTTAAAAGCTCATATGTTGTGTAAATCTTGTAGTATTTGATGTGTGTGGTTATTTAGGCCCGATTTATGTTGTGGTAGCTCGGATCATCGTTTAACCCGGATTGGTCATGATCATGGACTATGACATGAAGCTTGTTTAAGTGTAACAAGGGTTAGGTGATGAAACTCTACCACACATCAAACTTGAACTTGTGTAAAATCGATTTTACTTATGAAATGGTGTTCAAAACTAGTAGATCTACGGATCTACAAGCGGTACTTTCAAAGGACCAAGTGTCCAAGAAATCATATTTTCTAAAGTCGGATCTTACATGAAAAAGAATGATTTTAGCAAACACACGAGTGTGTAAACACTTGTGTAACACAAAGTTTTGACAAAGTAACTATTTTTGTAAATGTTGACCGGAAGTTGTAAAGATGTAACTTCTTTAAAAGCGAGACTTTCAAGAAACAAAGTTGATCTATACAAAGATCCACTAAAAATAATGGAAGGATACTACTTATTTTGGAAAAACCACAAGTTCATGTATTTCTGCGATTATATCTATTTTAACTAGTTGCATATTGTTTATTGTTGAATGAGGAGATTGTTGACAATTTAAAAGAAAATAAACACATGTTTTGAAAACATGGGAAACCTCCATTTTTAGGGGAAACTCTGTCAAAATTTTTATAAATTTTGACACTTAGAAAAATATGAGTTTTTGAGAAACTTATTCCCTAAAAATGTGTTTAAAAGTATTACCAAGGTTTCCCTAATTTTTGGTGATAAGAAATGGTGATTTCTTCAAAAATAAAAATGGATCTTATGTATATATATATTTTTGAGAGAAAAATATATATTATTTTATCACCAACTTTTGTGCTAAGTGTATACAGTATGTGTTATACGTGCTAGTGTATTAAGACTTAAAAATGCACTAAATACTCATGAGGAGTATAAACATAAAAATACACATACAAAATACAAGATACATAATTCGGGTGCGAAGTGCAAAACACAAAAGACTTATATTTATTTTAGAGGAAATAATATAAGTAAGATACGTAGTTAAAAATATGAAATATTTTTAACACAACAATACAAATACAAAAGAGAGTGACTGTACTTGTGCGATACAAGTCTAGTGACTAACATTAAGAAAATGCGTATAGGTTACGACGTTAAGTAAGCAAATCCGGTGAAGTTTACGACGCACAGGAACGCAAAGTTGTGAGTTCATGCTCCCCCTTTTCTTTTAACTGTTTTCAGTTTTATACCTTCGGGGGTGAAATACATGTTACAAATATTACAATGTTTACAAATGGTATGATGGATACAAGAATGATACGAGAAATCGTGTCACGAATAGGGTACCATAAGCACCATTAATCGTGTACATACTTAGACCGCAGAACAAAAGGTTAGATCTAATGGGTTTCCGGGCAGCCCCACTCTTGGCCACTCTTTTACCAAGCAGTGTTTTTGTGTCTCAGTCGTGAATCGACTACAGAAAAATGCCTATGGTTTGGTGACTTCCTATGTCGTGTCACATGTTAATGGCTTTGCAACCCATTAACACTTGATACATACAGAAATATTTGATTTATACATGAGTACGTGGTGTACACAAAAGACTTGATTTATACAAAATACAAATTATGTTTTCACACAAAGTATACAAACGTGAAATACAAAAATTGCATGAATTCACACCAACTTTATGTTGACGTTTTTCCAAAACTCACATGTATTTCAGGTAACTAGGATGGATGTGCGCGTGGTCTTACTCATGCTCGTGGATGTCGCTTTGTCTATCTTTAAATAAAGTTGTGACTTTTAAGACAATATGTTATCTCGTGTTGTAAACACTTGACATATGTTTTCAATAATGTAATATTTGAAGATATTTTTGAGCATGTAGTATGTTTACTCTTCGTATGCAATGAGAACCTTTCATGATCACACCTCGTGCTTCCGCCGCAGAAAGGGGTGTGACAATTAACCCCCCAAAGGCTTTAAGTAAACAAAACATAATTAAACGGGCCGATTAAATTATTCAATTAACCACCAAACGATGGAAGATTTAATGCCCAACCAAGCGGTATTTTATATACCGTAACCCAAGCCCGTATAGGGAAAATAAGTTAAAAGTATTTACCTGAGCAAAGTAATAATCACAATAAGCAAATGCAAGTAGCTTTTACTGGTACTCCTAATCTGGAACGAAGGTTTATAATAACCTATTAGAATCCTAACGGGTCTTTAATTAAGCTTAAGCTTAGACCGGTTAGTTTCAATGATACAGTTTGTACGCATGATTAAGCGAAGACCGGGATAGAATGTGATTTAGACCCGACAAGTTTGAATACTTTCTTAATATGGGTATATTATACACATTCTGGATTTTGAGATAAAACCGATAAGGTTTGACCCGTTTCGGCTAATTTATGCAAACTAGTTACATAAACCGAACCGAATGCGTAATAAGCGTAACGGGTGAGCGTAAGAGCCATATACAGGTTTCCTAAGTTAATATGCCCCAAATATGTTGTGACATCAGTAAGATATCATTTATTATGCCCGAAATGAATTTAAACACAAACTATGCCCCGTAGGGGTAGTTTGGTCATTTATAAGGTTATAAAAGAGTTTAAGTATTAACCTGAGTTGCAGGTCTGATATAATCAGCAAAAATACTTAGTTTGATAAGTTATAACAGTAGGGTAAAGTATATATGTGAAATTTATCAATTATAACCAAACTATGCACCGTAGGGGCATTTTGGTAATTTCACATAAGCCGAAAAGCTCAAAACTGAATTCTGAGTTAAACAACTTTTGCTTACTGTTAAAATATTATAATTTACCTCAAATATCAGTGGGTATCAACCTTTGTATGTTTAAAATAGTTCTAGTACATACTATGCGTTAAAAACGCTTAATTAGGCGATTAGAAGCCGTTTCCGGGTTCTATACATAAAGCTGATATTTTTATTATTCCAGAAGGCTTAAAATAATTTATTTATCATTTAAGATCAGTAGCAAAAGGTTTGGAGTCGATTAGATATGTAAAACTCATTTTATGGCCCGTAAGGGCAAAACCGACAATTACCGGATTAAGCCTATGACTATAAGTTATGCTCAGCCTAAAATTAATTAAAAATCTTCAAAAATCCCAAAATAATATATTACATCAGTGGGTAAAGAGTTTGATATCAAAAAGTGAGTTTAAATAGGCTATACGCTAATTACGCCGTTTAATTAACATAAAGCTTTCAATTTACGCTAATGAGCATAACTCTCAAACTACACCTCAAACTGATGTCAAACTTTGGGTACAAGTTTAAATATCAGTAACTAAGGGTTCTACTCTTTTACATTTTCAAAAATCACATTTTAAGGTGAAAAGGGCATAATGGTCAACATATGAGCAATTAACGGAAACATGCATATTAATTGGATAACTAATGAACCAAGGTGTATAATCACAGAGGGTTATACTAGCATGTAACCTAGTCCAATTAAAGCTCTAAGGCATTTCTAAAACATGACTAAATGGGTCAGAACTGAAGTCAAAGCAAATGTCAAAGCTTTGCGACTTTCGGTTCCGAACAAGGTCTAAACATAAAATTGTCGGGTTGAAAATGTTTAGACATGTTCTTGCACTAATTACCAAGTTATAATAATGATCAAACAGGTTGTATGTGTTCTACATTGCTATTTATGCATAAATTAGAAAATAAACATTCTGTTGACTTTTTAATAACAAGTTTGACCCGACATTTGACCTAGTTAGAGTGGGAATCAGGGGGAACCCTTTTAAGGGTTTATTACCCACATAATTACCAACTTATAACAACTTTCAATTCGACTAATCACTGGACCATTAGTGATTAATCGCTAAGTCAACCGTTAATTACGACGGTTTGACTTTTAAGCTAAAACTAAGCAAAAACTTAACTAAGAAGGAATAAGCAAACTTACTGAAGTCTTATGCACGATTTGTGAAGCTTAGAGAGAAGTCTTTAGCTCCAGAAATGCTCCAAAGTGCAGATGGAAGGTGTGAAGAACTTGTTGCAATATCATGGCCTTTTATAGTGCTCAAAAGCACTTAGATCTTTGACAACAAGAGCTACAACTGATAATGGATCATCAACAGATGTCCCTAAGGTTCTAGGAGGCACTTAGGGGTCGCCCATGTTGTGAAAATATCTGTTTTGGGTCGGTTAAGCGCGAATACAGGCTGCTGCCTAAACTTTCTGTATCTGGGCGGGCCAGGCGGCCCGCGTAAGATGTTGTTAGGGTCTACGCGGCTCGCTTGGGCCTTCAGTTCAGGCAAAAACGTTTTCAAGTTGTTGCATCTCGTCTCTTGGCCCTTCCGAAAGGTCAACTAAGCTTATTTCTTGCAATTTGACCCCTTCTTATTTACCTACAAGGGCTTTAAGACTTGTACCCACTTTTCTAAGTCCTTGGTCACCTTGTTATTACCCGAAAAGTCATAACTTTCAACGTAGACGCTTTTAACCCCTTGTATACGAATTTGATCATAACTTTCTCATACGATAACGAAACTTTATGAAATTTATATCGTGCATTCTAGTGAGCATAATTAACCGTTACAAAGCTTCGGGTTTGTCAAAAGGTCACTCAGAGGTATAACTTAAACATGTTGACACATTTAACCCCTGTAGTTTGTAATCTCTCACTTTTAGCTTCGTATGATCCATGATTTATTCGTTTGAAGGTATGAGCATCATGTAGGGTTAATGTACAATATATTTATTCACTGTTGACATTTAGAACTCGTATATTCACATACTTTCCATGATTGTCATCTTTAATCCTTCTATAACATTCTTTCACACGTTCAATCATATGACACGTGTCAACACATTACAGGACGGGAATTTTCGATGTGTTACATTACAATTGCATAAAACAATTTAATAAGATTTTTTTTTATAAATTTCTATCATTTTTTTATAATTACAATTGATTAAAACAATTTAATAAGATTTTTTTTATAAATTTCTATCATTTTTTTATAATTACAAAAAAAAAGATAAATATACGCCTCGTATAGCCCTAGACGAGTCGTCTATATTGTTTCAAAAGACCATTTTACCCCTGATATTCCCTCAGTGTAGGCATAAACCAGGGGGATGCACTGCAGGGTCACCCGTATCTAGAGTTTATCGACGGCACCCACGCCTCCCGTCAATGCCAGAAGCTTAGGAGGATACACATTGGGGCGCATGCAGCGATCGACTGGGATGCGATAGATGCTATTAGTGAGACGCCTAGAATGCTTCGGTTTATTCCTGTGGATTCGTCGTGGCATCGTATTTTTGAGTTAGCGCACACGCCGAGCTACAAGGAGCTGTTGGTTGACTTCCTATCGACATTCACATTTCACCCTCCTCGGGTAGACCAGCCGCCTGCACAGCCAGATGCTCCTCCCCCTCCGCCTGAGGTTTCTTTCAGGCTTGCTAGCGTTTGGCGTTCGATGACGCTAGCACAATTTGCGGTTCATTGCGGTTTATACATGAAGGAGGAGATCGAGACTGACGTTTATACACGGGGGCTAGTGGTGGTTGATAGACCCACTCTTTTAGGATTTTGGCAGGTGGTTGCGAGGGAAAATACTTGGGAGCACAACAAGTCGAAGGGGAGCGTTTCATATATGTGTGACCCATTGTACATGTACGTACGTTTATTACAGTAATTATTGTGATTATGTGTATTGTTTATTAATTTCTGTTTCTGTATTTCGCGAACACTATCTGCAGGTATATACAACATATGGTCGCTACTTCTATTACAGGTCGCGGCTACAGCCGTAAGTGGTGTACGAGCATAGATCTTTTTTTCTTTTATTGTTTGTTGTATAGGAGGTCGTGCGCACTAGCACACGGTCTAGCCCAGTACTTCGCCTCCGCCCATCACCAGCAGGAGCACGGATTTTTGTATGGCAGCGCGTACGTGACCATCATTGCCCGTTCATTGGGCCTCGTACCGGAGTAGGACCCACTTTTACGGGCGCCCATCATGCCGACGCGGATGAGTTTTCAGACGTTGTGGGGGATGGGACTGATTAAGAGGTTCGACGTCATTGGCGAGCAGTTTAAAACCTGCGTAGGGGGCTTATGGATAGCGCAGGACCTACTAGAGCAGTTCAATCTAGTCTATCCTCCGGCAGATCCTGCTGCAGTGCTCGTGCTGGACCCTCCAGTGAATTTAGACGGTCCAGCGATGCCACAACCACTACCACCTCCCGGGGCGCCTCAGTTTCAAGGTCACGTTATTCCACGTCATGCTCCGGGAGCTGCAGTACATCCGGAGATACGAGCCGAGCTTGACAGGCTCAACGATTTGATAGGTTGGTTGGTTCGGGCCGAGCAGGATAGACGAGAGAGAGAGAGAGAGAGAGGTCACCCCCGATACCGCTCCCACCAACTCGAGCACCACCTCAGCAGCAGCAGCAGCCGCAACAGCCAGATCCAGATTCGGACCCTAAGGCATAGACCGGTTGTAGTTTTTATTTTTGTTATGGATGTACAAACTTATCTTATATATTTTATTATGGATGTACAAAAGTTATCTTATATATGTCATATTTACGTTTGTTTTCAGTTATTCGGTTACTTAATGATTGTTGTCTTAAATTGATATAATACGGAAACAATATATGTTTTGAATATAATACGGAAACAATATTTAAACGAGATAATATTTTAATCGACAGAATAATATTTAAAAAAGTAAAATGTTAAAACAATATAATATTTAATCGATCAAATATATTTAAAGAACCGATTTTGAAAACAGTAAATTTTTTTATAGTGCAAAAAATAAAACTTTTTTTAAAAACACAAATTTTTTCCCTAAAAAAACACCTCAAAAAACTACCAAAACACCCCACACCCCTTCTTTCAACCAAAAAAACACCCAACACCTGGACGTCTCGTATAGGCCTGTACGAGGCGTCTAAGGTTCTTAAACTTTGTGCCGGACATTCCATGCATACCCCCTTGAATTCAGTGCCTATACGCCTCGTATAGGCCTATACGAGACGTCTAGGGCACCAAAAGTGTCCAAATAGCCAGTTCCAGTGTCCAAATAGTTTTAGCCAAATGAAATAAGGTTTGGAGAAGATGAAATGAGGAGGAACAAGAAAATGGAATATGTTCTGTATATTTTAATATTAATAAAATGAAAATTTGCCGTTAAAAAAGAATAAAATTAAATAAAATCCCCCTTGAATTCAGTGCCTATACGCCTCGTATATGCCTATACGAGACGTCTAGGGCACCAAAAGTGTCCAAATAGCCAGTTCCAGTGTCCAAATAGTTTTAGCCAAATGAAATAAGGTTCGGAGAAGATGAAATGAGGAGGAACAAGAAAATGGAATATGTTCTGTATATTTTAATATTAATAAAATGAAAATTTGCCGTTAAAAAAGAATAAAATTAAATAAAATTAAAATTGTTACAAACTAGTTGATGCCCTGCCCGCGTTGCGGGGCGATAGCCGAATAATTCTCAATCAATTAAAAAAACACTATTATAGTTTTGTTAGGAAAAAAAAACTAAAACGATGACAAGACCGTAGTTCTAAGCTCAGGGCAAAACTGTAGTTTGTCATGATTAATGAGCGAGTGTTAGGCAGCTTCTTAACATGGAAAAAATTAAATCCAGTCAACCAATTAAAAAAACACTTTTATAGTTTTGCTAAAAAAACTAAAACAATAGCAATACTTTAATTTGAAGTGAGGGTAAAGTTGTATTTGTTGACTTGAGTAAAATCGTAATTTGCCAAAAGTTAAAGTGATGACAATACTATAAATTTGAACCAAAGACAAAATCGTAGTATAACTTTGCACTAAGGACAAAATAGTAATTTTAAGCTAGGGACAAAACTATATTTTTAATTTGAACTGTGGCAAAATCAAAATTTTGAACTGAGGGCAAAATCGTAATTTTGAATTGGGGGGCAAAAGCATACTTTTATTTTGAATCGGGCAAAAACATAATTTTAAACGGAAGGCGAAATCATAATTTTTGAAACGGGGCGTAAATGCAAAATCGTCATTTTTAGTTTGGGGCAAAAGGAAAAATTTATTTTGAACTGGGGTAAAAATTGTAATTGTAATCTGGGATAAAATCATAATTTTGAACGGAGGGCAAAATCATAATTTTGAGCAAGGGTTAAAAACATATTTCTATTTTAAAGTGGGGGCAAAAACGTAATTTTATTTTAAATTAAGGACGAAACCGTAATTTTAAAACGAATATAAAATAGTAAAGGGTTGGTCTAATAGGGAAGTGCCACGCGCAAATGCAAAATCGTCATTTTTAGTTTGGGGCAAAAGGAAAATTTTATTTTGAACTGGGGTAAAAATTGTAATTGTAATCTGGGGATAAAATCATAATTTTGAACGGAGGGCAAAATCGTAATTTTGAGCGAGGTTAAAAACATAATTCTATTTTAAGGTGGGGGCAAAAACGTAATTTTATTTTAAATTAAGGACGAAACCGTAATTTTAAAACGAATATAAAATAGTAAAAGGGTTGGTCTAATAGGGAAGTGCCACGCAGCTGCGTGACACTATTCCCCTATCTTGGTTTTGTATATGTAGGCGTGGCACTATTCCCCTATCTTGGTTTTGTATATGTATGAAATGTGGTAAAGTACTTTTTGAGACACTAGGAAAAGCAAACTCAAGTCACTAGCATCTTGCTAGTGTCTCTAAGTTCGTTGAATAGTTTAAATTGATTTTATTTTTTTATATTTTTGAAAAGAGGCAATTTTATAACACAAGAAACATGCTTAAGCATGATGCTCAAGCATGAATACAGTACAAGAAATATGCTTAAGCAAGATGCTAGATGCTGAAGCATGAATATGAGAGAAAACGTTTTGGGTCATAGAACCCATGTGTTTTAAGGAATATGCTTATCAAAAAGTCAACTATCATAAGGCATAACTAGGGGTGAGCAACGGGTAAGAACCTTTAGGAACCGACCCGGACCCGACCCGTACCCGGAACCATTTATTAAGTATTATGAAAACCATAACCGAACCGATTAGTAATGTAATGGTTCGGGTCCTAGGAGGGTCTCGTGGGTCCTAAACCCATATGGTTCCGCCAGAACCATTTATTTAATTTTGAGCATGCCATATTGCCAAGCCTAGATGGTGATGCTCTTATGTGTCTAACGGCATTACGTATACATTCAATGGTCTGATTTTGTACTTTCAAGCCATCTTGAACTATTAGGTTAATGATATGGGCCACACATCTAACGTGCAAATATTTACCTTTATCTAGCAAGTTTGGTAGCTTAGATTTCAATATCTCAACTGCAGCATCGTTTGATGATGCATTATCCATGGTAATGGTCATAACCCGTTGTATCCCCCATTCATCAAAACACTCCTGAAGGGACCCCGCAATATCTTCACCCTTATGACTAAGTATTGGCTTAAAGTTTATAATTCTTTTATGATATTGCCAGTTTTCATCAATGAAGTGGGCAGTTAAACACATATAATTAATACGTTGGATGGATGTCCACGTATCCGTAGTAAAACATACTCGTTGCTTATTTTTAACAAAAAAATCTCTAAGTTTCTTTTTCTCATCTAGATATAAGTCAAGTATATCACGGGCTACTGTGAAACGTGAAGGGACCTTAAAACTTGGGCACAAAGCTTCCATAAACTCCCTAAACCCTTCCCATTCAACAAAAGAAAAAGGAAGCTCATCGACAATGGTCATTTTAATAAGTAGCTTTCTAACCTTAACAGGATCGAACTTCCATGTTTTTAACGTACCTTGCCCGTCTTCATTTTTTTTAATCACCAAATTAGGTTGATCCTTTGCCTGATTTTCCGGATTTTTGGTACAGTTTCTAACATGCTTATTTAAGGATGAGGTTCCGTTCGGTCCAGATTCAGCTTTCAACTCCGCGGAACAATAGTTGCATCTACCCTTTCTTTTACCATGCTCATCATAGAATTCCTCCATATGCTTCCAACAATACCCTCTAAGCTTCCTTTTTCTTGTAGTCACTTTTTGTTTGCCGGCTTTTGTTTCATTAACATTTTCTTCATTCTCGTCACTTGAAACATTATGCGCATCCATTCTATATACATCACAACACACAAATTTCTACTGAGTCTTTCTAGATAAATAATTAATGGAAAAACAAAGTAAAAAAAGTTGATGGCCATACATGCTTTTATAATAGTAAGCATGGCGATATATACATTTGTTAATACAAACACAATTTGTATATAATAAAAAACACATACATAAAAAGCCTAAATTACATCTTTCAAAGTCTTATCTTGTTTTCTTGGTTTACGTATTATGTGAGCATGGTTTTCTTTGGAGGATTAGTTTTTTTTATTTGAAAATAGAAGTTTGGCTTTTCTCAGTTCATTACAATTCTTTTTCTCAATAGAAACATCATGATTATCTAGTTTTATACATTAAACACATAACTAAATAGATACATACATTAAAGCGTATTTATCAACAGAACATTATACAAATTATACAAATGAATATTATACAGAGGATTGAAGTTTAATAAAGACTATACAGAAATCAAACCTGAACCAATGAAGAAAGTATATAACAGATTGAATATAGAAGGCCAATGGTTAACTTGGAGGAGGCAGATGTGAATTACGTAATGGAAGTTGGACGATTTAAATAGATTAGGTTAGGTCGATGGTATTGGAATGGATGTTGGTTAATCTTCTAAATTTTCTTAGAGATATATCATATACTTATTGTTATGGAAGAAATCATAGTTGATATGGAAGAATCGTATTCTATTATCAAAATCCAATACATAAATTAAATAATAGCATTCAAATGATCCAAAATCCAATAAATAAATTAAATAAATAGCATATAATTGATCGTAATAGGAAATCTTAGTTGATATAGAAGAATTGTGATTTAATATAGAAAAAATCCAATACATAAATGACAAATCATATGAATGATGGTATGAAAATCGGTTCCTTGTGGTTCTTATCCCAAACACATGGGTCGGAACCGGAACCGACCCGGAACCATTTTGTTGAGTATTATGAAACCCACAAACCGACCCTTCTAGAGCAAAAGGTTCGGGTCCATTGTGGTTCTGGTTCGGGTTCAAGGTTCCGTGGTTCCAGAACCGTTTTTTGCTCACCCCTAGGCATAACCCTTCATTTCATGGAGAAGCACATCTACAACTTTCCAGATCTTTGTTAATTACTTTTCTTGCTATTATTTATATACACTTTTTATAGACTCATCATATTTTTATGTTCATACATTCTTAAGGGTCACTCCAAACAGCCTTAGTTACTACCATACACTTACCTCCGATGAGTTTTTATGGGTAAAGTTATTTTATAAAGGCTTCTAAAAATAAGAAGTTTACAAAAACACTATGGATGGCAATATATAACATAATGTCGAACAAAATATAATAGAATCCCGAAAAATATTACCCAATGTTGAAGAAAAAGACACAATGAGTCCAAAAAAATATAATGACGCAAGTATAGAAAAGACACAATAATAAATAAAAAGACACAATGATAAATAAAAAGACATAATGACGTAAACAAAAATCCTAAAATCCAAAATCTCATATCATAGAGTTCGATGAAACGTTTTCCATGCTGCTTGAATTCAGTCAATCGGAGTCTGTTTGATACTCTTCTTACGACTTCATGATTTTATGAGACTTTGTATTTGATCTAACCCGAGTATTTATATGGCGATTAAAATGTTGTTTTCATGCAATAATGTTAAAGAACATATTAGAACTTAAAAGCATGGAGCTTGTAAACGAGTAACCACCACATTAACGCGGTCGGAGAGAGAAGAGAGTGGTGGTGGCCATGGGCGGACTTAAGGCTTGCCCAAGGTGGGCGGGCGCACCCCCGGGAAAAAAAAAATTTAGTGCTAAGTTCCGTCGAAAATCTCGTCCGCACCCCTTGGAATTTTCCGTCCGCACCCCTTGGAATTTTTTGTCCGCACCCCTTAGGTAAAAAGTGTTATCAATTTATATTTAAAATTTTTTTAGTAAGCTCTTATTTTTTTAAAAACACTACCTAAATTATATAACTTTTAATACCTAAATTATATAACTTTTAATACCTAAATAACTAAACTCGAATACCTAATACCTTTAACTAGCCCACTACTAAGTCTTAGCCCAATAAACAAACCCAACAAATCAACAATATTTCAAACTAAAATAAAATAAACAAGCCCAAAACCCTTACATATTCTCTCCCGCTCTCTATCATCCCTGCACGCACGCCAGCGATCATAACATCAGCGACACAGCAACCGCATACCACCGTAATTAGCCATCATACCACCACCGATCGAACATGGGTAATTTTCTTTGTTATTTTTGGTTGATTTTTGTTGGGGTGGGACGGAACCGGTAGCCACCGGAAGTGATTTTTTGATGGCAGGAGACATGTGCTTCTTGTTAGTGATGATATTTTATTTTGTGGTGGGTTATATATTTATATTTTGTTAGTGATGATGATGATATTTTGTCTTTTTTGTGGTGGGATATATACGATCAGACCTGATGCTTAGGGTTTTTTTTAATGGTTTATATGATGTTTAGATGATTTTTAGTGTGATTTACATTATGATTTCTAGTGTTTGAATACTTGATACATTATGTAATACGTTATGGAGCCATGAACTTATAGATCAATTTGTTTGTGATAGCCGATAGGAACCATGAGTAGGGACGTTACGGCGCGATTTCTCAAGAGGAAAGTTGATACATCTTCCGAATTCGTTGATGTGGATACTCTTCCTTCGGATCCTTATAATCGCAAGCCGATTGAATCATATAACGTGAATCAACGAGATGAGATTAGAAGGCCATATCTACTAAGAGGACCATATCAACCATTTAGTTTGATGTTCTTTTGTTTTACATAACCCGACCCGACTCGAACCAACCCGATACGAACCAATTTTTATACTTATATACCTTAGGGTCTAAAATTTTTAAAAATGTTCCGCATCCCTATGAAAAAATTTATGGGTCCGCCACTGGTGGTGTCCGTCGTTGAAACCCACCGTTTACGGCGGCAAACTAGTAACAACCACATTTAAGGGATCAGAAAAATGAATGAAGCATTAAAAAACAACAGAGTTGTTGGCGTGCATGTGATGCTATAAGCAACCGTACATATTAAGCCGTACTTACCGGAGCTTTGAGTTTTATTAATTATATTGTACATAATTATATATGCAGCCTTTTTATACCCTTTAGTCAATGCATGCATAAAGAAATATATCAAATTTAGTAAATAATTTTTTTATTTACAACTTGGCTTTCCTTCTCGTGTTAGTTAACTTATTATATACAACATTTTTTTTTAATTAGATGCGTTTACTTATAGAACTAGATCCATAAAATTTTAACTATGTTTAAAGTTTAATTAATTACAAATTAAAATGTACTTACAGGAATTAAAAAAATGAAACTATTCATTTATTAATACAAGGTAATTATATTTATTCAAATCTGATTTTATATCTATTAATAATTAATTATTTATAATCTTAATCATAACAATACCAAACATAACATTGCTAAGGGTGGAGGGAGTGATCACCATTTGATGAGTGAAAAACTTATTTTCTAACCAATAATGTCATGCTATGTTAAGTCCTCACTCCATTCCTCATTTTGCACTCAATCATTAGCAATGATCAAACACATGGAGAGTGGTAAACAATTTTTTTTAAATATAATTGGTTGAGAGGGACCGGGGCCCACCATTAACCCCATCTTCTCCCACCTCTCTCCTCTTCCCCACTCGGTGACTACTCACCGCCTACACCACCTCTCTCCTCTTCCCCGATCACCGAACATCCACCGGCAATACATCCCCAATCGGTAAACCACCCTCCCCGAAGCATTCCCCGAGACCACTCCCTCCACCGTAAGACTTGTATACAATCTCAATGTCGTATTGTTTAAATGATATATTTTTTTTGAACGGTTACTTTCTTTCTGAGTGACCCAATGTCACACCGTCTAAACATTGTCCCTAGCCAAGATCTGCCCAGACTACGTAATCTTTATCGGGCCCGCGCTGGGTTGGTCAGACTTGGTTACAGCGTTCCCCCGAAAACCGTACTGCCTCCACACAAGATGCCTCGCTGAAGTAACAACCGGATGAAAACCGGGGTGCGGCTCAGGATCGAACCCCCCTCGGTGGGTTTATCATCATCATTGCCCAGTATCCACCTCAATATGACACAACTGAGAATTGAACTTGAGTCTCCATTGGAAAACCCAAGTCTCCTACCACTAAGCCACGAGTGGGGAGATAAATGATATATTTTTTTATGAATTAAATTTTGCTTATTAAGTTCAACTAGGATTGAGACCCGCCGCAATGCGGCGGGGATTCTTTAGTTATAACTAAGTCGATCTAGGACTCGCACGTTATATTAAATCTGTCAAACGGGGAAAAAATAGATGATGTAAAAACGTTCACCTACACACGCACGTTGCGTCGTGTTAAGTCGCAAAATTTAGAACGAAACGTAAAAACATTACACCAAAGACGCACGTTGCAACGTGTTAAGTCACAAAATTTAGAACCAAGCATAAAGCAAAAAATTTGCGGAAAATGAAAACTGTAAATGACCAAAGTTGAAAGTAAAAAAAGTTGTGAGGATAGATTGCAAAAGATAAAAAAGTTTTGGGTTAAAAGTAAAAAAACAAATAGTTTTGAGTTAAAAGTAATTTATGAAATACTTTTAGGTGAAAAGTAAAAAAAAATCATTTTTTTTGGAAAACCCCCAAAGCCATGGTTACGACAACTATATGCATAAATTTTTTTTCTTTGGAAAACCCCCAAAACACACCATGTGTTGCGGCGGGGCGTAAAACGGTGTCAAATAGTATTAATGTCACACAACCGTTATCGACCACCAACACTGACTCGACCTATGATCTGTGTGTTGCGACGAACTTGTCAAACATGAAAAAATATAGGTAAAAAAATGAACCACACATGCGCGTTGCGCCGTGTTAACTTGCAAAATTTGAAACAAAACATAAAAAAGTTGAGCCACACTCGTACGTTGCGTCGTATTAACTCGAAAAATTTAGAACTACAAGTAAACCGAAAATTTGCCAAAGATGAAAAATATAAGTGACAAAAGTTGTGAAGTTAAATTGCAAATAATGAAGAGTTTTGTGTTAAAGTTAAAAAAACAAATTATGTAGAGTTTTTCATTTTTTCCTTTTCTAAAACTATATTTCCTTTATCATTTATTTTGTTTTTAATAATTCTTTTTTCTCTTTTTAAATAATCTTTACTTTATAAATTAATTTGATATTTCTTTAATAACTTATGTTTGTTAATTTTTTTTAAAATGTAAGTACGTAGTTGTGCTTAATTCAATTAACTTGATATTAACGGGTTGATTTGGGTTATATATGGCCCGTTTTGACCTACATAAAAATGATCTTTTTTGACCCGAACTCGAATCTTACTGCAGGTGTAGACATGGGTATTTCCATGTTGTAAATAATAACTACACACATTGGGAAATGTATGCTATTGGTGGCAGTGTAAACCCCACAATCAACAGCCAAGGATAACTTATGTCCGTTAATTTTTTTTCTAAAAACTTAAATACGCAGTTGTGCTTAATTTTTACCCTTGAGTAGTATAAATTTTATTAAAACGAATTTATATTAAAAAATAAAGTATTTTTTTGGTATCGTAAAATGATACATTTTCAAATAACGTTTGTTTTACATTATCATTTTCTAACGGTTTAGCTTTCTAAACAACATGCTACATTTTCAAATAACGTTTTTTTTACATTATCATTTGCTCTGTTTCGCCGCAACGCGCGACAGAAAAATACCTAGTTTAGTACTAAATGGCAAGATACAAAATCTTTAGCAAAAATTTGATGTTAGATGACAAGAGAAACACTCATTACTAAGACCCTTCGTAGTGGGGCTGTATATGGCGCCGAGGTATGGCATGGCGCCCTATAGCGCCCGACTACACCGTTACAGCCGATGCTATGGGGTATGTTTCTTGCCTCCCCACAATGTATATCATGTCGTTACCCTTCCTTCCCCACTCACACACACATATATGCATACATATATATAAAGCTCCATGCATATATAACTCCATTACACACCTAAGTTATATAAAGCCTCATAACCCCCCTTTCTTATACAATTGCCACTTGTCATATAACCCTCCACAACTTTATGGAGCTCTACCACTACACATGTCCTACAAATTAAAACAGATTTGCTATAATATTATACCAAATTTAATATTGTAGTAGGACATAACATTTTTATTTTTTTACTTTTATACCAAATTTATTTTTTTAACTAGAGATGATGTTTAATATTTGTGCTAAATTTGATGTGTTTAGATGGAAATGTATCTTTTACATTTTTACTAGGATATTTAATTATAAGTTGATTAGTTTTAAAATTTTTCTATAGTAAATTGACTAGTTTAAGTCATGTGTATTACGTGAATGTTCTCACAATAAATTATATTATTTAACAGTGTTGAAAGAAACATTTACATAAATTTTTAAATGAAAAAAGTGTTCCATTACTAATTTTAAATTTAATGTTAATGAGATGATTATGTTTATTAAATCAAAATTGGTTTAAGCTTATTTAGTTAAATCAAATTTGGTTTAAACTTATTATTAGTTACTGAATTTAAATTTAAATTGAACTTGAAAATGATTTCATACTATATACAATATGATAAAAAAAAGGGATATTGGATTAAATAACCCTAACTTTACCAATTGGCCGATAACACTCGTAACTTTCGATTTGTACACCTGCACTCCCAACTTTCAACTTATTGGCCGATAACACTCCCTAACTAATTGAACCCTGACACAGTTAGCTGATATCAGCTGCCACGTCATCAAGAAATGCTATATCGGCGGCCACATCATCAAAAAAACCACGTCAGCTGCCACATCATCAAAAATGCCACATCAGCTGCCACGTTGGCAAAAAGGGCCACATCAGATGCCACGTCAGCAAAAACTAACTGAGTTAGGGTTCAGTTAGTTAGAGAGTGTTATCAGCCAATAAGTTGAAAGTTGGGAGTGCTGCTGTACAAATCGAAAGTTGCGAGTGTTATCGGCCAATTGGTGAAAGTTGAGATTATTTAAATCCAATATCCCTAAAAATTATAATTATTTGATAAGTTAGGAAATATATAAATATTATATTTGTTTTTAATCTTAATGACACACTTACTTATTTTAAATAAAATTTTGTAATAAGGAAATGATTAATTACGGAATTTGAATTTGAATTTAAATTATAGTCGAAACCAGTTACTACTTCAAAAATTTTAAATTCAATCTAATTGACAATAAAGAAAAAAATTAATTATTATATTTGCTTTTAATGTTAATGAGACAATTACGTTTTTAACATTAAATTTTAGTTTATAATTAAGGAAATATTTAAATATATATTCAAGAATCAATGAACAAACTTTAAAGTATGTGTTGTGATCAAACCCTTGTGTTTTCCCTCTTGAACACAATAACAATGGATTAAGAGGTTGTCACGTGGCACCTAATAGTCTAAATGAACGCCAAATGACCTAAGATGGTTTTGATTTATTATAATTTATAGATTATAGATTTTAATTTGCATCGTGTTAATAACTATAAATTTGTTAAAGATATAATTATATAGTTAGAACAGAAGTAATGGATAAACACTTTTTACTTGTTCTAACTGAAAAATATATATAAGACTCTTAGGTAATAGATAATAATTCGTAAAGATACTCCCAAAGAACATATCAACAGGTCTTGCATCTCGTAAATAAGACATATCTTGTCTACTTAATTTTTTTAGGTATGATACCCTTTATATCTATATCTCCCTGTTGCTTGATCTGGTCTCTTTTTGTTTGCGTTGTTTATGATAATATCATCTAAAAGTGTTTATGATAATTAGGGCGCCCTTTTCCACGCGTTGAAAATAAAAACAGACCACCGCCACCCATCAAATTTCACGAGTGATACATGGATTCCGTTATAAAATTCACGCGTGATGAAAGTAAGCATGTGAGGGGGTGTGAGGGTTTATTGTTGGGTGTTGTGAGTGATGTACATTTCCACTAAAAAGGTTGTGAGTGATGGAATAATGGTTGATGACATGACGGAACTTGATTTGATGTTGTGAGTGATGAGTGATCACCACCCCCTCCCCCATATTCACCCAGCTTCTTTTGTGGTTTGTTTTCCCTATATTATAAATCCCGTTCAAAAAAATTACTCACATATTTCTAAGTGTGGTTTGTTTTCCCTATATTAATATTACTAGTCGTTTACCCGCGCGATGCGGCGGGAAACATATCACTTAGGTTGGTGAGTTTAGGGCTATGTACGGGGAGGTTCAGTTTTGAGCCATAACCAAAACCAAATTCGTGATGCAATGACAGTTTACAATGTGATACTCGTTTTTGTTAGTTTATCAATCATTTCGTGATATATTGTATAGTACTTATGTTGTATTATTCATGGTATAGGTGTGGTGTATCATAATTCATATTGCTCTGGTCTTTATTCATCGTTGACGTGGTATTTTGTATATTTTTTAATGTTTATAAGAAACAATCCAGGTTTTGTAGCTTTACATGTTTACCTAAAAACATAAAAAATAGCTATATCTAATTTCGTGGAGTGGTCTTGGATCGACTACCAACCTGGGTCATGTTACCAACCTTGAGTTTTTATTAGTTTAGTTAGTTGTTGGTTTGTTACTTTTATGGTCGGTTATTTTGATTATCAAGACATGCCAAATTGGTTGAAATAATAATTATTTATAACTATTAAAGTTAATTACACAAATAGTCTCTGCAATTATGAAAAGTCCTTTATACCCTTAACCTAACCCTTAATATCTACACTAATAGCAGATATGATCACATTTTCATCACACTTCTCAACATCATCTCCCAACTCCCAACACCGCCGATTATCATCATCATCATCATCTTCATCGACATCGAACAGATCATCTTCATCATCTTCATCGAACAGATCATCTTCATCTTCATCGAACATATCATCTTCATCATCTTCATCTTCATCATCTTCATCAGGTTCATCTTCAAAACAGAGGTTTGGTTTTGTTTGATTCTATAGTTTCAGATCTCATGTAATCATTTGGCTGATTAGAGTACAGATGTAGGTTGTTTATTGAAACTATGATACTTGTTTGTTTTAATTTCTGAATCAAATGCGAAGAAACAAGTGTGTAGTTATTTGAACACATCAATATTGATACTTGAAATGTGAAAATTGATTTTTGGTAAATTTCGAATCGTTTTGGTTGGTTGTTTGAGAACTGTTTAAAAAGAACTGATCGGATCAGTTTCAGATTGATGTGTTCCTCATATTGATTTTTAGTTTGATTCGATGATTTGAATGTGTTATTTGGGTATTTTTGGTTTGATTCGATGATAATCAGTTATTTGGGTATTTTGGGTTCTTCATGTTTGTTTTGCTTGTGAAAAAACAGAGGGTTCTTCATGTTTGTTTTGCTTTGAAAAAACAGAATGTGTTTATTGGTCATTTGAATGTGTTTGATTCGATGATAATTAGTTATTTGGTATTTTGGGTTCTTCATGTTTGTTTTGCTTGTGAAAAAACAGAGGGTTCTTTATGTTTGTTTTGCTTTGAAAAAACAGAGTGTGTTTATTGGTCATTTGAATGTGTTTGATTCGATGATAATCAGTTATTTGGGTATTTTGGGTACTTCATGTTTGTTTTGCTTGTGAAAAAACAGAGGGTTCTTCATGTTTGTTTTGCTTTGAAAAAACAGAGGGTTGATTTGTTTTGCTTTGTTCAGGTTTGTTTGTGATGTTTTTTGTGAAAATATTGTACAGAATGGCTACGGATGTAAAGATACGCAAAACACCAACTACGAAGGCGAGAACACTTGACAACCTCCTAGAAGATGGTGCGGTGCACATAAGGAACTGATTGATATGAATGAATATAACCCCAGTGTAGCTCTTCGATTTTCCTTGAAATTCCAGAGCTCGCTAATTACATATCTACCACTGGGGTTATATTCATTCATATCTGCTACATTCCGAAGTGCACCCGTCAGTAAAGATCCACAATTGCTTGTCTCTGTATTGTATGTTACGGTCTTTTATTATCGAGTCTGTAATTTCTGTCAAGTCTACGAAGTTGGTATGACGTTTTGTCTTTGTAATGTATGTATTAAAAGTTTACATTTAATATACGTTTTGTCTAAAGGCGACACCTGTCAGTTTTCCGTTTAGTTCTGGTAGACCCTTCATTACAGCCTGAAAGTTAAAATATAAATCAAAGGTGGAAATGAATAGGACGGGTTAACAAATCAAACAGGCAATTATGAAATAACTGGGTTTGAGCAGGTTCCGTTGACCAATGGACTCTTTTTGGTCTTACCAAACTATTACACTTTACAAAGACACTTGTTATGAACCTATGATCATCAATAACAAGCAACATATGCTAACTCATTAAAAGAAATTATTACATTTCAATTTTTCACACTATATTTTTCATGAACATTAATGACTAAAATTACCAGTTTAACGTTCAATATCTGCTCATTTTGTATACCCTTGTTTCTCTATTAAAGACATTTTTTTCAAATAATACATGGTATTTAGATTCAAACACGACAGTAACAAAATTAAAATGTAACCCATGAAAAAAAAATATTCATGTAGTCAAAAGAATATAAGATTATGCAGCCACAAATGGTCTTCAGTGTTGAGCCATAACCAAAACCAATTTCGCGATGCAACGGAAAACACAACACAACACAAACAATCGGCTTTCGTATACAAACACTGAATAAGCAGTTGCATAAGTCTTTCAAAAGCTACACAATGAACCCGAGACTAAACCAATTTGTATGAATTTTGGGTTGGTCTCAGGTCGGGTCAGTTTTCGTGTATGAATGCTACAAGTATAAGTGAAAGTAAGATTCTTTCCATTGCGCATCAAAGAATGAAATCAAATCAAACCAAACCAAAACTCTAATAAGATGATGATTACACAATACAAAAATAACTTTCTTTTTTTCTTAATATAATTTGTGTTCATAAATACAACAAATTAAAAATATTCAACCTGAATACTCATTGGCCTTTTTTCTATCAAAACAAAACTGGTACACTTTAGCGATCGGAATGTTGTTTCCATCAAATTCTTTCTCATTTCTACTCGTCCAAAGTCTCCATATCGTAGCGAAAGCCACAACTCCCACCTTCTTCCAAGCCTTAGACCCAACTTGACTTCTAAAGTACTCCAGCATCTCTTTTATGCTTTCACATTGAGCTGGTCCACAACCGTATAACAAAATATTAGCAGCACAACATTTCGGTTTAATAAATCAGATCTTTAACTACTCCATAATCATAAGTTGTAATATCAAATAAGAAATTAGAAGGGCAGCTTAACTCACGTGCTTTTGCAGCACAACAATATCTCAGTCTCATCAGCTGCAGATTCTTCTTGGCCTGAAAGTCCCAAAAAGAAAATTCCTGCCAAACCGAATCCTTTTTTACCACAGAAGGTTGTCAACCAGGGTTTCTTGAAATTTGGGATTGAACAACCATAAAGAGGGAAAACAATACCTCACTGCACACTGCAGAAGGAATCAACCAAATTGGGGATACGTTGCACATATTAAAGTTAAAGTGTTCATCATAGCCGTCAAATGTCACCTTTCGTTGGATCTTTTCAAAAGCCTTCAAAATTTCCCAAAGAGATTAAAACAAGAAACCCGGGTAAAGCCATGGCTGCAACACACGGTTGAAGAGTGAGAACTATGCAACCTGGATATTGCCCCGCCAAGATGCTACTCGGATCTTCTATGTACCCTCAAAATACAACAATCATCACAGTCTAATGACTATCATCAAGTCAGGGAGATGTAAGTACCCTTCAAATGAACATCACAATTGATGCTCATGCAACCATCATAGCGTTTAAAGCTCAGCTTATGCTTCACAGCTATTTCAACATTTACAACCTTCTAAAGCGTAATGTACAATCTGCAAAGCTTCAGGATTAAAAAGAAAAACACGGTGTACTATACAATCAATTTTAGGGTTTGCCATTTCATTTTATCGACTTGTGGCGGGTTCAATCGCCTATGGGGAAGATTGATTTCGATACACCACCTGCTTATTTGCTTATCAAAACATCTGGAAGACTCAGGCATATAATTGAGAGATGAACACAGCTACAAACTGGGTAAAGCCATGGCTGCAAACACACGGTTGCAGAGTGGGAACTATGCAACCTTGATATTGCCCCGCCAAGATGCTACTCGGATCTTCTATGTACCCTCAAAATACAATCATCATCACAGTCTATTGTGTTATGTAACCTCGCTTTAAAGCATGATGTACAAGAGTAATTTGCCACTAAACTTAAACAACATTTAAAGCATGATGTACAAGTGTTTTAAGCACAAGAAACACATATGTAACCTCACAGGCTTAGCTTATGCATCATAGCCTCAACACTTTCAGTTCGGACATATTAAGAACACAAACTCAGCTTATGCATCATAGACTCAACACTTTCGGCTCAGACAGATTAAGAACACAAGCTCAGCTTATGCATCATAGACTCAACACTTTCAGTTCAGACAGATTAAGAACACAAGCTCAGCTTATGCATCATAGACTCAACGTACAAGTGTTTTAAGCACAAGAAACCCATATGTAACCTCACAGGCTTAGCTTATGCATCATAGCCTCAACACTTTCAGTTCGGACATATTAAGAACACAAACTCAGCTTATGCATCATAGACTCAACACTTTCGGTTCAGACAGATTAAGAACACAAAATCCGGAGTACACAACTCCTTTGTCAAATGAATCCGGAGTACACAAAATCTGGAGTACACAAAATCTGGAGTACACAACTCCTTTACCACCCACCGGCAACTGTAAAAGCAAAACTGATAGCTTAAGTAGTAAAAATTTTATAGGAGAACAGTAAAAACCAAAAAAAAAAACCAAAAAAACCTTCACTTTATCACTCCATCCACATTATCAGTTCACAAAACATTATCAAAAACACAAAAAACCAACACAGATCTGAAAGTATTACACAGATCTAACATAGATACATCCCAAATCAGTAGAAAACTTGTTTATCCCAAATCAGTAGAATGGTCATTTGCCATTGTACAACCATTTGAAGTCCATTGTACAAGCATTTAAGCATGAATGTGTTGAAACTTTCTTCAACAGGCGGAGCAGCTCATGGATCCTAACCGGATCTCTTTGACCCGTTTTACTCAAATGGATCCAATATAAACTTTCTTTCACTCAATCTAAACCCTAAATTCATTTCATTCACAGCCGAGTAGCATCTTGGCGGATCTTCTATGTACCCTCAAAATACAATCATCATCACAGTCTATTGTGTTATGTAACCTCGCTTTAAAGCATGATGTACAAGAGTAATTTGCCACTAAACTTAAACAACCTTTAAAACATGATGTACAAGTTTTTTAAGCACAAGAAACACATATGTAACCTCACAGGCTCAGCTTATGCATCACAGCCTCAACACTTTCAGTTCAGACATATTAAGAACACAAACTCAACTTATGCATCATAGACTCAACACTTTCGGTTCAGACAGATTAAGAACACAAGCTCAACTTATGCATCATAGACTCAACACTTTCAGTTCAGACATATTAAGAACACAAGCTCAGCTTTTGCATCACAGCCTCAAACACTTTCAGTGCAGACAGATTAAGAACACAAAATCCAGAGTACACAACTCCTTTGTCAAATGAATCCGGAGTACACAAAATCTGGAGTACACAACTCCTTTACCACCCACCGGCAACTGTAAAAGCAAAACTGATAGCTTAAGTAGTAAAAACTTTATAGGAGAGCAGTAAAAACCAAAAAAACCTTCACTTTATCACTCCATTCACATTATGAGTTCACAAAACATTATCAAAAACACAAAAAACCAACACAGATCTGAAAGTATTACACAGATCTAACATAGATACATCCCAAATCAGTAGAAAACCTGTTTAAAAAAGCTTGTAACACATAAAATCTAACAGCGTATAAACATAAACTACATAAAAACCAAAAAAAACAAAAAAACGGTAGATCAGCTAGAAAAAGTCATTATTGAGATGGAAACCAAGTATTATAACAGATCTGCTAGAAAAAGTAACAGATCTGAATCTATTTCACAGATCCAGTAGAAACAACATACCGAGAAGTTGAACCCAGTAGATCTGATGTCGGAATCGCCGGAGAAAGAAACCCTAAAATTTCACAGATCTAAGTTGTAACGACTTACACAAAAATGTCCTAAAAACGTTCTGTAAGTATAAACCCGGACCCCTGATGTAACAACCCTCACTAAAAGTCCTATTTATTTTATTATTTTATCCAATAGGAAACCCTAATTGAGACACCCAAGTGATTCTACGCAAACCCTAAAATTTTCAGAACAATCAGAATCAGGATCAGGGCCCCTAAAACTCAGGGGGGGTATTCCCTACTCGACGATTATCCACATATCTCGTTGTCTAAATTGAATTTCGAGAAACAGTCGACTCGGCAAGGCTAGTCCAACACGTGGACACCCTATAGCGAAAAAATGACCCTTACGGACCGTAAGGGTTTAGTCTTACGGTCCGTAAGCTAAGCCAAATTCGTATATAAATAGCAGGAGTTGGGACTTGAATTCTGCAATTGGAACGACGATAAAATTCGACTCAGGCACTGAGATATCGTCCAAATACTTTAAAAACACACACGAATCACTAATTTAGTATAGCGGGGTGCTGCTACGATGCCGAGTATTAACTTGATCGCTGCTACGATTCAATGTCCGATCGATAGAAACTATCCGATGGATGTTTAAGCGCTATCCTTTGTCATTAGTCGTGATTCCGACAGGATGTTTGAGTACCACCCGAATTTGGGGAATACTCTGTCATTCGTTGTGAATCCGATGGATGTTTAAGTGATTGCACTTTGTCATTCGTTGTGAGGGTTTTAATCTCGTGAGTTATCGTAATTGTTGTATTAAGTTACCTACCTAGTTCGTGTGCACTAGGTTACAAGGCTAAATCAATAGGCTAAGCTCTGCCGGTATAAATCTGCAATATATCAAGGCTTATCTGTAGACTAAACTTTGCCCGTATGAATCTGCATGCTTATAATGTGAGTCATTATCTTTTTATCAAATTACTTTCAAAATCATGTTTATTTTCAAAGATTATAATTACAGTGATTAAGTTTATCTAATCACCAAGTTACAGCCGGTATGTGGGGTTTTGTATACATTACTTGATAACCGTCACTATTGGACAACGAGTTAGCCAATGAGTGATATGACCATAGTCACAGACACCATTGGACAATGAGGTTACCGATGAATGTCGAGTGACAAATACTGTGGGTAGTTGGTTTGATATCTGGAAACATTGTAATCTCTCTTAATACTGTAAATTATAACAAACGAGTCATTTTAATAAAATGAATGAACTCACTCAGTATTTCCTGCTGACAAAACCTTTTTAAAAACGCGTTTCAGGTAATTACAGTAGATTGGAGTAAGAGATGGATACGGCACTGAAAGGCATCAAGAAATGGCTTATTTTATTAATTAAATTAAATTAAGAAATATTGTTTTATGTAATTAAATTTATCTTTATTAAAGCTACCATTGTAAAACATGGGTTTATCCCATCTATTTAATAAATAAAATCCGGTGTTTTCTAAAACTCTGATATTTTTCCTAACTCACGGTCCTGATGAAGTTTCTGCTGCAATACGTTTTCAAATTAAATCACCGGTACCACTGGGCTGTTCGCGGCTTCCGATTCCGTCCAGGGTGGGTCGGGGGCCGTGACATAAGTCAAATAACACACAAAAAATGCCGATAAGGTTAAAAAGACGGTACCTGAGAAGTGAAATCGTCGATGAAATCTGGCGATCTAGTGAAATCGCCGGTGAAATCCGTCGATCTAGTGAAATTCACAGATCTAAGTCAAATAACAAGCAAAAAAATGCCGATAAGGTTAAAAAAACGGCACCTGAGAAGTGAAATCCGTCGATCTAGTGAAATCGCCGGTGAAATCCGTCGCCATGAGACGTATGCAGACACCGCGTCTGGTGAGAGAGAGAGAGAAGAAGAAGAATGGGGGCGGATGTGAATGAAATGAATTTAGGGTTTAGATTGAGTGAAAGAAAGTTTATATTGGATCCATTTGAGTAAAACGGGTCAAAGAGATCCGGTTAGGATCCATGAGCTGCTCTGCGTGTTGAAGAAAGTTTCAACACATTCATGCTTAAATGCTTGTACAATAGGCTTCAAATGGTTGTACAATGGCAAATGACCATTCTTGCCCTTCCTATATGCTTATTAAAGTAGTATAGATAAATCCCGTTCAAAAAAATTACTTTCACATATTTCTAAGAACATCCAAACTAAGACAAGATAGTTCACATGCACACAAGGCCCATTTGGATCTACCATTGACCGTGAGACATGGTCATAACTGATAAGCTGACGAGTGGATGACTGGATGCCATTAGCCACTCCAATGGGGAGGGCCCACCCCAATGGTAGACCACTATTCTGAAATTTTTCTTATTTCCTTTATAAAATGTTGCCAAATTAACAAGGGCTCTTTATAAAATGTGAGCATATCATGATTTTTTTTTCTTGATTTTCTTTTTCGATTGATATACGAGTGTCAATATCATTCCAATATCATAATAAGCCAAATTAAATTCCCGTTGCAAGCCTGCAACACACGAAGGAATTCCACTGGTTTTCTTTATTTGTGTCATCACCATTCAATTGAGAGGTATAAGTGAATTTAATGGTTACAAACAAATCTGAATTTGGAACTTTGTTACATAGAAACCATGTACCATTGTGGAGAAAAAGAAATTCTAGATCGGGTTTCTCATAAGAATATCTTTCTTGATTAAGTGATCATACCTTGATAATATTTTGATCAAATCCTTAACAATAGTCTTGTGATCATTCCTGTATAATACTTTGATCAAATCCTTAACAATAGTCTTTTGAATTTTCGATAAATTGTTTAAGTCAAATAATCATTTTTTTGTTTCCTAATCTTTCATCAACGAATTACAAAACAGAAGAATCGTATGGATTTATATGATTCAGTTTTTTTTTAACACCGGGGACATTTTTTAGTTATTAAATATTTTTGTTTAATTGTTAGCTACTTTTTCACGTTGTGACGATCAATGCATGCATATTATTTTAACGTAGCATGCCAATCCGACATTACTACGTATTTGTCATAATCATAGTGTACGGCTATGATCGATTGACCAATTAATATTAATATATAATGAATTGATAACATAATATTTGTCCTGTAGTAAAGAATCTTTTAATCACGATTTAACGATATGATGACATCGAAAACATATTTAATTTCTTTACTATGCATTAGGAAGATAGGCATGTTATAATTATAATATTTAATTCAATATATAAGATGTTGAACTATATAATTTTCAATGTATGTATAATTAGTTGTGAACTATATAATTTTCAAAGTATGTATAATTAGTTGTTGGATATCTTTTTATGAAACTAGGTGTAACTTTATTCAGTAAATAATCTTTCAGTGTCAAACATAAAAAGATAACATAGAAAAAAATAGGAGAACATCCAAGTGCAAATGTAACTATTTGGTAGCTGATCTTTAACCCGAATTCAACCAAACGCCGCATATCTTCGCCTTTCACGTTAAAGTTCTTCTGAATTTACATTTGCATTCGCGTCTTTCCAAAGTGGGTAAGAAGATTTGGCAAGCTATGGTGTACATGATCTTTTCGAGCGTTTGGAGATCAAGGAATGCAACGGTTTTCAAGTCAAAAACGCCTTAGGTATTGAAAGTAGTTGAAGAAGTAAGAGCTCTTTCTTTTCTTTGGGTTAAAAACAGATCGCTCAAAATGCAGGCTCACGTGAGAAAATTGAAAATACTTTTCTGTTTAGTTTCCTTTTTGTAGTTTACGGGTTGTATGTTTGTGGATTACTGTATTTGTGCGGCTCCTAGCTGATTGGAGATTTAACAAAATTGAAATTTTGTTGGTCGTTAAAAAGGAATTAACTTAGGTTAGTTAAGAAATAGACGAGGAAACAGAAATCATGCTTTCGTAGTTTCATCTAGTATCAAGTGGCGTTAAAGATGGAGATTTTGTGATTCCCTTTTACAAGAAAATAAAATTAGTATTAGTAAAATCTTGATTTTCATATAATATATATAAGTTATTATAAAAGAAAATAAAATTAGTATTAGTAAAATCTTGATTTTAATATAATATATAAGTTAGAGTAAATTACAAGTTTTGTCCTTTATGTATGTCCCAAATTGCAGACGCTGTCCTTTGTCTTTAAAATTGATGAGTTTTGTCCTTAATGTTTGCAAATCTTGCACGTTATGTCCTTTAGGCCAAACCCAGTTAGATTTTTTGGTTAAATATGGTCATGTGCTTTGCACATGAGGGTATTCTTGTCATTTTACTCTTCTCAGGGTCTATTATGTAAATAACTAATATACATGGACTATTTTTTAGAAAACTAAAACTTCATCCCTTATCTTCTCCTTCTCTCTCTAATTTGAAACTTCATCTCTCTCTCTAACACCTACAGAAACTCCCTGTTTCTCTATTCTCCCTATCGAAAATCTGGTGGTAGGTGAGGTTGGTTATAGCGACTGAACGATCCTTCGCTGCATCCACCTATCGTAAACAACCTGCAACTGAACGCCGCCGCCGTGAACCACAGTCGCCGTTGACACTCGTCGTGATATGTCGCCGCTTCCAACTCATCTCGTCAGGCAAGTTCTTCAATCAAGCAATTAGTCGATTCATATTTGTGAACAAATCAACTTCTCGATTCATCTTTCTCTGCAGGACCTTTGGTGAACTTCATTATAGTTTCTTAGATTTTCATAGAGTAGCTAAGTTATGGTCCCGATGATACGGATTGTGACTTTTCAAGGTTGTTAGTTTAAGTCTCTTTAATTTTCTCTGGAAAACGGGCGCACATCGAATGATTTTTGGAGAAATGCAGGCTTTGACTTTTATGTAAACAAAGAGGAGTGGAATAGAGTGGGAGAACCGGGTGAAATTTAGTACAATTAGGGTTTTTTTTTGTGGTTGGGTTTAATGATGTTGAGTAGTTGAATTAGCGTTTTTTTGTTGGGGGTTTCTCTCTCTGCGATCTTTTATGTAACAGGGTCGGAAGACAAAGGACGGCGGTAGAGAGGGGAGAGAGAGAGAGTGGGGGCGGTGGCAGATGATGATGTTGACGGTGACGGTGGTGGCTGGTGGCACTGGCGGTGGTTGGGTAAGAGAGAGTGGAGTGAGTGGTGATGGTGGGTGGTCGGCGGCGAGTGAGGGTGGGAGCTGGTGGTGGTCGGCGGCAGGTGAGGGTGGAAGGTGGTGGCGGCAGGTGATTGGCTATGTTTTATTTGATTTCTAAAAATCATTTATAAATTAGATAAATTAGGATGTGAAAAGACAATGCTACCCTCATGTGCCTTGCACATGACCATATATAACCAAAAAATCGAACTGGGTTTGGCCTAAAGGACATAACGTGCAAGATTTGCAAACATTAAGGACAAAACTCATCAATTTTAAAGACAAAGGACAGCGCCTGCAATTTGGGACATACATAAAGGACAAAACTTGTAATTTACTCTATAAGTTACTAGGTTATAACCCCGTGTATTACACGGGTTGAATAAATAAAATTTTTATACTAAATAATAAAACAATATATCTTTAAAAACCTCATTTATTGTACGGGTTGAATAAAGAGTTAATTACATAGTTAGTCCCTGTGGTTTACACAAAATAACATACTTAGGTACTAATAGTTAAAAATCACCTTCTAGGGTATTAACGTTTCATTTTGTAACGTTTGGAGGTATTAACTTCTAGGGTATTAACATAGTTAGTCCCCGTGGTTTGCGAAAAATAACATATTTAGGTACTAATAAAATGTGATTTTAAACCTACAAATAACGTTAATACCTCCAAACGTTACAAAATGAAAAGTTAATACCCTAGAATGTGATTTTAAACTATTAGTACATAAGTATGTTATTTGTTCAAACCACAGGGACTAACTATGTAATTAACTCTTGAATAAATATAATTTTATAAAAAGTTATATATATAAGAACCATATTGTACGGGTTGAATAAATATAATTTTATATACCAAATAAAAAAGTTATATCTTTAAAACCACGTGTATTACACGGGTTAAATAAATGTAATATTGTTTACCAAATAATAAAATAATACATCTTTAAAAACCTCATTTATTACATGGGTTGAATAAATGTAATTTTATATACTAAATAATAAAAAAATTACATCTTTAAAAATATGTGCATTAAATGGTTTGAATAAATGTAATTTTCTATACTAAATAATAAAGAAATATATATTCTTAAAAAAACCTCGTGTATTGTACGAATTAAATAAATCTAATTATATATATCAAATAATAAAAAGTTATATCTTAAAAAACCTCACGTATTACATTGATCGAGTAAATGTAATTTTGTATAGTGAAAATAAAAATATTTAATATATTAATACAAAGTTTGGTTTTCCTGATAAAAATAGATTATTCTGTTGTTGCAAAATTTGTTAACGAAGTCTCAATAAATTTAACCATTTATTTGGATCATTAAAAAAAATGACTTCAATAGTTTAAATCTCAAGTGGAAACGTTAGAAAAAATTTAGAAACATCATCGAGCCAAATTAAAGGCAAGATGTTTTTTAATATAATAATAATTTAACACAACATTCAAATATAATTAATTCAAATAATAATATTATAAATGAGAATGTGATTAAACTAAATAATAATTATTAATAAGATATTAAACTAATAATATTTAGTAGGAGGGTTATCTATAATATAAGATATTAAACTAAATAATATTTAGTTGAAGGATTATCTATAGTTAATTAGAAAAAATTAAACTAAAATATTAATTATCTATAAGAGATGGTCTAATATGATGAAAAGTGTCCCTAAAGTGGTTTTTTTATTATAGTAGATAGATACGTTATGAAAAAAATAATATTTACTCTGCAGCAAAACATGAAGTCGATTCAACCTTTGCTATTTTGTTTCGTTAATTTTTCAAGTCTATCGACTATGACGAATTCACTTCATACATTCAATATTACTACGTATTCATCTTAACTACTTTGTACGGTCACAATCGACAAAAATATAGAATAAAATTAATCTGAAAGCGATTCAAGTATATTTCAATGATCCCTTACATATATGGATACAATTTTCTTTAGGAAACGCGGTGTAATTGGTCTATTATATTATTAGTTGATTTTTGAAATGAACGTCATTTGTTAAATTATTTGTAATAGTTACTTATTTCTAGAAACTGACAGAAGGTATGGAGATAAAAAAGATGATTTTGATTATTAAGTTCATACTTGAATACACAAACATTCGCCTAATTTATAATAAACTGATAATACGAATAAAGGAAAGACAATAAATGGCTGGGCTGGCGTCTTGGCTGTAAAACAACTGTAATTGGGCTGGAAATCCTCCTAAAAATCTTCATTTGTTCTCTTTTTTCCGACACTCCCCCTCAAGTTGAGTAGTGGGGTCACCAATACTTAACTTGCTCAAGCAGCTACAAAAAGCGTTTCCGTTGACGGCCTTTGTAAGAATATCTGCGAGTTGATCTTTTGACGATACATATGGTAGCTCTATGATTCTTTCCTCCAGTTTCTCTTTGATGAAATGTCGGTCTATGATGTGTGCTTTTACAACCTATTTTTTTTGTTAAAAGACTTTAATTTTGTATGAAACGTGTTGTTCAAAAGCCTTGGTGTGTAAAAAGCTTAATGTGAGGTTGTTTTATTCAGATGCTTAAATGTTAGACATGCTTTGGCCTAATAGGTATCGGTACTCTCATTAGGATTGTCCCCAGGTAGGCAACTGGTCCTTATAATTGGATTTGTACGAATGCCAGCCTAGACAGGAGTTCCCAACTAACGGTACTTAACCCTTCTAGTTACTACATGTCCGAGCATATGATATTTCGTTATATTTTCAAAACAAGTTTTAAATGAAACTGCTACTAAACCACACACAATCGGCAAGTGCACCGGTCGCGATGTAGTGAAGTCGGCAAGACCGGATATCAATCCGTGGACACTATGGGCGAAGTATTGATACTTAACCTTTATCAAAAACCTAGTTATTTTTAAGTTTGAGTTTTATGATTGAATTGGTTTTTAAAAGTAATAAGTAAAAACATAAAATAGAAGATTTTAAACAGTAAATGGAATGATACAAACATGACTGGAAACTGTGTTTTAAGATAAATATGATGGAAAGATGCTACTTAGGTTTTGAATCCCTAGACTTGTGTGATGTTATTCTTCCTTTGGTTTATTACTAAATACTTTATTTACCTGATAAACCTCCCGTTTAAAGATAATGAATCAAATAAATTAAGCTAAATGTGAAGTGCTAAAATGAACCGGCTCGACCTATTGATACCAAATCCCATGAGAATAAAACCTTTTTGACCTCAGAGACAATAATGTTGCGAGAAGATTTTAAAAACATGAAGCAGACGTCTTATTGAAACTTGAAATCCTAGGAAACCTTAGACGCGAAGAAATAAACGGATCCGAGTTATCAGTCACCCAATTCACCCAACAACGGCTAGCTAATAACCTAGCAAACCTAGATCTTATTTCTAATCACTAGATAAGGTTGCAACTTTAATTGGTTTGGTTTTAATACTTGATTAACTTGTTAATCGAACGTTAATGTTTTTATCGAAAAGACAAGGCCCGACCTGATAATCATAAGATTAACAATTTAGATTGAAATAGTAACATGGTTTTAGGGGAGATTTCTCTATGCCTAAGTTACTAATTTCAATAACCAAGTTATAAACAATTTAAAGTGCAATATCAAAGTCAAGTTCAATAAGACATCATGTAAATCACACCAAATAGTCATTAACCGGATTCAAAATAACATCACATCGTCTAGTTCATCAATACCTAAGTAGCTTACAAGTTTAGTCACTCATATTATTAAAATACAAAGCACAATTACATCTAAAAACACAAGGTAACATAGTAAAAAGCGAATAGATACGAAAACTTAACGTTTGTCGGACCCGGCACGCTTCTAACTCGAACCGAAAGCTTCCAAGACCTCCGAGAAGCTCTAACTTGTTCAGAATCGACTGATTTCAGTCTTGAGAGGTGTGTAGAGGTGTATTAAGGTGTTTCAAGGTGTGTTTTCGAACATACAAGTGAGTGCCTTTTATAGGCCAAGTTTTGAGCTTCTGTGACTCCCTTACGGACCGTAAGGGTGTGAGCCTTACGGTCCGTAAGGCTTTCCTTAACTGCTCCATTCCAACTGCTCCATTCCGCACCGGAAAGTCCTTGCCGACAAGTCCTTACGGACCATAAGGATATGAGGCTTACGGTCCGTAAGGCTCTCTTCAGGGCAAATCCTTCGTTTTTTTTACACGTTTTCCCATGTATTGTTTTCATCGTCGATTTCTTGTCGTTTTCCTTGCATAATCCACGGATATTTCACCGATTCCTGTAGATTCATGATTTTATCGATTCAGTAACAAATACAAAGGAGAAACGCACACAATTGGTCTAAAATATGGGTAATTTGATACATAAGATGTGTATAATTTATAAACACATCAAATATCCCCACACTTAACCTTTTGCTTATCCCTAAGCAAAATCCTAAACAACATGTCCAACTTAAACGATTTACAAGAACGCAAGCCTCGAGCAAATTAAAATGTGAACTACAAAATTATTAAACACAGAGGTTTCCCAAGACTTACATCGTTCAAAAGGTTGATAATTCAAGAGAATGAAACGAGAAACCGAGACTACCTAATCAAACTTTTCTTACCTTCAAGCAACTAATTATGCAATATCAACATCCCTTACGAGATTCACTCCTCTCTCGGCTAATATATATGTAATTTCAAGTGAACTCTCAAAGACCAAACTGTGAAGCATGACTATTATAAGCTTGTACGTCAATCAGATCTCCACCTAATTGTTAGAAATTGATACAAATCAAGAGGACTAAAAATGGGTAGGTAAATGTTAAAGGTAGGTTGTTTATTTGAAGAGAGTGGTTAACAGGAGATTTTACGATAAACCGGAAAAGCACGTAATAAGGTTCAACAACATTTTGGTCATTTGACCATAACTTTATTCTATTTTTTTTAAATCAAAGATAACAATAATATCACAATGTTATACGTTCCGGTTTAAAATGGGTAACAAAAGAAGGTTTTAGGTTCAAAGTGGTGTCTAAAGGAAAATGGTGAATTTTACAGAAAAGGTGATCCTAATGCCTCTATCATATTTGTATCAATTTTTAAACCAAGGTCTTGAAATGTATCAAAACGTACAAGTTCTAAAGTAATGCAACAAGTTGGTAAACACACATGAAACAAAAATAGTGTATTCGTAAGAAACACTTATAGGCTCAAATCTTACCGTCATGTGGAAAAATAAGGGTTATCGATATTGACATTGCACAATCAATTAACTATCCAGTTCGATTCATTATCTTAGGTATCCCGCAAAAGTTTTAAAAACTTGATTTAATCAACCTACTATCCCGCAACTTAAAGCAACATGTATTTTTGGTTTTGTAAGCTCAACATTTAAATCGCTTTTTGACAGACGTTTTGGAAAATGTTCAAGTTTTTTATGCGTTTAAAGGACTGGGACAAGTATAAAACATTTTTGAAATTTTTTTGATTTTCTTTTTCAAATTTTTTTAATATATAATACAAAATTCCTCATCCCCACACTTAAAAGACACATTGTCCTCAATGTGTGAAAATAAGAAATGAAAATAATAAAATGCACACTGAAATTTAAAATGTTACTTCCCTGATGTATTGCGATATTTCGTGTATATGTGTTGCAACGCCATATTATATCAATTCTGCCTCAATGCTTGTTTGCGATGCTTGCAAAATGGTAAATAAACACATCATAAGAAAGAAACATAATAAACATCATCAGTTAAAGTAAAGTCAAACCAAAATGTAAAGTGTATATACACAAACCAAAATGTAATAAAGTCAAATACAAACAATCAAGATCGTCTACGGTGGTGGAGGCTGATGATGTGGAGGGGGAATCTGTAAATGATCTATGATGCGCTGAAGCATCCCCCTAATCTCGATTTGTGTCTGCTCAATACCAGCCTGCCTCTGCTCCAACCGTAACTGACCCTGCTCTAATATCTGTAAACGCTCTGGCAATGTGAGCTGGGCCCTAGGCTCTCCTGCTCTCTCTCTCTCTCAGGCACCTGATGGCGTGGTGCGATAACAGGGGCGTCCTCTGGAACAACTCTCGGTGGTAAGAAACATGGAGGTTCGCCCTGTGCCATCAGCTCTGGAATCTGGCGCATATCGCCCTTCCTAATCATCGTCCCAGCAGGCTCCTCATGCAGCCATCCTCTCGGAAAATCCTCAAAAACGCCCAGACTCTCTGCCAGGACAGTAACATAACTCCCCATACAAATACGGGACTCCCTGCCTCGTCCGTGGTGCCTCAAAAATGAAAATAGCAAAAATACCGCTAAATTGGGCTCCTGGGCCTGCACGATGCAATATAGTGCAAAAAGATATGAATATGTCATTTTCTCGATACTCATGTATCGAGAAAGTACCGTGCAGGCAAGGACCCTGTGGATAAAACGGTAAACGGGATCTCGGATCTGCGAGGCAGGGATCCCAGGCTGAAAACCTCCATCGGCGATGGTGGACCAGAAAGCTGTCAACCGTGTCGTCGTGACACAGTGAGGTAACTCCTGGTCCGACCATCCCATCAAACCCTCAGTGAAGACCTCCTGCGTGGTCTCCTCCTGAGTATATAAACCAGCGTGGACGGCGAACTGTGCAACGGACATGATATGTGTCCGCCGTCCTAACGCGAAACTAACCACAGAGTCGGATGAGAGGCGCGCAGAATCGAATGAAAACGTAGCAAGGAACTCAATAGTGAGCTCCTGATATGCCACACGCCTCTCATCTAACAACCTCCGCCATCGAGGTGTCAGCAAGCCCTCTAACCTGGCTCTGACATCCATCGTCTTCATCAACCCCCAATCTATGACCCTCGCCCTATGAAAACGTCTACCTAGCAGTCTCAGCATGGCCGTACGCTCCTCTGAACCAGTCTGAAAGTCCAAAATCGTGCTATCCTCTAAAGGTGGGATATCTGCTGGTATCTGTGCTAGAGGGTCTGGCCTAACCGCAGCCGTATCGTAATGGATCTGTCTGGCAGGCTGCTGCTGCTGATCCTCCGGGATCTGTGGCTGAACCTGAGGCTCTGCTTGATGAATCGGCTCATCCTGCTGAGTGGCAGCATGTCCCCGCTGGCGCATATCGCCCTTCCTAATCATCGTCCCAGCAGGCTCCTCATGCAGCCATCCTCTCGGAAAATCCTCAAAAACGCCCAGACTCTCTGCCAGGACGGTAACATAACTACCCATACAAATACGGGACTCCCTGCGTCGTCCGTGGTGCCTCAAAAATGAAAATAGCAAAAATACCGCTAAATTGGGCTCCTGGGCCTGCACGATGCAATATAGTGCAAAAAGATCTGAATATTTCATTTTCTCGATACTCATGTATCGAGAAAGTACCGTGCAGGCAAGGACCCTGTGGATAAAACGGTAAACGGGATCTCGGATCTGCGAGGCAGGGATCCCAGGCTGAAAACCTCCATCGGCGATGGTGGACCAGAAAGCTGTCAACTGTGTCGTCGTGACACAGTGAGGTAACTCCTGGTCCGACCATCCCATCAAACCGTCAGTGAAGACCTCCTGCGTGGTCTCCTCCTGAGTATATAAACCAGCGTGGACGGCGAACTGTGCAACGGACATGATATGTGTCTGCCGTCCTAACGCGAAACTAACCTTAGAGTCGGATGAGAGGCGCGCAGAATCGAATGAAAACGTAGCAAGGAACTCAATAGTGAGCTCCTGATATGCCACACGCCTCTTATCTAACAACCTCCGCCATCGAGGTGTCAGCAAGCCCTCTAACCTGGCTCTGACGTCCATCGTCTTCATCAACCCCCAATCTATGACCCTCGCCCTATGAAAACGTCTACCTAGCAGTCTCAGCATGGCCGTACGCTCCTCTGAACCAGTCTGAAAGTCCAAAAGCGTGCTATCCTCTAAAGGTGGGAGATCTGCTGGTATCTGTGCTAGAGGGTCTGGCCTAACCGCAGCCGTATCGTAATGGATCTGTCTGGCAGGCTGCTGCTGCTGATCCTCCGGGATCTGTGGCTGAACCTGAGGCTCTGCTTGATGAATCGGCTCATCCTGCTGAGTGGCAGCATGTCCCCGCTTGCGGGAAGGACGTGAAGAAGATGCCATACCTGCATTTAAAAATATAACAATTAGGTATTGCAGGTTTAATAAAGCTTACCGTGCCCTAACACGTTTTTCAATGTTTTTCGATTTTTTTTGTATTTTCAAAGTTATATATATATATATATATATATACAAACGATATTTTATTTTACAGAAAAACGTGTTTTTGTTGTGTTAGGGACGGTTGTTGCGGCTGTATAGCATTTCGTTCGCGGTCGCAACGAATAATAACAATAATAAAAAATTCAAAATTTTGGCATGACCCCGACGTATTTACTAGAAACCACCCATTCTCGCCCGAATGGAGATTGAGTACGGGCGAGGCGGCGAAACCTGCAAATAAACCGCAATAACAATTTGACACTAATTATTTATCAATTCAAAGCTTAACGTCAATTTACTAAAGTCATCCGAAACATATGGTACAACATACGCTTAAATTATGACTTGATAGATTATCGCATATTACAATAAGCAGCATTACAAGAACTACACTTAATCTCTTCGACAAAACTCAACTTTAAAACAATTAATCTATTCGACTCGACGCTAGACTCGATTAACTACAATTTTAAATCTTATAATTACTTGACGTGAAACAAATTCAAATTTCAACAAGATTATTATTAAAATACCTAAAATCTAGCCGACACGAAAGAAAGTTTACCAAAATTTAAAACTAATCTAGATGACTCGACTAACTAAATCAACTCGACCTAAATATCAACAACTCAAAAATTTCTCAAACATAACAATGCACGATAGACTCGAAACTGGACCAATATTCAAACATAACCAAATAATATTTACTGAGCAGTGGCCCGACTACAAGGACTCGATTGAACAATGCACATACCTGAATCGAGCACGGAAGTCAGAGGTGAACGGTGTGAGCGGCCGGTGGTGGCGGAGAGGTGAGTGACGGTGGTGGTTCAATCGGAGATGGAGGGTGATGAATGGTGGATGCAGGTGGTGATAATGGCGGTGGTGGTGAATCGGTGGTGGGTATGGTTGCAGCGGCGAGGTGCGGTGGTCGGTGAGGTGATGCCGAGGAGGGAGAATGGGGGCGGCGATCGGTGGTGGTTATGGAGGTGATGTTGTGTGTGTGTTGTTTGGGGAAGACGACCCCTAAATGGGGTTTTATATTTTTTTGATATGTCAAAAGGCTTACGGACCGTAAGGGTCCCAAGCTTACGGTCCGTAAGAACTTCAATTTTCATTTTTGTTTTTTTATGTATATTTTTAATGTAAAAATATATACAATATTAAAAATAAGTTTTATTTACAAAAACTCGCGACTAAAAAAAATATTTACAAACCAAGAGATTTTTGTAATGTCAATTTATCAAGACCAGTTTTTTCGAAAAATGTGAATTTAGTCTTCCTCAATCCTATAGTGTACATAACTCCCAACTCTAATGGACCGTTCGGCATTGAGCCTAATAGCCCCCACCCTCATTAGTTGTATGTACTCACATTGGGATTCAGTTGGACTTCGTTTACATCTTCCTGTGTGTGACCAATTTCCACATCCCATGCATTTTTCATAACGTTTTGCTCTTCGTTTCATAGCACTTTTGGATGTTCCACAAAATGGCGGTGTTTGGTCTTGTTGACACCATTCCTTTCTAACCTCAGTGCTTAGGAGAAAGATTTTCTCCTTAAGTTCTACAGGCAACCTTGGTTTTGCAAATTGTAAACAACAAAGAAAATTGAAATCGAAAGGATAGATTTTAATCCTAGATTACACGTGGGGGATGTTGTTGAGATTGTAAGCAGTTCCGAAATCACCCGAATGGAGATTGAGTATGGGTGGTACGATTCAATCCTGCATACACAAAAAACAAACAAACCCAAGCGTAGAATTGATTCAAAATAAAAGACTGATTAAAGCAGAAACAAAAACAAATTAAAGTTACACACATAAACACAATAGAACCTCATATTTACAAGTCCTACCACTTCTCATTTCACCTTTCAGTTTCCATTAAAGGGAGGTCCAGCTCCTCCAACACCTCAGAACTTTGTCTTTCAACGTAATGCTTTAAACGGTGACCATTTACCTTAAACTTCTGTCCATCCTCATTCTCCAGCTCAACCGTTCCATATGGAAAAACTTGTGTAACCAGAAATGGTCCAGTCCATCGGGATTTGAGCTTTCCCGGAAATAACTTCAATCGAGAATTGAAAAGCAACACTTTCTCCCCACACTTGAATTCTTTCATACTCTTAATGTGGCGATCGTGCAACTGTTTTGTCTTTTCCTTATACGCCCAATATCTCTCATATGCAATATCACGTAGCTCCTCTAACTCATGTATTCGAAGAAATCGTCTCTTTCTTGCTGCATCCATATCAAGATTTACCTTTCGTAATGCCCAATACGCACGATGTTCCAGTTCAACTGGGAGATGGAACGCTTTTCCGTAAATCATCCTAAAGGGTGTAGTTCCTATAGGGGTCTTATATGCAGTGCGAAAAGCCCAAAGTGCATCATCCAGATTATCAGCCCAGTCAATGCGACTTTTTCCGACAGTTTTCTCCAAAATACGTTTTATCCCTCTGTTTGCATTTTCCACCTGTCCACTTATTTGTGGATGATAGGCAGTTGAAAGTCGATGGGTCACCCCATAACGCTTCAATACTTTTTCCATTGATGAATTACATAAATGAGTACCTCGATCACTGATGATTGCTTTAGGTGTGCCAAATCTTGCAAACAATTCCCTAAGAAACTTCACTACAACCTTAGCACTGTCAGTGGCCAAGGCTTTCGCCTCTACCCACTTTGATACATAATCAATGGCTACTAGGATGTAACGATTTCCTCGTGACATAGGGAAAGGTCCCATGAAATCAATGCCCCAAATATCGAAGATTTCAACAGCTTGGATTGGATTTTGAGGCATTTCATTCCTGGATGAGATGTTTCCGGCTCTCTGACATGCATCACAACCACGAACATACTCATGAGCATCCTTAAAGATGGTGGGCCAATAAAAACCTGCATCAAACACTCGTTTGGCAGTGTAATTTGCTCCGTAATGGCCACCAGTTGGTCCTTCGTGACAGTGTTTAAGAATGTTTATGGTTTCTGGGGCAGTCACACATCTTCTGATTATTTGATCAACGCCTATCCTAAACAAGTAAGGATCCTCCCAAATGTAGAATTTAAGGTCAGCAAAGAATTTCTTCTTTTGTTGATAAGGCATTTCGGGTGGAAGATTTCCTGTGGATAAGTAGTTTGCAATGTCTGCGAACCAAGGAAAACATTTTTCATTGGCTTTTATGAACATCAACACTTCGTGGGGAAACTCATCCCTAATTTTGTCATCCCGAGTCTTCTCCATCTCGGGATTCTCTAATCTGGACAGATGATCAGCAGCAACATTTTCAGCACCCCTCTTGTCTTTGATCTCTAAATCGAACTCCTGAAGCAATAGAATCCACCGAATAAGCCTAGGCTTTGCATCTTTCTTTGCAAACAGATATCGAATAGCAGTGTGGTCTGTGAAAATAGTGGTCTTGGAAAGCACAATATAAGAACGAAATTTATCACAGGCGAACACAACTGCCAACAACTCTTTCTCAGTTGTGGTGTAGTTCTCCTGGGCGTCGTTTAGGGTTTTACTTGCATAATAAATCGGATGAAAATGTTTCTCTCTACGCTGCCCTAAAACGGCCCCGACTGCAAAGTCACTTGCGTCACACATGATTTCGAATGGAAGGCTCCAATCGGGAGAAATTAGAATAGGTGCAATCACTAATCTCTCTTTAAGTAACTCAAAGGCTTTCACACACACATCAAAAAACACGAATGGCCTATCTTTTTCTAAAAGCTGGGTCATAGGACGGGCGATTTTAGAAAAATCACGTATGAATCTACGATAAAATCCCGCATGTCCTAAAAAACTTCTAATTGCTTTTACTGAAGTAGGCGGCGGAAGCTTGGAAATGGTTTCAATCTTGGCTTGGTCAACCTCAAGCCCTGCTTGTGAAATCTTGTGACCTAGAACTATTCCTTCATGAACCATAAAATGGCATTTCTCCCAATTGAGCATTAGGTTCGTTTCTTCACAACGAGTCAATACACGCTCTAGATTACGCAAACAATGATCGAATGAACTTCCAAATACAGAAAAATCATCCATGAATACATCCACGGAGTCCTCGATCAACTCATGAAATATCGCCACCATACATCTTTGGAATGTAGCTGGAGCGTTACATAGTCCGAACGACATACGTCGATACGCAAAAGTGCCAAAGGGGCATGTGAATGTGGTCTTTTCTTGATCCTCCGGTGCAATGGGGATCTGGAAATAACCAAAGAATCCATCAAGAAAGCAATAGAATTGCTGTCCCGATAGTCTTTCCAGCATTTGGTCAATGAATGGCAAAGGAAAGTGATCCTTGCGTGTGGCGTCATTTAGTTTGCGATAATCTATGCAAACTCGCCAACCGGTGACGGTCCTGGTGGGTAGTAATTCATTCTTCTCATTGACTACCACAGTCATTCCTCCTTTCTTGGGAACCACCTGGACGGGACTCACCCATGCAGAATCAGAAATTGGGTAAATAAGCCCTACATCAAGTAGCTTTATTACCTCTTTCTTCACGACTTCTTGCATATTTGGGTTTAACCTTCTCTGAGGTTGAACTACCGGTTTAAACTCCTCTTCCATCAGAATTTATGCAAAATGAAGGGTTAATGCCTTTGATATCCCTGAGTTTCCATGCAATAGCTTTCTTGTGCATCTTAAGAACAGTTATCAGCTTCTTCTTTTCTTCCTCCGTCAAATTCTTGGAAATGATGACGGGTAATTGGGATCCCTCACCTAAAAATACGTATTCTAGATGAGATGGCAGTTCTTTCAGCTCCAAGGACGGAGGTTTTTCAACTGATGGCTTTTCTTTTGGACTTTCTTTCTCACAACTATCATATTTTGGAGAAAGTTCGCTAAATTGTTCAAGATTGAATTCAGTGATCATGCTTAAGAGTTGTGTGTCGAACTCTTTTTCATTAATTTCATTGGGAAATTCATCTATGAGAGTGTCGATAGAGTAAGCAGTATCGTCGTGCTGTTGGGTATGTTTCATAGAACGCTGAATATCGAAAGTGACTTCATCTTCATCGACACGAAGAGTCAACTTGCCATCAAAAACATTGATGATTGCTCGTGCAGTAGCAAGGAATGGACGACCTAAGATCAACGGGATCTCAGAGTCTTCATCCATGTCGAGAATAACAAAGTCAACTGGAAAGACGAATTTGTCGACTTTAACCAATATGTTTTCTACAATACCTCTCGGAAACTTCACTGATCGATCAGCAAGCTGAATACTCATGCGAGTAGGCGATGGTTCTCCTAGGTTGAGCTTAACAAAGACAGAATAAGGCATGAGATTAATACTCGCACCTAGGTCGGCTAGAGCATTACTAACGGTAAGATTATCGATCAAACAAGGAATGGTAAAGCTACCCGGATCATTCACCTTGGTTGGTAGCTTATTCTGCAAGACAGCAGAACATTCCTCGCTTAGAGTGATAGTCGAAAGATCCTCTAATTTCTTCTTATTGGTAAGAAGATCCTTCAGAAACTTCGCATACTTCGGCATCTTGGCCAAAGCTTCGACTAACGGGATGTTTACATGCAGCTTCTTTAACATTTCTATGAATCGACCATAAAGCTCCGCGTCTTTAGCTTTTATTAGCTTTCCAGGGTAAGGTGGTGTTGGTTTGTACACCTTCATTGGCTCCTTCTTCTCTTCTCTCTTCTCTCCTGGAGACTCGCTGGGCTGGGCTGTACTCTCTGGGAGTAGCTTCTCCTGTACTTTGCCAACAGGTGTCTCCATTTCACTTTCTTCGTTGACCGGTTCCTCGTCGACTACCGGCTCAACCTCTACAGCTCCTCGTCCACTTCTTGTAGTGATTGCTTTTGCAGTGGCATTTGGGTTTGGAGTGGTATTACTAGGTAGATCTCCCTGAGGTCTCTGACTTAGTTTCTCCGATATCGCTCCTATAGTTCTTTCAAGGTTTTGTAAAGCGGTGTTTTGATTGTTTATGAAAGCTTTATGCTGCATAAACCTCGCTTGGTTTTCTTGATTGCGTTTCTCTTCTATGGTCATGAATTGAGCCAGTAGCTGTGTTTGTTTGACCAGGGCCTCTTAATTTAGCTTCATTGCTTCCTGGTTTTTCCTTAGCATCTCCTCGAGTGCGGGGTTCTTCTCCCCGCCGCTTGATCCTGCGCCTGCGTCTTGAAACAGATTCTGACGCGGCTGAAATCCTGGCGGGTTGTTGTACTTCCAGCTGACGTTCGGGTTATTTCGCCAACCGGGATTGTAGTTATTTCCGAAGTTGTTTCGGTTGTTCACATATTCTACTTGCTCGTGGACGTCCTCGGGAGCAATGGGGCATGCAACAGTCTCGTGACCTCCCGTGCATATCTCACACACTTGCTCCTTCTTCTTCGTTTGCATATCCTTCATCTGTTTTGTTAACATGTCAATTTGGGCTTGCATAGCAGTGTTAGAATCGAGTTTGTGTACTCCTCTCTGTGTCGTAGATGTGTCCCTGGAATCAGGATACTCATAGCTACTCATTGCAATATCCTCAAACATCTCATTACACTCCTCCGGTGTTTTGGTGGTCATCAGATTTCCACCAGCAGTGGTGTTTAGCATGTTCCTCGTTGCAGGCGTTACTCCATGATAAAACTTTTCAACTAACACCCAATCTTCGAATCCATGATGGGGGCATTTGATTAACAGCTCCTTGAATCGCTCCCACGTCTCGTAAAATGATTCTCCCTCCTTCTGGCGGAACTCTTGAATCATGCTCCTTAGACTAGCAGTTTTGGCAGGGGGAAAATATTTGCTTAAGAATTTTTCTTGCATCGCAGCCCAAGTAGTGATGGATCCCGAAGGAAGGGATTCCAACCAAGCATGGGCTCGGTCAGCAAGAGAGAATGGGAATAAACGTAACTTACAGGCGTCCTCGTTTACACCTTGCTGTTGGAACGTATCGCAGATTGCAGAAAAACGGGATAGATGAACATTCGGGTCTTCAGAAGGTATCCCGTGGAATTGGAGGGTGTTCGTAACCATCGTGACGATTTGTGGTGGAATTTGCCAGCTATTGGCACCGATAATGGGTCGGGAAATGCTGGACCGAGCATCGGCAGCAGTCGGCCGGGCATAATCAGCGACAACTCTCCTAGCTGGGGGTTCTCCGTCCATAGTGAACGTAGGAATAGGAATATGTAGCTCACTAGCTCGGAAAGTTCGTAATCGTTCGTGAAGATCTCGTTCAGGCTCAGGTGAAGCAGAAAATGTAGGCGGTCCTTGTGAACGAGTTTGTGGCATATAATGAATAAACTTAGAAAGTAAAAAGAAGAACAAACAAAAAGACACAAATTTCAAGCAAAAGTACAAATAAACAAACTTTAATCTAAGAAAAACAAGTAAAAACTAGATTGACGACTTGGGTTTTTCTCAAAAATTGCCAGTGTCCCCGGCAACGGCGCCAAAAACTTGATGTGTGCTTTTACAACCTATTTTTTTTTTTTGTTAAAAGACTTTAATTTTGTATGAAATGTTTTGTTCAAAAGCCTTGGTGTGTAAAGAGCTTGATGTGAGGTTGTTTTCAGATGCTTAAATGTTAGACATGCTTTGGCCTAATAGGTATCAGTACTCTCATTGGGATTGTCCCCAGGTAGGCAACTGGTCCTTATAATTGGATTTATACGAATGCCAGCCTAGACAGGAGTTCCCAACTAACGGTACTTAATCCTTCCAGTTACTACATGTCCGAGCATATGATATTTCGTTATATTTTCAAAACAAGTTTTAAATGGAATTGCTACTAAACCACCCACAATCGGCAAGTGCACCGGTCGTGATGTAGTGAAGTCGGCAAGACCGGATATCAATCCGTGGACACTATGGGCGAAGTATTGATACTTAACCTTTATAAAAAACCTAGTTATTTTTAAGTTTGAGTTTTATGATTGAATTGGTTTTTAAAAGTAATAAGTAAAAACTTAAAATAGAAGATTTTAAACAGTAAATGGAATGATACAAACAGGACTGGAAACTGTGTTTTAAGATAAATATGATGGAAAGATGCTACTTAGGTTTTGAATCCCTAGACTTGTGTGATGTTATTCTTCCTTTAGTTTATGACTAAATACTTTATTTACCCGATAAACCTCCTGTTTAAAGATGATGAATCAAATAAATTAAGCTAAATGTGAAGTGCTAAAATGAACCGGCTCGACCTATCGATACCAAATCCCATGAGAATAAAACCTTTTTGACCTCAGAGACAATAATGTTGCGAGAAGATTTTAAAAACATGAAGCAGACGTCTTATTGAAACTTGAAATCCTAGGAAACCTTAGACTCGAAGAAATAAACGGATCTGAGTTATCGGTCACCCAATTCACCCAACAACGGCTAGCTAATAACCTAGCAAACCTAGATCTTATTTCTAATCACTAGATAAGGTTGCAACTTTAATTGGTTTGGTTTTAATACTTGATTAACTTGTTAATCGAACGTTAATGTTTTTATCGAAAAGACAAGGCCCGAACTGATAATCATAAGATTAACAATTTAGATTGAAATAGTAACATGGTTTTAGGGGAGATTTCTCTATGCCTAAGATACTAATTTCAATAACCAAGTTATAAAAAATTTAAAGTGCAATATCAAAGTCAAGTTCAATAAGACATCATGTAAATCACACCAAATAGTCATTAACCGGATTCAAAATAACATCACATCGTCTAGTTCATCATTACCTAAGTAGCTTACAAGTTTAGCCACTCATATTATTAAAATACAAAGCACAATTACATCTAAAAACACAAGGTAACATAGTAAAAAGCGAATAGATACGAAAACTTAATGTTTGTCGGACCCGACACGCTTCTAACTCGAACCGAAAGCTTCCAAGACCTCCGAGAAGCTCTAACTTGTTCAGAATCGACTGATTTCAGTCTTGAGAGGTGTGTAGAGGTGTATTAAGGTGTTTCAAGGTGTGTTTTTGAACATAAAAGTGAGTGCCTTTTATAGGCCAAGTTTTGAGCTTCTGTGACTCCCTTACGGACCGTAAGGGTGTGAGCCTTACGGTCCGTAAGGCTTTCCTTAACTGCTCCATTCCAACTGCTCCATTCCGCACCGGAAAGTCCTTGCCGACAAGTCCTTACGGACCGTAAGGATATGAGGCTTACGGTCCGTAAGGCTCTCTTCAGGGCAAATCTTTCGTTTTCTTTGACACGTTTTCCCATTTATTGTTTTCATCGTCGATTTCTTGCCGTTTTCCTTGAATAATCCACAGATATTTCACCGATTCCTGTAGATTCATGATTTTATCGATTCAGTAACAAATACAAAGGAGAAACGCACACAATTGGTCTAAAATATGGGTAATTTGATACATAAGATGTGTATAATTCTAAACACATCAGTCTACCTCTACGTGTTTTGTTCGATCATGTTGTACTGGGTTTTCTAAGATTTTTATTGCAGCCGTATTGTCACACATAACTTTACTGGGTTCCTTTTGGAAAAACCAATGTCTTCTAGTAGCTTCCTGATCCAAAGAACTTCGCTTAACCCTCGAGCTATACCTCTAAATTACGTGTCTGCACTTGATAGAGCAACCACCTTCTGTTTCTTACTTCTCCAGGTAACAAGGTTTCCACCGACCAAGGAGAAGTACCCTGATGTTGACCTTCGATTTCCCTTATCTCCTGCCCAGTCTGCATCAGTGTAGAGCTCAACATTCAGATGTCCATTTGTTTTGAACAACACTCCATGGCCTACGGTCCCCTTGAGATACCTTAAAATCCTCTGAGCAGCTTCCATGTGGGCAACTTGTGGTTGGTGCATGAACTGACTTACTACTCCAACCGCATATGCTATATCAGGACGAGTGTGAGAGAGATAAATTAGCTTGCCCACGAGCCGTTGATACCTTTCTTTGCCCGCAAGCTCCCCATTAAGTTCCATGTGAAGGTTGTGGTTTACCACCATTGGAGTATCTGCGGGTTTGCAATCAATCAACCCGGTTTCCGCCAGAAGATCAAGGACATACTTTCTTTGACATATGAAGATCCCCCGTTTAGACCTGAGGACTTCAATCCCAAGGAAATACTTGAGATTCCCTAGATCTTTCATTTCAAATTTTGAAAACAGATTATCTTTCAGCTGTGCTATTTCTTCTACATCATTTCCGGTAATAATCATGTCGTCTACATATATGATCAAGCAAGTTACAAGGCCATTTCTTCTCTTGAGGAACAAAGTATGATCAGCATTACTTTGGTGATACCCGTATTCTTTCATGGCCAAAGTGAACTTTCCAAACCATGCCAGAGGAGATTGTTTTAGCCCGTATAATGACTTTTTCAACCGACATACTTCCCTTTCTTTAAAACTCCCTGAAAAACCTGGAGGTGCTTCCATGTAGACCTCTTCCGTTAGGTCTCCATGGAGAAATGCGTTTGTAATGTCAAACTGGTGGAGAGGCCACTCCTTATTGGCTGCCACAGAGAAGAGGACTCTGATGGTGTCCATTTTTGCAACCGGAGAGAATGTCTCAGAGTAATCGATCCCATACGTCTAAGTGTAACTTTTGGCTACGAGCCGAGCTTTGTATCTTCCAATGGAACCATCTGGTTTGTATTTGATTGAATACACCCACCGACATCCAACAATTTTCTTTCCTTTAGGAAGAATACACTTCTCCCACGTGTTGTTTTTCATAAGAGCACGCATCTCCGTTTCCATTGCTTCCTTCCAGTTCTTCTTACCCTGGGCTTCCTTTACAGAAGTCGGTATTTGTTCGGAGTATAGTGAGGTAACAAGTGCTTTCGCACTTCTAGATAAGTTCCCGTCAACCATATTGGCTGTAGGATACCTTGAATTTCTGGTTTCCCTTTCTGGGGAGTACCGTTTTGGAGGAACCCCTCTATTGGCTCTAGGAGGTAAAACATATGTTCCCGGTGTTGTTCCAGAGCCTTCATCATGCTGTTCATTAGATTCGACTTCTCCTTGGACTGCATTGTTTTGCTCAGCAATCTCCACCTGTTCCATTATCTCAGGACTTTCCTGATTGTTAGTGGTATCTGGATCAGATTCAGGCATATTTTCAAGGTTTGTAGAGTTACTTACCTCGAACACCAGTCTGGATGATTCTTGGGTGAGACTTTCGACAGGCTTAGTATGTGTGGATGTATGTGATGACTCATCTTCGCTTGCAGATGGTATCCACTTCAGCCAGCTCAGTGAGTCTTCATGTTCTATCTCCCCCTGACCACTGAGATGGGACTGATAGTAATATTATGTTTCAAGAAAATCACAGTGGACAGTGGTAATCACACGACGTCATGATGGGTTATAACATCGATATCCTTTCTGATTCACCCCATAACCAACAAAAACACATTTTTCGGCACATGGATCAAGTTTGGATCGTTCGGTTTTGGGTATATGGGGAAAAACGGTACACCCAAAGACACGGGGTGGTAAGGTAAGAGGTGGGGGTAGTTTGGTGAATGTGGATAAGGTATCTAGGGGAGTTTTTAAGTCAAGGGCTTTAGTTGGTAAACGATTAAGGAGATACACAACTGTGTTTATAGCTTCGGGCCAAAACTATTTAGGGACTTTGGATTCAAGCATAAGGGCTCGGGCCATTTCTACTAAAATGCCATTTTTCCGCTCAACTACACCATTCTGTTCTGGGTGTTTTGGGCAAGTGGTTTGGTTAATCATTCCCTTTTCTTAAATAAATTGTTTCATGGAGGTATTAACGTACTCCCCTCCATTATCAGATCGTAAGATCTGAATGTTGGTTTTGAATTGAGTTTGGACCATAGTGTAAAATAGTCTAAATTTGTCAAAGACTTCAGATTTTTGTTTTAAAAAATATACCCATGTTATCCGGGTACAGTCATCAACAAATAATAGGAAGAAACGAAGATTTTGACCTCCATTCATTTCAGCTGGACCCCAAACATCGGAATGTATTAGTGAAAAAGGTTCACTGACCCTAGTGTTACTTGGTTTGAAAGGTTTTTTATGGCTTTTGGCTAAGGCACATGTTTCACAGTCTAATGTACTGTTGGACGGGAAGAGTTTAGGGAGTAAAAATATAGATGCCCGGCAGAAGGATGCCCTAATCTTCGATGCCAAAGCCATGCTTCTCTACTCTTTGTTCCGTGAGCAAGCATCGCAGTCCCTGATTGAGTCACCTCATCCACATAGTATAAGCCCTGTCGTTCAGTGTCACGCCCAATTATCTTTCCAGTTCTGATGTCCTATAAGATACAAAAATGAGGATGCATTAGAACTGTGCAATTGAGTTCCTTTGTAACATGACTTATTGATAACAATTTATGTGTTAACGAAGGAACATATAAACAATTTGACAATCTCAGATTGGGTGATATTTCGACAGTTCCTCCTCCCTTTACTAAAGCATTTTCGCCATTTGCAGTCTTGATGTGGGTTCTGTTTGGTTTCTTTGTAGACACGAAGTCTGACGGCTCGTACGTCATCGTATCAGTGGCTCCACAATCAAAAATCCAAGAACTGACTTGATCACCGCTTTTCTGTGTTGTTAAATAGGCTTCCCCACTTGTTGACGGATAATCTTTCAGCAACTCATAGTTCCTGTGATTAATCATTTGATTTTTTTTTTAAATGTTGTCTTAAAACAAAACCTTTAGGTTTAAACAAAAAAGGTTACAATCCCCTTTTTTATTCCTTCCTTCACGTGCTCCTAACCACATCTTTTACTTTTACTTTTTCTTTCCTCTTTCTTCTTTCCACTGTCTTGTTCTTGGTAGCCATACAAAGAAAGAAAAACTCCCTCTCAAACACAGAAGCAAAAAACCTCCCCCAAGACTTTCTTCTCTAGACAACACTTCTGCACTCAGACGTATGAACGTCGAATCGCTGTAACTGATGAACGACACTCAGACATATAAACGATGGACCGAATCGCCGGAAGATGGAGGCCTGTGGTCTACGGGGTTGAGAAGCGGCGAACCGAATCACCGGAACTGATGAACGACGGCGGCTAGGGTTTCTTGCAGCGGCGGTGGAATCAGGTCAGATTTTGAAGTTGATTTTGATTTTAGTTTTGATTTTGGGGTTTTTTTTCTGGTTTAAGGTTGGATTGGCTGGGATAGATTGTAGATGATGAGCGAAGTGTTCCAGAATCAGAAACACTACTCTGATACCATGACAGAAGGTATGGAGATAAAAAAGATAATTTTGATTATTAAGTTCATACTTGAATACACAAACATTCGCCCAATTTATAATAAACTAATAATACGAATAAAGGAAAGACAATAAATGGCAGGGCTGGCGTCTTGGCTGTAAAACAACTGTAATTGGGCTGGAAATCCTCCTAAAAATCTTCACTTGTTCTTTTTTTCCGACAGAAACATGGACAATAGACATGTACAATATCTAACAAAAAAACATATATACATTTAATAAGTTAAACTAGGAGTTTTAGTCAAAAACCTATGTTTTTTTATGAATAGATTAATTAAGATGAGTGAATTTCAAAGATTGTTCTTTATTTTTATACTCATTTTCAAATGATGTCCTTTATGTTCAAAAATGACGAGTTTTGTATTTTATGTTTTTAAATCAACCACATTTTGTCCTTTATACCTAACCCAGTTAGTTTTTTCAGTTAAATTTGGTCATGTGCTTTGCACATGAGGGTATTTTAGTCAATTCATATTTGCAGGGACTAATTATGTAGATAATATAAACAACCGACCATTCCAGCAACATGCTCTCTCTCTCTTTCTCTCTAGCACCACCACCTGCCACCACCACTCTCACACCAGCACTACCACCGCACGACCCCAACACCACCCCACACACCAACTGTCACACCATGAGGAGTCGTGGTCTTATTTCCGATTCAAATCCAACAACGTACAAATCTCCGATTCAAATCCATCAACAAATCCATGGCGATCTGATTTCCACGGTGGTCTGGTAACACCGTCGTACTGGTCGATTTGTACACATTGTTCACCCAATATTTCATCCAAAAGCTTGGTCAAGATTCAAAACATAACACTTGGAAGCATTAAATTACATAAGTTGTGTGTTTAGGATATTTGATTTCTAGGGTTTTGGTTTTGGGGATTTTTTTTGGAGGAATTGTATGTGAATAGATAGATGGGAGTTTAGGGATCTGAGATCGGCTGAGTCGTCGTATATAGACTGAAATTGTGAATGTGGAGTCATGGGGCCGGTGACATCTTTTTAGGTTCGGTTTCCAGTGCCACATCGGAGAACGACATTTCTACTAAACCCGTGATGGTGTGGTGGTCTGGTGGAACTGTGGTGGACGAAGGGGTGTGATAGTGGAAGGAGGCTGTGGTGGTGGAATGTAGAGAGAGGGATAGAGATGGAGTTTGTTAGAGAGAGAAAGAGATAAGATATAATTATATATTGCTATATAATAAATTATTTATTTTCTTTAAGATGTATTATTTTAAATAATATGGTAAAAGGACAAAAACGCACTCATGTGCAAGGCACATATTTAACCAAAAATATTAACCAAGTTAGGCCTAAAGGACAAAACGTTTATTCTTTGAAAACATAAAGTATAAAAGTCGTCAATTTTGAACATAAAGAACAACGTCTGAAAATAGGTATAAAAATAAAGGACAATCCTTGAAATTCACACTTAAGATAGAAATATCGAAAGTAGTACATGAACAACACATAAACATAAAACGAGAACATAGAAAAAAAAATATAAAAATAAGAATCAGTAAAAACATATGAATATAAATAACAGAAGGCAAGAACTTTGCATTGAATTTCTAATGCTTAGCTATGCATCCAACACATTTTTATTTAATATGAATATAAATAATAGAAGGCAAGAACTTTGCATTGGATTTCTAATGTTTAGCTATGCATCCAAAACATTTTTATTTAATTAGCTGTAACTTTATTATGCAAACAACGAACCCAATTCAAATGGATTAAAAACACTCTATATGATTAAAGTCTACGTGTTTTGTTTGTGTCATTTTGTTAAAAATCCAGCTTCCCAATCCTACTAATTTCCCACCATTCTAACCAGACCATCAGACACACCAAACTGACCCAAACAACACATATAAAGAAGAGAAAACCCAAACCGAATGTTACTAACACAACTCCTAAACTCAAACCCAATCGTATAAGAACCCCATTTCACCGACCAAAGAAACCCATGACGAACTTGGAACAACCTCCCAGCGGCGGAACTAGCCCAAAAATTTAGGGGTATCCAAATTTTTTTATTTTTTGAACCAAGGGTATCCTTTGTATAACGGAGACGAAGTTGCGGGGTATTTTACACTACGGAATCGTGTAAGATTAAATATATGTTTATTTTATAATTAATCTAGTAGCCATTATAATCATTTACATTATATGGATCAAAATATATAACAACCTATTAAATAATTAGTTGGTAATTGTTGATGGGCCAAATTACCCTTATTAACTAATTAGGGTTTCCTCTTGGGTGCATATATAAGGAGATAATTAGAGGGTTAAAGGGTTAGACTCTAATCACAATAACATCACTCATGAAATCGCCCCCTCTCTCCTAGCCGAACTCCCTTATTCGGTTTCTCTTACCACCATCATTAGATTGCACCCTAAGGAGGAACCAGACCAAAACTGACAACTATGTCAAACACTGTTGCTGCATCTCCATCTGGATTCTCTGCTGGCCTGTACTGATGCAATCAAAGGTATGTCTTCATGTTTTACATTATGTCTTAACAGAACTGATCAACATGTAGTATCAGAGCATATGTTGATTAATCAGTTCCGTTTTCGTATCCATTAATTCTGGGATTGAAATCTGGAAAACGGAATTTTGAAAGCCTAATTAAATTCATAGCCGGTTTCGAGTCACATAACCCGAGTCCACTGTTTCGGGGAAAAAGAATGTTTTTTTAATGACTCTGAATCATAATGGTAAATCTTAACTGTCCGAAATCTGTATAAAATTCTTAAAAATTCAGGTTTCGGGTTCCAGAATTATTATTTTATTTATTAGGGTTCTTCGTGTTCTTAGTGAAATTCGAATAAATTCCTTTATTTTGGAATGAATTAAGGATTAGAAGGTGTTTTTCTTGTATTTGATTAATTTTTATCCCTTAAGATTTCGAAAAATCTGTTAATATTATTAGATATAATTTTCGAAATCATTGGATAAATATAAAATATCTTTTAAAACAGGAAATAAAATATATCAAATCCCTTAAAATTCGAATTTCAAACTTATCACACTAACAGCTGTTAACAGGAGTTTCGAGATCATTTGTTTAACGACTCGAGACCATAAGGTCTCTACTCGAGACCATAAGGACTCTACTCGAAATCATAAGTGTTCTCAAATCTTCAAAACTCGAGACAACGATTTCGACTCGAGACCATAGGGTCTCGACTCGAGACCACCGAGGTTTCAACCAAGGGATTCAATCTTAATCACTCGAGACCATGGTTGCGACTTGAGATCTCATCAAGCACTCGAGATCTCATAAAACACAGTAGTCGAGACCATGGTTACGACTCGAGACTGAGGTTGCGACTCGAGACCATTAATGAGTCGAGACCTCATAATGTTGCAAGATGAGTTGAGACTTGACTCGAGACCTCATAATTGAGTTCGATCCGCGCTAACAGGTGGTTTGCTATTAAATGATTGGTTTTGTAAATACTTAGTTAATTAATAAGGATCAAATAATGTTTTACAAAAACCAAAATGGCTTTACTTGAATGAGCTTCTGATGTATCATTTCTGGCCAAAGCTGATTTGATACATCTACTTATCATCCAAGTATTACGAACGCTATGTTAAGTGTGCATCATAAACATGAATGTCTTAATATCTGGCCAAAGCTGATTTAATTCCTTCATAGATGGCATACTTAACAAGTGCATAATTAAAGTGATTGTCTCAATTTCTAGCCAAAGCTGATTTGTTACAACCACTTTGCACACATGCTTAAATGATTACACTTCTGGCCAAAGCTGATTTGTCTTCGTTTAAGTAGAACTTTAAATAAGTCTATTATTTTGATGTTAGCAATAGACATATCACAACCTCTTCACACAATGATCCTTATATTAATGATCCTTAATTAATTTTTATGATCATTTCGTCTGCCTTATTCTTAGTACCCATAATTTTACTCACTATAATTTTCTTCTATAAGTCTATATCTCATCCACTCTAATTCCTAAATCTAATATGTTTTGCTTAAAGTTTCTATAAGAATTAGCTCTTAAATTAAATCCTTGATTATCTCTTAAGACACGATAATCCTATTGCTCTCTTCTGATAAAACACTACAGAAGAAAAGTAGAGCATGATGATTAGGATAAATCGAACATGATGTCTCTTATGATAATCAAGAATAAGTGCTGTCACTAAAAGGTTATTCCAGATTAAGTCTTTCCTAAGACTAATCTATAATTGTGGAATAATCACTAGAACTCCTAAGATGCATGCCTTCATTTAAAATTATAAACTATAAAGCTAAGTGGTATATGTGAATACATAATAATGTACAATACCATGACCCATAAAGTTAAGGGCTTACGCATGGAAATAAGTACATTTTTTCCAGTACATTACATACTAAGATTTTCACTTGTACAATTTGATGCCTTATAAATCAACTATAACACTCAAAAGTACCAAAGTATAATGAGTATGTTGATAAGCAACATATGTACAAAGAAATAAATAGCTGAAGCTGGAAAATAAGATGTTATTCACCTTACAACCACTAATAGTTTAAAAGAGGATTGTTCTAAGGTCCATAGAAAAATTACAAGTGCTAATTCCAACTTTAAGGTTCTTAAAGGGAAAATCTCTATGCATAATAATGTGATTAGACTAGGCATAAGCAACGGGACTATCCATTATTCTAAAGAATAGTTGGATAAATTAATTAGATAGTCATTTACTAATGATATTTAAGTCTGATAATTCTTTAATATTCCTATTAACACATGATTAGTTGACTCTAGTTCCATTCGTTTCCTTACCAGAACTCGACAAATAACTAACATGAGAGTTAGTGACAAAACTAATTGTTAAGGCTATAAGAACCATAATAAGCAGTCTTTAACAAAGCTTTTCGATACCTTACATATTCTGAAGATTAATCGGAATACAATATCATTACTTAGGCTACGTCATGAAGGTTGTGAGGTTTGCATAGTCAACATAAAGTCACACTTATCTTAAACTCTCATATTATTAGTTCTAAATATCTGGATTGAAACATTACTAAGATAAAACTAGATGATACCTTACATTTTTCACAACTTTTGTCATCATGCAAATGAGAATTTGACAAATGAAAAAAATGAGACTTATAAATTTCATCCATTAAAACCAAAATTCATGAGAAATCATGACATGGTTAATGAGGATGAGTTTTTCATCTAATCTCATTCTAAGTGATTTTAAATCATGACGTTATAGCCCTAAATATTACTTGGCTTAAGGAATAAGTATGGGTCCATCATAAGTCATTCATTGACATTCGTGGAACTTATTCCAAATGGAATATTCAGACATAATTCATTTATCATTTAAAAGACTATCAACTTGTATCTAAATTTTGTCGCATATGACTCACGGTCTTAGAAGAAATCTATTCATATATATACTTAATAAGATTTCCATTAAATATGTCCCTAAAGTTTCTTATGATATCTGGACATTAAAGAAATCAAATAAAGTCTAACGTATATATGATAGGTTCCCACGTCACGTAGCTCATTGAAACTTCTCTTGTAGCATTCTAGAGATATTAAAGATCAGTGGGAGCATTAAGTGTCTTAATAATAACTTGCAATAGTTGCAAGAGGTGGGGGAGTGAAAATTTTACATTACCTAAATTTGCACATCTTGTACAAGACACCGCTCCATCACGACACTGTTCTATCATAACTTGTCTCCTTAAAATCTAATGCTACTCTTACAAAAGTTTCATTGTTGCTTAATTGTGGGCACACTTAGATTTCTTACCTAAACTAACATAATCCTCAACAAGAGAAATCACAACGACTAACGTCATTAACTTGTTTCTCTATTAGAATTTGTTAGTCATTAAACATTGACCCTATGCATGCTGAGTTCCTAAAGTTTTCTAAGGTCAGTGGGAGCAGTCAAAGTCCTTATCATGATTTGTAAGGAATACAAGAGGCGGGGGGAAGAGTGTCATTAAATTTTACTCCGATTACACCTCTTGTACACCATACTGCACCAACTCTTTCAAACTTAGAATGAAAATGATAGCAACCTAACCAAGAGCTAATCCATAAAGCTGAAACTTTTAAAACCCAATAATCAACTCAGGAGGTCATCTAGGTTTAAAAACCTACTAACTTTGATGATTACGTAACCTCCCTAACTGAAGTTGAAATGGATTTTGGAAATGTTTACTGATCCTATCTCTTCAAATTAAGCCATTAGTGTCAATTAATCTTCTAAATGGAATAAAACAGTTTTCTAGTAAAACTGATTTTATGTGTTCATATAACATTTGGGATTTGATTGAGTTACCTAAGAGTGTTCATAACTAAACCAAATCCTTATATATAAACGTTAAGACACTAAGAAGCATGATTGATTGTCAAAGGTTATACTTAGGAAGAGATAAATTATCAAAGATTTCTTTGAGGATCATCAGTGTTCTAGTAGCTTATAACAATTTAAAGCTACATTAGATGAACATTAAAAACAATTTTCCCTAATAAATGGCTGACATATTTACATGTTCATAAAACAACCTGAAAGTTCCAAATTGAAGGTTAAAGAACACTTTATTTGTAAGCCAATAAAATCCATGTACGGGTTAATGCAAACATTATAATGTGATGAAATCTTAACGTAATTATTTTCATCAACAATCAGGTGGATTAATGTACCTACCTCAAAATGAGTGGGAGCAACTAAATTAAACTTGTCTATATAGATGATATTCTTTTGACAGGTGTATGTTACATAAGTCAAAGCATTGTTAACACAAACTTTGATATAATAGATCTAAAAGATATCTCTTACGTAATAGATATCATAACAAGCCGAGATAGATCCAATGGGACATTAGTTTCGTTCCATAAGTTTAACATTAAATGGGTCCTTACATATGTAACAAACAATACTGCTCTCCTTTAGAGGATAATAGGATAAATGAGATTATTTCCTTATGCTTCATTAATTAGAAGCCTTATGTAAGTTTAAGTCTATACTCGTTTAGATATTACTCACATTGCAACACACTAGATATATCTAGATTAATGTGAAGCATCTAATGGAGTATTACAATATCTTTAAAAGAAACGAGAGGCTATGATTTGAAGAAGAAGTGAGAACTCAAACTAGTTTATTACTCTAACTTTGTGATATTCAAAGATGACAAAATGTAATTTCGGGTATATCCTTATGTCAGCAGACAAAACCTATCTTATGGAGGAGTCATAATAAACTGATAATAACAACCTAAGTTATAACGACATAATATAGTCACTAAATGTTGTTGGAAATATATCAGTGGACTCATAAGTTTATTAACTCCATATAATTAATGTTTTGAAGACTTAGTGTGATAAAGTCAGCTACCATGACTCCTTGAATAGTAACAGTTCAAGAGGTGCTGCATTAAATTTCGATACGCAATTAATTATTCGTTTATGAACGAATTGAGGAAACTAAGTTTTGTATCGAATACATTCATGATATGCTTAAGGATCCTATGACTGAAGGGCAATTACCCATAAGTCTTATTAAGAGAGCTCATAGACGGGTATTAATTAATGGCCATGCGCAATTGCATATCGTACAATGAATGACCAAGTATTAGTTAATTTTCCTCATCAGTTTGATTTTGTATGTCTCTAAGAATATGTCAAGTCGACATAATGGCATATAGACAAATAAAGTTACAAATCAAACAAAGGGCTTATGCGTATTTTGATCATGATGATTAGGTTTTAAATTAAGGCTATAGTATGACTAATGGGGGTCCTGAGTCGCATAATGATTCAACGGCTGTATTTCTCTGCTATAGTACTTGTTTAAGGCTAAAATGAGTGTTAACTCCTGATCAGGCTTATCTAATACTCATAGTAAATGATTACTCGGCTAAGTGGGAGAATGTAAGATTAAATATATGTTTATTTTATATTTAATCTAGTAGCCATTATAATCATTTACATTATATGGATCAAAATATATAACAACCTATTAAATAATTAGTTGGTAATTGTTGATGGGCCAAATTACCCTTATTAACTAATTAGGGTTTCCTCTTGGGTGCATATATAAGGAGATAATTAGAGGGTTAAAGAGTTAGACTCTAATCACAATAACATCACTCATGAAATCGCCCCCTCTCTCCTAGCCGAACTCCCTTATTCGGTTTCTCTTACCACCATCATTAGATTGCACCCTAAGGAGGAACCAGACCAAAACTGACAACTATGTCAAACACTATTGCTGCATCTCCATCTGGATTCTCTGCTGGCCTCTACTGATGCAATCAAAGGTATGTCTTCATGTTTTCCATTATGTCTTAACAGAACTGATCAACAAATCGGAGTTAAGGGGTATTTTTACACTACGAAGACGGGGTTGAGGGGTAGTCCGTGCTACCCCTACTAACATTGTAAGTCCGCCACTGATACCCCCAACGGTCACACTATAAGGCCTAAGGTGGCATTGTCCAAGAACCCATCCATGTCGATGACTTGGTCACGGCCGCCATGCCCACAAGACCAGGACAGACGAATGCCGAGTAGTCACCAAGACCGAAAACTCCCATGTCGAGCTTAGCAAAAGGCAATAAATGTACCCTTCGAAGACTAGTGTGCGACCTTCTTTCCCACAACACCGGAAATCCTTACTTATGGCTCCCATAACAACCCCTACGTTTAGATATGCCTAAAACCCCACCCCACCCCATTCTTCAAATCATCATCCCGGAGTTAGCACAATGGCTCCTATCAATCGCTTCCCCTGCGGAAATATTCTTCGTTGTGACCAACATCAAAGAGAGAGTCGTATCTACCAGGGGAGGCCCGGGGGTGGGCGGGGAGAACACCGGCCAGGACCCGATATTTCGAAGGTCACACTATTTAAAAAAAACCCTGATATGTATATAATTTTTTTTTAATAGAGTATACCCATAGTCCCATACAAACACTAACATACGACCACTTACAAAACTATTCTTATGGTTTAGATTAGTTATTAGCCCATTGTTATTAAGGTTTAGACCTTTAGTGAGCCCAATACCTAATTTATTCTAAGACCTAAGGGCACGTTTTTTCGAGCTCGAACATGGTACACGAATTCTTAGGGCCGACCATGGTCACTACTTCCTTGTGTAACACAAACCCTATTATTCACGTGAGGAGGCAAAGGTTTAAAATCCTAAACCCCATGATTACGAAACTTACGGAGAGCACATCTCTAGGATACCTTCCACCTCCCTTGGCATTTGAAATAGTTGGACAACACTCGCCCCAAGCGCATGCCTAGCAAAAGAAATATGGTCTTCTTATATATTGTTTATCATCATTGTTATGATTGTTTTAAACATTTAATTATGTTTTGGGGTTATTTTTATTATGCATGGGTTATATTAGATTGTTAGAAGTTAAGGAAATTTGTGATTTGGTTTAGTTTGTTTTTTGTAATTTCTAATTTTTCTGTATATTTTTCTTAATTCAAATAAGTCGAATAAACTTGAATTAGAATCGAATTCGAATAAACTTATTCGAATTGGATAAGTCGAATTTCTGACGAATTCGAATGCACATAATAAAACTCGGAATTCGAATAACCCGAAACAACTTGCCAAACTCGATGAACACCACTAGAGGTAACACCTCTACCACCAGAGCACCACATCACCTGTGTTTGTTCTTGTTTAAAATAGCCAACGGAACACGGATGTGACACTATTTATACCGAAATTCCTTGTTAATGGGTATATAACGTTTTTACTCTTTGGTAGAAAAATGACTGAAATTGATTTAGCCTAGTCAATTTTTTAATTTATCTTTTAAGTCTATGACAAATTCAATGCATGCATTGAACATTCATGTGCTCTGTACCCACAATCGACAAATTAATATAAAATAAAAATAAACTGAAATTAAGGAAATCAAGTAATATTGATCTAAGCAATGAGGTGGTGGTCTATCTATAAAGAGGAGGAAGTCTTAGGTTCAACTCCCACAAACGATAGGGATAAAAAACAAATTCACCATTCAAAAAAAGTAATACTGATTTATCAGTACAATATTAGATAAAAATCTTTGAACGCAATGTAAATTATTTGTAAATAAGTGAACTAGATGATCGACCTGTGTATTATACAAATTTAAAGATAAAAATCATGTGACTTATAGTGTTTGTGTTGTAAAACTATCCTAATAGCAAAACAATATAGAAGAGATGTAGGGAGAAAGACATTGATATTTTATTGATAAGTGTGTATAAGACAAGCAATACAATGGAATGTATATAGGAGAGAAAAACTTGGAGAACAAATCAATATATTTAAGGAGTTGATAACCAAATAATATAATATATTTTATAACACTACCCCTTGGTTATCAACTTCATACGGTTTTGAGATGCCACCTCATTATAAACCTTGACAGGAAAACCCATTGGGACAAAACCTTAGCTAAGGGAAAAAGAGTGTAGTGCGTATATACTTCTCCAGATACTTTTAGATCGGGTATGTTGCCTCGTTAAAAACCTTACTACGAAAACCCAATGGGATAAAACTTAGTTAAGGGAAAAAGAGTGCAACTTGATAAAATCTCCCCCTCATTTACGTATCCTTCTAAATGGTGTGTGTCCATATTCCTTGACAGTTGCTCAAAATTTTTGTAGCCAATGATTCGTCGCTTGATCCCTTAATGTACATTCCTTTATGTTCTCAAAGTTGTGTATCTTCATATGAGCCTTCTAGTCTCTTCTTATAAACAAATATTATAAGATCCAGAACTGTGTTTTGTTATGTTCCCTGCATTTACAAAACTAACCAAACTTGTTTCGATGGGTTAGTAAGATATAAACATAGATCTTTCATACCTTAAAAGGGTATAGGAAATATATGTTTTACCCATTACATTATCTACACACTATACACAAGTTATATCTTGTGAATGAATTACATGATACATGTTCGTGTATAACTAGCAAAATATACAATTCGTATTTAACTCTGTGATTTAAGACATTTCAACACTATCATAAATAGGAAAGTAATTATGTTTGAATCTAGGATTCGAGGTAGATTGCACCAGTTGATGGCGTTTAGCGAGATTGGTGATGATGATTCTGAGGAAAGTGATGAGTACATTTCTGATGTAATCCCATCCGATGAAAAGTATTAATTTGATCTATTTATTTCGTTCTCATTGTAATGAATCGTGATAATTGTAAGAATGCCATGATATTTAACTTTGCATCATTTAGAAAGATTAATTCATCGCAAAACAAGATAAAAAATGCCAACAAAATTATGAAGTCAAAATTAAATAAACGTCATAATGGTTGTCGACGCCACACATAAGCGTGGGTTGTGGAATTGAAAATTTTAAAAATTAATAAACAAAGTAAAAAGGTAATAACGCCCTACACATGACTTATTGCACACGCCACGTGTCAATGCAGGAGGCGTTTTTTACTATTTTCACACTTTGAACCGTTTCCTCCAGAACTCGTTTCTGTATATATAAACTTCGATAGTGTCGCAGCCCCCGACTCCTACCCCGGGAGCGGGAGCCGCGAGAGCGTAGAGCCGGTGGAATCGGTGTTTATTATTTTGGCAGCGGAATATAAACATCAGGACCATAGTTAGGAAATAGTTTCAGAGTTTTAAAACACCAAACTTTTATAATGTAGCAACCCCCAACCCCTAACCCGGGAGCGGGCGCCGCGAGATCCAGATCAGTGGTATCGGTGTTTATTAATTTGGCAGCGGAATACATCAGGACCGTAGTTAGGAAATATTTTTATCAGAGTAAAACACCAAACTTTTTATAATAATACATCATTGGGGTAAAACCCAAGTTCATTTGACAATACATTTGTAGGAATAAACCCTAATTATTTAAAACAAAAACTCATTTTTATTTAAGTAACTTTTATAGCCACTTTTCAAAGTCTTTAGTGCTCTCCAGCTGGCTTCTATTGGCTTTCACATTTTGTTAACTAAAACACGTTTTAAAAAGATTTTATCAGCAAGAAATACTGGCGAGTGCATCCCAGTTTAATCAAAGCAGTTTTATAACTTCATAGAATACTGGCGAGTGATTCTCTTGATTTTTCCAAGTATAAGGGTATTTCGGGCTCGCTTCTCGCGTACGGGGTATATTAGGAATGTTTAGGGTCACGTTAAGGGTTCTAGGAGGGTTGTTATATCCTCCCCACCTTGTTTTAGATCTCGTCCTCGTGGTCTACTGGAACAGGTGTGGGTATTTCCTTTGCATTTCTGATTCGAGATCCCAAGTGTATTCTGGTCCTCTCTTGGAATTCCATTTCACTTTGACCAGAACTAGTCTCTTGTGTTTGAGATTCTTGATCTTTCTATCTTCAATCTGAATGGGTTTCTCTATAAACTTAAGTTTCTCATTTACCTCTATGTCTTTAAGAGGTATCACTAATGATTCGTCTGCTAAGCACTTCTTGAGGTTACATACATGAAATACATCATGTATTCCTGCCATTTCTTCTGGTAGTTGTAGCTGATAAGCTACGGGTCCTATTCTTTTGATAATCTCAAAAGGTCCAACATACCTTGGGCTTAGCTTTCATCTTTTAACGAATCTGACTATTCCTTTCCATGGAGAAACTTTTACTAATACCTTATCTTCAACTTGAAATTCCAATGACTTTAGTCTGTTATCTGCATAACTCTTTTGACGATCTCGTGCTGCGTTTAGTCTTTCCTTGACTTAAATTATCTTATCTGTTGTTTCTTGCACTATCTCTGGTCCAGATAATTGCTTCTATCCAATTTCTGCCCAACAGACTGGAGTTCTGCACTTTCGTCCATAAAGTGCTTCAAATGGTGCAGTATTAATGCTTGTATGATAGCTGTTATTGTAGGAAAATTCTATTAATGGTAAATGGTCGTCCCAATTTCCTCCGAAATCAATTACACAGGCTCTAAGCATATCTTCCATTGTTTGGTTTGTCCTTTCGCTTTGTCCGTCCGTCTGTGGATGATAAGCTGTGCTTAGATTTAACCTGGTTCCCATTGCTTTTTGGAAACTTGTCCAAAAATGAGAAGTAAAACGACTATCTCTATCAGATACGATAGATAAAGGAATTCTATGTAATGAAACTATTTCATTTACATATAGCTTGGCTAACTGTTCCATACTGAAAGTTTCCTTCATTGGTAAGAAATGAGCAGATTTGGTCAACTTGTCTACAATCACCCAGATTGTATCATTTCCTTTTCTTGTCTTGGGTAATTTGGTAACAAAGTCCATTGTTATCATTTCCCATTTCCATATTGGCATCTCTAACTGTTGCAATAGTCCTAAAGGTTTCTGATGTTCAGCTTTAACTTGTGAAGAAGTTAGGCATTTAGCAACGTAATTTGCTATATCCTTTTTCATTCCTATCCACCAGAAATTCTTTCTTAGATCTTGATACATCTTATCTGTCACACCCTGATATTTCCACGTATTACCGGTGGGCCCGGTGGGGAGTATCGTGACGTAGTTGATATCATCATAGTCAAACAACACAATATTTAAATGCACAGTGGAAGCAAAAGACAGATTTATTTCAACCAAATAAATTGTAATATAAGGTATCACAATGTAGTTGAAACAGATCCACAGACGGATCAAAATAAAGATAACACTGTTCAACAGACTTTAACATCTAGAGCTTGCGAGACTTGATTATTGATGCCTGGAGTAGCCAGCCTATTACGTATAGCACCTGCACTTAGCCTTTTTGGAAAATACGTCAGTTTACACTGGTAAATACAACTTAACTGACTCATTTTGAAAATGCTTAAAAATTGGTTTGGATGCACTTAGGCAAAAATATCTTTTATAACTTGGGACAATTATTTTAAAATAATCTTGTATACAGTTTTACTTATTTGTCGTCCGTCAGTGCCGGTTTGTAGGGCCGGTCTAGATTAACTGACACGCCACAGGTATAATACCCACAAGGCTGATTCCTTTAAGTGGGCTACCAGTTTTTACATATGCATCTGTCAGGTGTACGCCTACACCCCGTGCTTAGGTCGTGGCCATTTCTTTGAATGATGCCAAGGATATCCGGGACATGGTCATTTAACCCCCAAGGGCCATACACCAAATAATACAGAATAAAGCAAGTTATGTACATACATTAATCACAATCCGATTTAAATGACTACATACCCGACCAAGCGGTACTCTTATAGTACCGTATCCCAAGCCCGTAAAGGGAAAATAAGTTAAGAGTATTTACCTGAGCTAAATACAAATTCAATCCCAGCCGTATATCAAATCAGCAAGTACAGATAGCTTTTACTGGGCTCCTAATCTGGAACGAAGGTTTTTGATAACCTATTAGATTCCTAACGGGTCTTAATTTAAGCCTATGCTTAGACCGGTTAGTTTTTAAAAGAGGATACGGTTCAGAACGCATGATTAAGCGAGAACCGGATTAGAATGTGGTTTAGACCCGACAAGCTCGTATACTTGTGTAATAAGGGTAGACTAAACACATTCTGGATTTTGAGATAAAAATGACAGGGTTTAACCCGTTTCGGCTAATTTATGCAAACTAGTTACATAAGCCGATCCGAACGCGAAAAGTGCGTAACGGGTAACCAAAAGAGTCATATACAGGTTTCCTAAGTTAATATGCCTTAAATATGTTGTGATATCAGTAGGATACCTTCCATTATGCCCCAAACGAATTTAAAACAAATTTACGCCCCGTAGGGGTATTTTGGTCATTTAAAAGATTATAAAAGAGTTTATTTATAAATCTGAGTTACAGGTCTGATTTGTCTAGTAAATATACTTAATTTACTAAGTTATATCAGTAGGGTATGACCTATATGTGAAATTTATCATTTAAAACCAAACTATGCACCTTAGGGGTATTTTGGTAATTTCACTTAGGCTTAAAAGGTCAAAACTGGAAACCTGAGTTTAAAAACTTTTACTTACTGTTAATATATAAAAATATACTAAAAATATCAGTAGGTATCAACCTTATATGTTTAAAATAGTTTTAGTACATACTATGCGTTAAAAACGCTTAAAAAGGCGATTTGGAGCCATTCTCGGGTTTTCAAAGGAAAGCTGATATTTTTATCATTCCAGAAGGCTCAAAATACTTTATTTATTAATTAAAATCAGTAGCAAAAGGTTGGGGGTCGAAAGGATTTGTAAAACTCATTTTATAGCCTAAAAGGGCAAAACCGGCATTAACCGAATTATACTTAGAACTCTAAGTTATGCTCAGCCTAAAAATAAATAAAAATCTCCAAAAATCCCAAAATATTATTTTATATCAGTAGGTAAAAAGTTTGATATCAAAAATTGGGTTTAGATAGGCTATATGCTAATTACGCCATTTAATTACTAAAAAGCTTTCTAATTACGCTATTGAGCATAACTCTTAATCTAGACCACAAACTGATGTCAAATTTTGGGTGCAAGTCTATAAATTAGTAACTAAGGTTTCTACTCTTTCACATTTTCGAAAATCACGTTTTAAGGTTATATGGGCATAATAGTCAACATTTAGGCATTTAACGGAAACATGCATGAACTAGGATTTCGATGGAACCAAGTTGTATAACCTCAGAGGGTTATACTAACCTATAATATGGTCCTAATGGAATCCTAAGGCATATATAAAATAAACTAAATCGGGTCAGAACTGAAAGTCAAAGCAAAAGTCAACTTTTGCGACTTTCGGTTCCAAACCGAGCCTATACTTAGAATTGTCGGGTTGAATCATGCTTAGGCATGTTCAACTAATATTCACCAAGTTATTAAAGTGAGAAAACTGATTTTATAGCATTTATATTCATAGTTATGTATTTTATTTAAAACTAACCCGTTTGACCTTTATTTGACCCGACAATTAAACTAAATAAACGTTGTACTTAGGAGGTGCCCTCTTGAGGGTTAATCACCTACCTAATTACGGTCACGTAGCCATGTTCGTTGCGAACCATGGTTCAACCGTCTAAAAGTCAAAGCGTTTATCGAAAACGCTTGACTTTTCGGTTTAAAACGCTAATTAATTAAACTAGGCATGAAGGGATTACTTACAAGAGTCCAAAGGACTGAAGGAGGTTCTCAAAGGGTTCAAGATCCTCCTAACTCAGAGAATAAGCAGATTTGAAGGGAAAAGTGTGAAAAAACAAATGAACTCATATCCTATTTATACTTTTCGGGACCTCGTAGGATCGCGACAAGTGTCGGGGAGCTATAACCAGATCACAACAAGTGTTGGGTGGTTTTATTATACCATGGGCAGCCCCTAGGATCGAGTTTGAGAGTATGGAAACCAGATTGAACATGAAAACAGCAAGAAACAGGCTGTTTGCAGCTGTTATGCATTCTGTGCAGGCCTAGCGGCCCGCGTAAGTGTCTGTGTGGCCTTACGCGGCCCGCCTGACAATCCAGCCCAGCAACAACAGTTTCAAAACTGACAGGAATGGTCCCTGTGAGCCTTTAAAGTCATTTTAGGCACGTTTAAGGCCCGTTAATCTCATTTTAAGGCTTCACTATGGTGTGTAAACATAGGGGACATGAAAAATGTTCAAAAACATGTCGGATGTCGGTTCGTTTGGTCGTACGGTCACGTAGTGCGTTGAATTACGACGAAACACGGACGAACGCTAAAAACGGTCAAATTACGCGACGAGTGGAATTTTATCATGCCACACACTAAAATAAAATATTTTAGTGCTTACATAAATTTTTGGGTGTCCGGGGATACTCAGAATGCGAGATATGCGCAAAAGTGCAAACTTGTGCACTTTTTGACACTTTTAGTCCCTGCATGACATAAAAGTTTATTTTTGCGCACCAAACACCTCTAAACCTATATCTAAGCTATATAAAGGATAAATAGGGTATGTTTAACTTATGGACATATTCCGAAAGGTCCGTTACCATACGATTCGACCTCCTTCTGCAGTTTGACGCAATTAGTCCCTTAATTGCGCAAAGTAGCACGAAATGCCGTTAATTGATATCTAAGCCTCCCATGGCCCATAATAATCATTCCCAAGCATATATTTAAATATTACTGCGCTCCCTCTTGCTTAAATGGTCACCGAATGGCGTAGATTCAAAAGTTGACGCTTTAGGCCCCTCTATTGCGCAAACTTGCGCATTTCATCATTTATTAGCATTGAAGCCTCATATAATCCATATTAGCCATTCTTGAAAGTATTATTAAACATCACGATGCTTCGGCTTTGCTAAAAGGTCACTCAGAGGTATAATTAAACATATTGACACTTTTAGCCCTTCTAACTTGTAAAGTTGCGCGTAACTTTACTTATAGGCATAAAAACCTTAGACGGCCATTATTTGGCATTTCTGAGAGTGTAATTAAATATCATGAAGCTCTCGGTTTGTTAAAAGGTCACTCAGAGGTTAGAATTGACATGTTGACGCTTTTAACCCTTTATTATGCAAACCTTCAATTAATTACGCAAACGGCTACACTTAACCATCAAGTGGCACATTTGTGAATATAAACATCATTTAGAGGTTATTTAGAAACTTATTTTAGGTATGCTAACACTTCCGGTCCTTTCATAATCAAAGTTTTCGATTTTTTGAAAAATTAATCCTTTAAATTCCATGTTTGACTTCATTAGGGTTTATTACACGTGTCAAAACATCATTGGACGTGATTTTACGAGGTGTTACATCCTCACCCCCTTAAAATAAATTTCGACCTCGAGATTTGTTAAAATGCTGGAAGTACTTTCTGTCGCATAATGGACTTAACTTCTATAGCATATTTAGAGTCTCTCCAAGCTCCCAAAGTGACCTTTATATAGGTACATGTATCCTTTTGGAGCTTCTTAACCTGTCGATCCTTAATCGATACAGGTTTCTCATCATATCATAAATCTGCATATCGTTAAGTGATAATGCGTCTCGATTTATCGGTGAAACATTTCTTTAAATCACTAGTGTGTAATGCATTGCGAGTTCCGCCAAGCTCCATAAATAGGTTTTAGTTTATAAGCTATTTGATCTTGATACATTCGATTTCCTTCGAATGATTCTATATATTCAGAGCTTAACTAGTCTGATAATTTAACAAATTGGCACACCCTTCCTGGGTGATATATTTTGTTGAACCTCATCCTTTAACAAGAACTTGGGAGGGTTGCTACTTTCATTAATTCTTGGTTTTCTGCCGAATACTGGCAATTTCTGATGATTATGGATTTGTATGATCTTACTCGTTGTTTCCAAGGCAACTTTCAGATCCTGATAATTGGACTTACCAATCTTTTGTCCAACAATAAATGTTTAACATTTCATCTATACAAGGTCTCTAAAGAAGCAGCCTTGGTTCTTATTTAACAACTATTATAGAAAAGCTTCTTTTAAGGTGTGATGGTTATTCCAACCACCGCTTAAAACTAATCTTAAGAAATAGCTAATCCTTGCCGTTAGTCGAACAAATTGACGATCCTGGGCAGCTGATGGTAATTCTTAATTGTTTCCTGATTAGGGTTGCGGTAATCAATGCATAAGCAAAATGAACCGTCTTTCATAATTAACTATACCAAATTCTCAGAATATTGAGTTAGGCTATATGAACCCTCTATTTTAAAACTTACTTTAATCAGGGTTTCGATTCTTCCAATGATGGTACTAGCCGTCTTGGAGATTTCATAATAATACAGCCCTAAATGGGATATAAATCTTAAGTCTACTAGCCTCTCAGGAGGTAAACATGGTGATCTTAGGAGAAGATAATCAAGATACAAGGAGGTTACAGAGATTTTTCCAAATCTCAGGCCCCAGCTCATTCATCATTTCTTGTGTCAAATAAGTGACACGTTTATGTTATAAGTCCATGAATTCCTTAATCGGGAACATTCACTTGGAAACTTTCATTCTGGATATCTTCTTTGAATACCTTTAGCTGACTTTAGTACCATGTGACCATCGGGATATCTTTATGGTTCCATGCATTAAACCTCCATACTGATCAGGCATGGAAGCAATCTATGGAACATATTAAGATACACCAATCCTCATGTGGCGCTTTTATCATACTATCTGGTATTCGTAATCGATGGTGATTAAGGAGATATCAACTATATATGCTGATGTACTTCTTCTAGAGAGAGGATACTTCTAAAATTCTACGACTGAAGGTTTCCGACAGGAACAGAAAAAGTTCTCATGATTCCGCCTGTAAGTCTTACCTTACACTTAATATCTGGGGTTCTTACGGGAAAATTTTTAAAAGTTTGCTAAGCTTATGGTCTTATAAGAAACTCAGCAGTACCTGAAACCAACGTAATTCCTAGCAATAAAATCACAACAAGGGATTTATCTGGTGTCATTATTAATGTGAATTGCCTCTAATCATTCATCAGGAGGGTTATACGCCTCCATTCTTAATCCTTTTAAACTTAGCTGTAAAATCTTTGATAAATTTTAGGGCAGACTCAGCATTGACTGGTTGTTTCTTAATCTATATAACGTGAGTAGCTGAGGTAGATCCATAATGGATTTATAATGAGTAGGCTTCGAAACCTTAATGTGCCCTCTTATTGCCGTTGCTAACCACCAATAATTATTTGCATTAAGCTTAGATTTTGGGCAAATGGAATAGGGTACTATCTCAATTAATGAGTTAAAGTTTGTAACATACTGCTGACAGTCTAGAACTTTTATGGTGAGAGTCAGAAAATTCTTATTCCATCTTTTTCCATTTCGTGAAGCGGATAATAGGTTTTTCTGATAAGGTCCTTAAAACTTGGACCATCCCATATTGTATAAAAGGATCTTTCTTGTGGACTTCATTGATGTCCTTACTAATTATGGGTATTACCATCGAATGGCCGTGATGCATACCTCACTGTGTCCTTTCCAGTATAACCGTTGATACACCTAATGGTTTCTACTTCATCCAACAATTTCTTGCAATCGATGACCCCTTTTTATTATTGAAGTCTCTTGACTTCCAAGAGACGAAGTACCTTTTAAGTATATCCTAAAAAGAAATGGGTTTCCTGGCAACATCTGACTTTGTTTAGTTTATTCTTCGCATATGAAGTATGAATAAAGCTCTTCTTATGAGCAGCGACATGTGTTTTAGAGCAGAAAGCAATTAGGCTTCTTGAACCTTTTCATGACTTTTCTCATAGCCTTTCTAACAGCTGTGTTAATTACAGTTTTGGAGATCAACTCTATTAACATTGAGGTTCACATTTGATGCACCATTAACATTTGTCGCATCTCTAGCATCGCGACTGTTGTTTATCTCTTCCGAGTTTTCCATACTTGGAGCTTTGGTATTAAATACCAAATTCAACAAGTGCTTAGGCAATCCGTACCATGTGTCTCCTTGAATTGCCAAAAGGCTCACCATAAGGAGTCTTGATAATTACTTGCTTCTTATCACACATAATATGGGCTTGATTACAAGACGATCAATCCATTCCTATCACTATATCGAGTCCCCCTTATTTTAATGGAAACAAGGACAGCGGAAAAGAATGATCCCTAATGGATATAAAACATCCATCTAATATCGTTGAGGCAGTCTCTGAGGTACTATCGGCCAATTCTACTTTATACTTAACGCTTAGAGTTTTAACAGGCAGATTTAATGATTTACAAAATCTATTGTCTACGAAAGACTTCTCTGAACCTGAATCAAATAATACTCTAGCATAAATGTCATTGACAAGGAAAAATTCTTGTTGTGACATTGTCATCTTGAGCGGCCTCTTGATCATTCATTTGAAAGACTACAGCTTTGGTCTTCTTAGCCTCTCCAGGCTTCTTGGTTTTATTTGGGCAATTAGTTTTGATGTGCCCTATTTCATCACGACCATAGCAGGTTGCGTCTCTTATGTCTTGGCACTCCAAAGTCTTGTGCCCTACTTTATTACAGATTCTACAAGGCTTAGCTTGGAAATCTAAAGTACCTTTCCCTTTAGTCGCCTTCTTTGGGCAGCGGTTCTTTATGTGCCCCTTCTCGCCACAACCATAGCATGTGGCGTCCTTCAAGTCCTTGCATTCATGGGTCTTGTGATCCATCTCTTTACAGATGACACATCCCCTGGTCTGTTCATAGAAACATTTTCCGAAGTGGTTCTTCCCGCAGGTTTTACATTTGGGTTTTTGCCTCCTTTGGCTTGGACTGGTTATAGCTTGAACCGGTCTTACCCTTTTTGTAACCTTTATTTGGGGTATTATCGCACCTTCGCTTATGATCCTTTAATACACGGTCCACGGCGTTTTGTACGGCTGTATCTATCATAGCCTGTAACTCGGTGCCCGATAAGTTCAGTCTTGCATCATTATTCTGATCAACTGGATGATTGTGAGCTTCAGAGGAGTCAGCCATGGTGAAGCTTTGAAGGCTACAGACTGAGCAGTAATAATTTATTTAATTATATAGTGCATTGTCGAGTTTGATGATTAAATAGCCATGGTGCAAATAAACCATATAGGCCAATAGATAGTATTTAATTTATTTGATTATGCTTTGCCTAGGTTTTTAAATAAACCATCTTTGGCGTTTAGACGGAATATAATCCTTCATATTTATTAGACAGGGGACATAAGTCACGACTGTCAATGTCGTACCGACATTTTATATATAGCACAAAGGCTTGTTCCAAAGGACTTTTTGATGGCACAGAGGCCTTGTCACTAGGGAAATTTTAAAACATAATCAATGATCCTTTGGGTCGGATAAATTTTATAGTTCATTGCCTTTTGGCATGAAGTTATGAAAGAAAACTATCTTTGTCATAATTACATATTTGCCCGTAGGCATACACCTTAAATGGATGTTTTGATGTATACATCATGTTCGACGTTTATTAGCCATGATTCCTCTTGATCATTTAGGCTGAATAAGGGGTTTGGAAAATTCCTAATATAAGGATGACAAGTGTGATTTTATCGCATCACAGTTGTCGGGAGTATTAACATGTTTTCAGATGTTAACAAGAATCTGAATCTCTTTTTAAACAGGTTTTACCATCTTAGCCAGGTCTTTAATGACATTCAAGCTAGGTTATACCTTTTAAGATTCTTTGTAATACATATACTGGCAGAAAAGGAATGATATTTATTTTATTCAAGATTTTTTATTAGGAAAATTGGCCTGTAATAATCCCACCTACACCTTTTTGGCCAATAATAATCCCACCTCAGAATATTCCCCACACCAGTCCCACCTTTCAGATATTTTGCCCACACTGGTCCTCCGTTAAAAATCCCTAACTCAGTTAGCAAAATGGCTGATGTGGCAGATGATGTGTTAAAAACTGATTATGTGGCAGATGATGTGTTAAAAACTGATTACGTGGCAGATGATTATGTATTCCCTGATCCTTTACAACTTAATGTATTTATAACCCACACTTGCACTTCATCATCACCACTCCACAACCGCACCTCCACCACCAGTCGTCCACCACCACCGCACCTTCACTCACCTGCCACCACCACACCTGAACCAGCCTATTCTAACTATAAGGCCTGTAGTTTTGTTGCAAATAACCATCAAAACTTGCATAGATTATAAAATCACACTAAAAACTCAAAACAATTGTAGCATTCATCTTTTACCTTATCAGAGGAACCACATTACAGTCTTCTAAGCAAGCTTTAGCCCGAACATTAAACGACGAATTCGCAAACTCAGGCACCTGTTTCATAGCAGCAGCTTGAACCATAACATAATCAATAAACTCAGGAAACAAGTAATCCTGTGGTGTCTGCAGGGGACTGGATGTAGATTGACATAAGTAATCCCAAACTTCCCTTTCCTCATAGCCTCTTTAAAAATCTCCAATGTCACTTCCCTCCTAATCTCAAGTGCCCTCATAATAACCTCAAAATCATAATCATTTTCAGCATTAAACACATCTTTAATAGGTGGCAAAGAAGACTCTACAGTGGTGTCTGCAGGGGACTGGATGTAGATTGAGCCTGGAAACTGAGGGGTTCTTTTTTTGGCCATTGAGAGCTCCAAAAGCTTCAAGATTTCATTTTTATGATACCCATTTAAGGTTTGAGATTGTGGGTCGGTTTGGAAGAGGATTGAGGTGGATCATGCGTTGTGGGTTCGGAGGATTTTGGTGTCTTGGTTGGGTGGGTTGGTGGGGGGTGGGAAGAGGTGCGGTGGTGCACACTACAAGAAAAATGACCATTTGGGACTAACTTATGAGGGACTGATCTATCAGTCTCGGATACATAGTATCTGAGACTAATTTATTAGTTACTAATTGTATTAGAGACTGATTTTTTTGTGACTGGTGTCCGTGACTAGTAATCAGTCCTTAATACTTGGACAACCTATCTGAGACTGAATTTTAGTCACAAATATGTTTGTCTAAAAATAAATTTTGGAGGGAAACTTATTGGTTACTGAAATTCAGTCCTAAATAACTGACCCCATTAATAAAAATGGCGCCATTTTATTGGTCACTAGTATTCAGTCACTAATATATTAACACCGAGGGACTAAACTATGAGGGACTAATCTATCAGTCTCGGATACGTAGTATCTGGGACTAATTTATTAGTTACTAATTGTATTAGAGGTTGATTTTTTTTGTGACTGATGTCCGTGACTGAATTTTAGTCACAAATATGTTTGTCTAAAAATAAATTTTGGAAGGAAACTTATTGGTTACTGAAATTCAGTCCTAAATAACTGACCCCATTAATAAAAATGGCGCCATTTTATTGGTCACTAATATTCAGTCACTAATATATTGACACCGAGGGACTAAACTATGAGGGACTAATCTATCAGTCTCGGATACGTAGTATCTGGGACTAATTTATTCGTTACTAATTGTATTAGAGGTTGATTTTTTTGTGACTGATGTCCGTGACTGAATTTTAGTCACGAATATGTTTGTCTAAAAATAATTTTTGGAGGGAAACATATTGGTTACTGAAATTCAGTCCTAAATAACTGCCCCCATTAATAAAAATGGTGCTATTTTATTGGTCACTAATATTCAGTCACTAATATATTGACACCGAGGGACTAATCTATCAGTCTCGGATACGTAGTATCTGGGACAAATTTATTAGTTACTAATTGTATTAGAGGTTGATTTTTTTTAAAGACAGACAAAATTAGGGACTAATATTCAGTTTTGAATGCCTTTTGGCATATAAAATGATTGGTGACTAATTTTCGGTGTCCAATTATGTTATGCATATTCTACCATCTATTGGGAAGCATCAGGGACTGGGACTGTGACATCAAGCTTAAAGATCTTTCCGAAACCTTATTAGGAATTAATATTTAGTCTCCAATGATTTTTTATAGACAGGAGAAATAATCAGCCCGAGCTTTGTTTATTGAGGTTGTGAGGCTTAATGAGTATGATATTTATGTAATGTTTATTTAATACAAATGAATATATATTTATGAATAATTATTATCATAATATAATACTTCAATACAATAAGTATTTTATATACATATTATGTTCTATATAAAAAAATTATAAGTTAAAAATTATATAAAAACTTATAAATATAATTAAACTATTTAATAAATAGTAAATGCGCGAAAGCGAAGCTTGAAAAACCTACTTACTAGTCAGGCTCAGGCCTAGTCGAGTTCGGGCGTGTCTTGCAAATGGGCCAAGTCGAGCCCGTGCTCGGCTTGTTGGTAGTTCTTCAAGCTCGAGTTCGGCTCGTTTAACATCTATTAATTAATATATTGAATAGAATAATATAAATAATAGACTCGTTTAGGCTCGCGAGCTCGATAAGTGAAGCTCGAGCTCGAGATCGTCTACTAAATAATAGACTCGTTTAGGCTCCCCCCCAAATCGATCCACTGGCACTCCCCCAAATCGATCTATGAGCTCTCCCCCAAATCCCACGGCGTTGCCAGATTGATTCAACCCAGCCACAGCGGCTCACTCGCCGCCACGACCTGCAGCCTTCGGAGTCAACTTACTTCCTCAGTCGATCGCGCGCCGCACCTCGTCCGCTGCACCAGGTACCTTCCTTTTCTTCTGTTTTATTGTTTTGGTTTTCCTATTTTTGTGGTAATTGAACACATTAGGGTTTCGTTGGTTTTATGGATTAAGTATATGGCAAAAATATGGGGTGACAAGATCGACCTTTTTGAAATTTATTTAACGCTTTAGGTTTCTTATTTTGTAATTTTTAGGTTTATGTAATTTTATAAATATTAATGAAGTTGTATGTTTTTTTTATAAATGTTTGTGTGATTTTTTTAAATTTTTTGTATTTTTTTTTTTATTTTTTTGTATTTTTAAATTTATATGCACTTGGATCCGTGTGTTTGTGGCTGGGTTAATACTAGCCGTTGATATTGAGTGTGATCAATGGCAAAGAGAACCCTAATACCTTCTTTTGATCCGTGTGTTTCCTTTACCCTCCCTCCCATCTCACTTCTCTGTAACTTAATCATAATCACAAATGAAGAACACACATGCCTACACCCTTATCTCCTTCAAATCCTCAGAACAACATCAGCCACACCCACAAACGGCAGAAAGGAGACCTGGTGATGGTTCCCGCGGAGTGATCCCTCTCCTGGAATCTCATCGGCGCTCAAACCGGACGCCGACTGTCGCCTTTCGTCCGCGAAAAGCCTCAAGTTATCGACAACCGGAGCAACTCCGGCGGTTTTTCTTTCCGGCGCTGATGATGATGATGCTGTTGTAACTGTTGATGACGATGATGATTGAAGATGGTGACGGCGGCGGCGTGGCGACGGACGGAGTCTCGGTCCGATGTGTTTGACGGTAACCCCCCTAATCTGTTTTCTTCTTTTTGTTGAAGTCGATGATGATGATTATGGTGATTTTTGTTGAAGTCTATGATGATGATATGACGATGTTGATGATAGCCGACGGTGGTCTTCGTCGCCGGAGCTGGCAGCAGCGAAGGTGGTGGATGTCTGTATTCGGGTGAGGCCAACGTGATCAGATTCACTCCGATTCAAGCTCGGTTCAGTTTAGTTCTGTTTTGGGTTTCGATTCACTTCGATTTATGCAGGTTCTACCATGGTTCAGTTCGGGTTTGGTTTGGATCAACTCGATTTGATTCAAGTGCGGATTTCGATCAACATTCAGGTCTTGGTCCGGGTCAGAAAGTCAAAGGAAGTCAACTGGTCAACTTTCGGTCAACAAAAGTCAACCTGGTCAACACTCGGGTCAACAGCAGGTTCTCAGGTCAACGCGTGACCCGGTAAAGTTTTAACGACGCAAAAATTTAGTTTAGTTTGATATAGATTTCAGATTTTTAGATAGTTACGCGACCGAGCTCGACCCAACTAACTTACGGTTTTACATTAGCGATTTGGTTTCATATTTGACGTTTTCATATACTTGGCGTAAACTTTATATATAATGTTTGTGAAATATTGTTGAATTTTGACAATAGATCGACACATTAGTTGTCGGGATCGTCCAAAAACAGAGGAAACTCTGTCCATTTTTCGTAAAAACCTGAATTCCAATACGTATTGAGCTTAAAAACGACACCAATTGAGATCCAAGCTTTCTTATAAAAAAAATGAATATAGAAGTATCCTTCTTTTGGCGACGTTTTATAGCGTAGGAAGCGTATTCATAACATCTCGACAAAAACGCTTACTAGGGGGTTGGGAATGAAAAAAGCGTTAGGCTGAGACTTATAATGGGATTAGTTGATGTCGTTTTGAATGGAGAATAAAGCTTTTAAAAACTAAATATTAATCTGCATTTGAATCTATGGGATATTGTGATGCTTAAACCAATTTGGAAAGCTTATAGTGTTTTGGAAACCAATTTGATTCCTTGCTCCACGGTTCGCACAACTTCAATGCTTTAGCAACTTTTGGGCATCAAAGAAGAATAAATTTAAAATACCACTTTTTTAGTTTTAATTTTTGTTTTTTTTTTTGTCGACTATTTTTGAGCTAATCATCTTGGATTTGCAGGGCAGATTGCGATTCCTAGAGCCAAAGATGGGGCAAGATTTCATCTAAAGTACAATAGGGCATCTTCAAGAGGTGGAAGGAATTGTTTTGTTAACTTAAGATATTTGTATTATTTTTGACGTATGACGTATGACTATGAAATGAATTGTTTTGTTATGTGTATTTTGTTATGATATGGATTTATATATTGTTTTGGTTCTATGGATTTATATATTGTTTTGGATTTATATATTGTTTTGGGGACTGAAATATCATAGTATTTGAGACTAATTTGCAGTCACCAAAGACATGTATCGGGGACTGAAATGACGTGGTAACGGGGGACAAATTGAGGACTGGATTTTTATGTATCAGAGACTAACCGTTAGTCACTGTTGGTGTCATACAATCGGGACTGATTTTCAGTTACTAAAAACATTATCTAGTACTAGGTATCTGGGACAGGTTGGGGACTGGAAAATCAGTCCTTGATAAACATTAGGGACTGATGTTTATGTATCAAATACTGATTTTTTAGTCTCTAATACTCATTTTTTTATGTATCAAGGACTGATTTTCAGTCACCGACGAAATGTATTCGAGACTGAAATGATGTTGTACCACAACGTATATTGAGGACTGATTTTATATGTATAGGAGACTGAATATCAGTCTCTATTGGTGTCATACAATCGGGACTGAAATTTAGTTACTAATGAAAGTATCTAGGACTAGACAATTAGGACTGGCTCGGGACTGGCAAAATCAGTCCCTAATAACGATTAGGGACTGATTTAGGAGTTTTAGAGACTGATTTTTCAGTCTCAGATTGCGATCTTTTTTGTAGTGGTGGTGGACGAGTGGTGGTGGAGGTGCGGTTGTGGAGTGGTGATGATGAAGTGCAAGTTTGGGTTATAAATACATTAAGTTGTAAAGGATCAGGGAATACATAATCATCTACCACGTAATCAGTTTTTAACACATCATCTGCCACATAATCAGTTTTTAACACATCATCTGCCACATCAGCCATTTTGCTAACTGAGTTAGGGATTTTTAACGGAGGACCAGTGTGGGCAAAATATCTTAAAGGTGGGACTGGTGTGGGGAATATTCTGAGGTGGGATTATTATTGGCCAAAAAGGTGTAGGTGGGATTATTACAGGCCAATTTTCCTTTTTATTATAATTACCCTAAATTTAATTAAAATATAACTATGGCACAAAAAGCCAAGTCACAAGGGCAACTTTAAATTATAAACCATGATTTTGTAGAATCAAGGTATTTAGGCCTGAACGTTGTTCATTGCCTTTTTCTTGACAGGGAGTTGTAGGCTACGACTGTCTTTTGTCTTATATGACAATGAGTATAGCCCGTAGGCATTATATTCCTAGTTATAATTTAATAATAGTTCAACAGCCTAGTCACATGGACAGATTTAATTTATAAACCAGGATTTTACAGAATCGAGGTATCAAGGCTTGAATCAAAGTTCATTGCCCTTTTTAACAGGGGGTTGTAGACCACCACTGTCTTTAGTCTCAAAAGACATTAAGTATAGCCCGTAGGCACTTCACCCTTAATGGATGATTATATTAATAAGAAGGGAATTGGGACAATCCAATTTAAAGATGACTTAGGTGATTTTATCGAATCACATTTTGCAAGAAATGTAAACATGTTTACAAATGTCAACAAGGATTTGAATCTTTTGAATAGGTTTTTACCATCTTGGCCTTGTCTGAAATGACATGTGGCTAGGTTTACCTTTAAGATTCTTTTTAATATTTAACGCAGAACAATCCTAAATTGAGATGTTAATAAGGATCTGAATCTAATTGAGGAATTACCATCTTGACCCTGTCTTAAAATGACACATGGGCTAGGCCTTGTCCCTTTTTAGATTTTGCCATCTTATTATAATGGTAGATATTTTAGAAGGAATGTCATTATTATGTTCATATGTAATGATATAAATAAAATTTAGATAAAACATTCCAATGATTCCAAAGGAGGTACTGAATTGCCCTAAACGGGGCTTGAATGAATGGCGTTGTCCATGAAGGGACTGAAAGATAAGTATGTCCTTATAAGGATTTACTAAGGAAACGAACTTCAGCAAAAGGAGTTTCTTCTTCATTTTATTGCTGAATGTTTTCTCCTTGGTTGCACGTTTATCCTAGTCGCAGTACGAAGCTCCGCATTCCTAGGCTTCGGATGGGAAGAATCTTCCATTACGGCTTCCTTGCTTGGCGACATATTAAAAATATACAGAATTGAAAGCAATAATTTCTCTGAATAGAGATGAGAGTATTCCTTTGTTAAGTCTAGACTCTGAAGGTTAAGGAATGTGCTACTGTGTCATTGAGATTAAACACAAAAGGCTAGTGTTTAATTCACTCAATGTTGGCTCTAATACCAACTTGTCACACCCCGATATTTCCACGAATTACCGGTGGGGAGTATCGTGACGTAGTTGATATCATCATAGTCAAACAACACAATATTTAAATGCACAGTGGAAGCAAAAGACAGATTTATTTCAACCAAATAAATTGTAATATAAGGTATCACAAAGTAGTTGAAACAGATCCACAGACGGATCAAAATAAAGATAACACTGTTCAACAGACTTTAACATCTAGAGCTTGCGAGACTTGATTATTGATGCCTGGAGTAGCCAGCCTATTACGTATAGCACCTGCACTTAGCCTTTTTTTGGAAAATACGTCAGTTTACACTGGTAAATATAACTTAACTGACTCATTTTGAAAATGTTTAAAAATTGGTTTGGATGCACTTAGGCAAAAATATCTTTTATAACTTAGGACAATTATTTTAAAATAATCTTGTATACAGTTTTACTTATTTGTTGTCCGTCAGTGCCGGTTTGTAGGGCCGGTCTAGATTAACTGACACGCCACGGGTATAATACCCACAAGGCTGATTCCTTTAAGTGGGCTACCAGTTTTTACATATGCATCTGTCAGGTGTACGCCTACACCCCGTGCTTAGGTCGTGGCCATTTCTTTGAATGATGCCAAGGATATCCGGGACATGGTCATTTAACCCCCAAGGGCCATACACCAAATAATACAGAATAAAGCGAGTTATGTACATACATTAATCACAATCCAATTTAAATGACTACATACCCGACCAAGCGGTACTCTTATAGTACCGTATCCCAAGCCCGTAAAGGGAAAATAAGTTAAGAGTATTTACCTGAGCTAAATACAAATTCAATCCCAGCCGTATATCAAATCAGCAAGTACAGATAGCTTTTACTAGGCTCCTAATCTTGAACGAAGGTTTTTGATAACCTATTAGATTCCTAACGGGTCTTAATTTAAGCCTATGCTTAGACCGGTTAGTTTTTAAAAGAGGATACGGTTCATAACGCATGATTAAGCGAGAACCGGATTAGAATGTGGTTTAGACCCGACAAGCTCGTATACTTGTGTAATAAGGGTAGACTAAACACATTCTGGATTTTGAGATAAAAATGACAGGGTTTAACCCGTTTCGGCTAATTTATGCAAACTAGTTACATAAGCTGATCCGAACGCGAAAAGTGCGTAACGGGTAACCAAAAGAGTCATATAAATGTTTCCTAAGTTAATATGCCTTAAATATGTTGTGATATCAGTAGGATACCTTCCATTATGCCCCAAACGAATTTAAAACCAATTTACTCCCCGTAGGGGTATTTTGGTCATTTAAAAGATTATAAAAGAGTTTATTTATAAATCTGAGTTACAGGTCTGATTTGTCTAGTAAATATACTTAATTTACTAAGTTATATCAGTAGGGTATGACCTATATGTGAAATTTATCATTTAAAACCAAACTATGCACCTTAGGGGTATTTTGGTAATTTCACTTAGGCTTAAAAGGTCAAAACTGGAAACCTGAGTTTAAAAACTTTTACTTACTGTTAATATATAAAAATATACTAAAAATATCAGTAGGTATCAACCTTATATGTTTAAAATAGTTTTAGTACATACTATGCGTTAAAAACGCTTAAAAAGGCGATTTGGAGCCATTCTCGGGTTTTCAAAGGAAAGCTGATATTTTTATAATTCCAGAAGGCTCAAAATACTTTATTTATTAATTAAAATCAGCAGCAAAAGGTTTGGGGTCGAAAGGATTTGTAAAACTCATTTTATAGCCTAAAAGGGCAAAACCGGCATTAACCGAATTATACTTTGAACTCTAAGTTATGCTCAGCCTAAAAATAAATAAAAATCTCCAAAAATCCCAAAATATTATTTTATATCAGTAGGTAAAAAGTTTGATATCAAAAATTGGGTTTAGATAGGCTATATGCTAATTACGCCATTTAATTACTAAAAAGCTTTCTAATTACGCTATTGAGCATAACTCTTAATCTTGACCTCAAACTGATGTCAAATTTTGGGTGCAAGTCTATAAATCAGTAACTAAGGTTTCTACTCTTTCACAATTTCGAAAATCATGTTTTAAGGTTATATGGGCATAATAGTCAACATTTAGGCATTTAACGGAAACATGCATGAACTAGGATTTCTATGGAACCAAGTTGTATAACCTCAGAGGGTTATACTAACCTATAATATGGTCCTAATGGAATCCTAAGGCATATCTAAAATAAACTAAAACGGGTCAGAACTGAAAGTCAAAGCAAAAGTCAACTTTTGCGACTTTCGGTTCCAAACCGAGCCTATACTTAGAATTGTCGGGTTGAATCATGCTTAGGCATGTTCAACTAATATTCACCAAGTTATTAAAGTGAGAAAACTGATTTTATAGCTTTTATATTAATAGTTATGTATTTTATTTAAAACTAACCCGTTTGACCTTTATTTGACCCGACAATTAAACTAAGTAAACGTGGTACTTAGGAGGTGCCCTCTTGAGGGTTAATCACCTACCTAATTATGGTCACGTAGCCATGTTCGTTGCGAACCATGGTTCAACCGTCTAAAAGTCAAAGCGTTTATCGAAAACGCTTGACTTTTCGGTTTAAAACGCTAATTAATTAAACTAGGCATGAAGGGATTACTTACAATAGTCCAAAGGACTGATGGAGGTTCTCAAAGGGTTCAAGATCCTCCTAACTCAGAGAATAAGCAGATTTGAAGGGAAAAGTGTGAAAAAAACAAATGAACTCATATCCTATTTATACTTTTCGGGACCTCGTAGGATCGCGACAAGTGTCGGGGAGCTATAACCAGATCACAACAAGTGTTGGGTGGTTTTATTATACCATGGGCAGCCCCTAGGATCGAGTTTGAGAGTATGGAAACCAGATTGAACATGAAAACAGCAAGAAACAGGCTGTTTGCAGCTGTTATGCATTCTGTGCAGGCCTAGCGGCCCGCATAAGTGTCTGTGTGGCCTTACGCGGCCCGCCTGACAATCCAGCCCAGCAACAACAGTTTCAAAACTGACAGGAATGGTCCCTGTGAGCCTTTAAAGTCATTTTAGGCACGTTTAAGGCCCGTTAATCTCATTTTAAGGCTTCACTATGGTGTGTAAACATAGGGTACATGAAAAATGTTCAAAAACATGTCGGATGTCGGTTCGTTTGGTCGTACGGTCGCGTAGTGCGTTGAATTACGACGAAACACGGACGAACGCTAAAAACGGTCCAAATTACGCGACGAGTGGAATTTTATCATGCCACACACTAAAATAAAATATTTTAGTGCTTACATAAATTTTTGGGTGTCCGGGGATACTCAGAATGCGAGATATGCGCAAAAGTGCAAACTTGTGCACTTTTTGACTCTTTTAGTCCCTGCATGACATAAAAGTTTATTTTTGCGCACCAAACACCTCTAAACCTATATCTAAGCTATATAAAGGATAAATAGGGTATGCTTAACTTATGGACATATTCCGGAAGGTCCGTTACCATACGATTCGACCTCCTTCTGCAGTTTGACGCAATTAGTCCCGTAATTGCGCAAAGCAGCGCGAAATGCCGTTTAATGATATCTAAACCTCCCATGGCCCATAATAATCATTCCCAAGCATATATTTAAATATTACTATGCTCCCGCTTGCTTAAATGGTCACCGAATGGCGTAGATTCAAAAGTTGACGCTTTAGGCCCCTCTATTGCGCAAACTTGCGCATTTCATCATTTATTAGCATTGAAGCCTCATCTAATCCATATTAGACATTCTTGAAAGTATTATTAAACATCACGATGCTTTGGCTTTGCTAAAACGTCACTCAGAGGTATAATTAAACATATTGACACTTTTAGCCCCTCTAACTTGTAAAGTTGCGCGTAACTTTACTTATAGGCATAAAAACCTTAGAAGGCCATTATTTGGCATTTCCGAGAGTGTAATTAAATATCATGAAGCTCTCGGTTTGTTAAAAGGTCACTCAGAGGTTAGAATTGACATGTTGCCGCTTTTAACCCTTTATTACGCAAACCTTCAATTAATTACGCAAACGGCTACACTTAACCATCAAGTGGCACATTTGTGAATATAAACATCGTTTAGAGGTTATTTAGAAACTTATTTTAGGTATGCTAACACTTCCGGTCCTTTCATAATCAAAGTTTTCGATTTTTCGAAAAATTAATCCTTAAAATTCCATGTTTGACTTCATTAGGGTTTATTACACGTGTCAAAACATCATTGGACGTGATTTTACGAGGTGTTACATTATCGCTTCCGGGATGTATCGTATACTTAGACTTATGACCTTCTTCTAGAATTCTGTGGTGGAGGTTTCCTTGTTTAGGTACCTACATCCTTTTCTTATGGAACTTCCAAATTCCATCTGCTCCTTGTTCTAATTCCTTAATCTTTCCTTTTAGACTTTCAGCATCGTCCTTGATTGATGTATCCTGTACTTCTCTTATTTGCTCATTTAAATCTACTTGTAGATTTAACCTGAGAGAACGTGCTTGTTTCGGCTTTTTATGATACTTTCGACTTAAAGCATCAGCTACTACATTAGCTTTTCCAGCATGATACTGAATATCACAATCATAATCACTAAGACTTTCCATCCAGCGTCTCTGTCTCTTATTTAATTCTTTTTGCCCAAAAATATATCTTAAACACTTATGATCGGTGAAGACAACAAATTTATTTCCATATAAATAGTGTCTCCAAATCTTAAGGGAAAAAACTATGGCTCCTAACACTAGATCATGGGTTGTGTAATTCTCTTCATGTTTCTTGAGTTGTCTAGAGGCATAAGCTATAACTTTTTGACGTTGCATCAAAACACTTCCATATCCTAACTTAGACGCATCACAATTGACTATAAAGTATTCAGTTCCTTCTGGTAATGCGAGTATGGGTGCGTTGGTTAACATTTGCTTAAGAATCCTAAAAGCTTCTTCCTGTTTTGGTCCCCATTCAAACTTAGCTGATTTGCAGGTCAGTTTGGTTAATGGAATGGCTATTCTAGAGAAATCTCAGATAAATCATCTATAATATCCTGCCAGTCCAAGAAAACTTCTTACTTCCGTTGGCGACTCAGGGACTTAGAATTCTTTCTTGATTAACCAGATGTCCAAGGAATTGCACTTCTTGTAACCAAAATTCACATTTTGAGAACTTAGCATAAAGTTTCTCTTTTCTCAACAATGTTAGATGTGTATGCAGATGCGCTGCATGTTCCTCTTTACTTGTAGGATCGGGAATCGATCAAACGAGTCATTCAAAAGAATTCTCGATCAATACGAAAGGCGGAATCAGATGTATTGATGTTATAACAGCTAGATTTGCACGTAGAATCACTTTAAATGTCGATTGTATTGATTTGACAAAGTTACACGAGCTGGCGACACTTCGGCAGAGCTTCGCTACCGGAATCCAAAAGTTCTCTAAATGAATACCCAAGACCACATATATATGGGAGAGCAAGACCTCATGAACTGGCCAGACCTCATGAACTTGGTCACCTCGTGTGAGGTGGCCCAGTCACTTCGTGAGGGGTGGCTAGTTCAGGTCTGTTTCCCGATTCTCTCGTACAACGTGTCCTGGTCTATCTATTCTAGTTACATGACTCGATACAAGACATAAGACGAAGTCAACAGACATATGCACTAACATTACTCTTAGAGTAAATTAGAATATCATCGATAAAGACAATTATGAATTTATCCAGGTATGGTTTACATATCCTGCTTATCATGTCCATAAATGCGGCTGGGGTATTGGTTAAACCAAATGGCATGGCGGTAAATTCATAATGACCGTACCTAGTTCTGAAAGCAGTTTTAGGAATGTCCTCTTCCTGTATTTTCAGTTGATGATATCCTGAGCGTAATTCAATCTTAGAAAAGAATCGAGCCCCTTGAAGTTGATCGAACAGATCATCGATTCTCGGTAGTGGGTGCCGATTCTTAATCATAGCCTTGTTCAATTCTGATAATCAATGCACATACACATCGATCCATCTTTCTTCTTAACAAACAACACCGGGGCTCCCCACGGTGATGAACTTAGTTGTATAAAACCTTTGTCAAGAAGTTCGTCCAATTGTTTCTTCAGTTCCTGCATCTCCGTTGATGCTAATCGATACGGTGCTTTGGCAATCGGTGCCGTCCCTGGTATTAGGTGAATTCTAAATTCAACCTCTCTATCAGGCGGTAATCCAGGTAACTCTTCTGGAAAGACGTATGAGAATTTAGATATTACAGGAATATCTTTTAATTCTTTTCCTTTAGTATTAATGATTACGGAAATCATATATACTACTCCTCCTTTACTTTCATAACGTGCGACTTTTATCACAGAGATGAATTTTGTCGATCTGGTTGGCTTATCTCCTTTGATTGTGATGTTTTTACCACTTGGTGTACTTACTTCTACTGACTTTTGATCACATAAGATACTAGCATGATTGGCTACCAACCAATCCATTCCTAATACAACATCGAATCCAGCCAGATTCATTGGGTAAAGGTTAGCAAAAAAAATGATGGTTTAGGATTTCTATTCTTGCTCCTTGCAAGATTTCACCTATCTTAACGGATTCTCCGTTTGCTGTCTTTACCAGACAATCTTGTTGAAGTTTGGCTAAGGGTTGGGCAAGAAATTTGTAGAAAGAAATATTGATAAAACTTTGGTTTGCACCAGAGTCAAACAATACTTTGGCAAATATATTGTTAACTAAGAACGTACCGGCAATCACATCCGGAATCATCTTGGCTTCTTCAGTTGTCAGAATAAATGCTCTGGGATTTTTCTTAGGCGCTTCAGTTGTCTTAGCCTTGTTGGTTCGGACAGTTCGGTTTGATGTGCCCAGTTTCTCCACAATTGAAGCATATCCCATTACTAGGTTTCTTTCTACAGTTTTCTTCCTTATGTCCCGACATTTTGCAAAAGTTGCAGTATACGGAGCATCTTCCAGAATGCTTTCTTTTGCAATACCTATAGTAGAGTGTAGAGTAAGAACCTGTACTTTTCCCACGGTTGGAATTATCGTAGCGAAATTCCTGGGTAAGCTTTTTAGCTAGGTTCTTTCTCTGGTTTTCCTCTTGAGTACGTACCAATTCATCAGTCAGGGTATTGGCTAGTTCTACTGCTTCTTCTATGGTTTGCGGTCTAGCTGCCTTGACTACGTGTCTAATCTCACTAATTAATCCCCAAATATAACGGGAGATTAACACTTGTTCAGGTGAGGCTAAGGTTGGCACTATCCTAACATATTTGAAGAATATGGTAGTGTAACCTTTGCAGTCTTTTCCAGTCATTCTAAAATTTAGAAACTTATTGGCGATTTGTTCCTTGGGAGGACATAATTTTCTTTCAACCATTTCCTTAAAGTTGATCAATTCCATATTATAAACTCTCTCACTTCCCTAAGACTGGAGAATAGTATTCCACCATTCTAAGGCTGCATTTTTGAAAAGATTAGAAGCAAACATAATCTTATCTTCATCTGCACATTTACTTATTTTTATGACTGCTTCTATCTTTTCTATCCAATGTAAGGCTGCAATGGCTCCTTCATTGCCTGAGAATTCTATTGGTTTGCAGGCCAAGAATTCTTTATAATAACAACCGTAAGAAGCGGTTCTTCTTCTTTTAGGAATTGGAGCTTGGATTATAGGTCCATTATCGTTCACACTGTAACTTGGTTCAGTGTGTTGGCATTGACTTCCATGCAGATTTATTATTTTCTGCTTCTTTAACAGTCTTGATAATATAGGACATAGCATCTATAATTTCTTGTGCTACTATATGTTGGATGGCGCTGTTATCTATTTGGTTTCCGTTATTCTCATTATTCTGGTTTTCCTGATCTACTTCGTTGTCAATCTGAATCGTGAATATTTATCAAGTATTAATTATCACAGAATAAATTTAGTACAAATATTTATACACAATCACACAAACAATTTGATCAAAAACGTCGATCATTGCGACTTTTACTCTTTCTATATATATGCATCTATATAAACTACAACTGGAAATAAAATATACTAGTAGTTATTCATCCGTATCTATTTTAGTCTATCTATAGATTTTTTTTATCAAAATACAAAATTACGCATATATCTAGGCATTTTCTAGGTATCATGTATCCAATCATGTATATCACGCTCGACATGTTCCCACATAAGCTTTTCTCCTATTTTCTGAATCCTATCTCCTTCCTCTACTAATTCGTCACCCAATGAGCGAAGTTCCTCCAAATTTTCCTGGCTCATAGGTGGCATGGGTGCTGGTACTGGATCAGGGTGTCGAGGGATAGGATGTCCATAAGGGTATGGATTATGTATCACACTCTTTGTCCACTATTCGCTGCTCCAAAAAGGATCTAAAGGGTTAAGGTCAGTGTACTGAGCTATGGGGTTCGGTGGGGGAATCCTGGGAATTTCATAGGGATCTACATCTGGGATTGGAAACTGGTCTTCCTGGTCGGGTTCTAGCATCTGTTGGTCTCGGAATAAAGATAACAGTGGCGGTTCGGCTATTTGGTTTAGGTTAGCGTCTACTGCTGTAGTGGCTAACATATGAAAATCGGCCAGCTGTCTATCTAGTTCCTCTTCCCAAGGTGGCCTATTGACTGTTTCCTGAGTTTGTGCATTTGATTCCCTACTAGCTCTGACTGTTGCCCTCTGTTGCTGTAACTTCTTCATTCTTTTTCTTCTCTCATGTGCTCCTCTATTAAACCAACCTCTCTTTTTAGTAGTAAAGGGTTCCTAAGACTGTGCCTTAAAAATAAATATCCCTTCCTCAGTATCGGTTGAGTATCCTGATGGATTAGGTTGAGATGATGTTCCCTCATCTTTTGGTGAACTATCTAAGTGACGATAAGCGTCCGAAGTTCCTTGCTCACTCATACTGTGAATTAACAAATAGTCAAATAACACAAAATAATATTTACACATATATTATTTCCCAACATAGAATTTAGGTGTCAGCAGAACACTTCTTTGGCTTAAACCAGTGGCTGTAGCTCTGATACCACTCTCTTTCGCAACCCCCGACCCCTACCCCGGGAGCGGGCGCCGCAAGATCCAGATCAGTGGTATCAGTGTTTATTAATTTGGCAGCGGAACACATCAGGACCGTAGTTAGGAAATATTTTTATCAGAGTAAAACACCAAACTTTTTATAATAATACATCATTGGGGTAAAACCCAAGTTCATTTGACAATAAATTTGTAGGGATAAACCCTAATTATTTAAAACAAAAACTCCTTTTTATTTAGGTAACTTTTATAGCCACTTTTCCAAGCTTTCAGTGCTCTCCAGCTGGCTTCTATTGCCTTTCACATTTTGTTACCAGAAACGCGTTTTAAAATGATTTTATCAGCAAGAAATACTGGCAAGTGCATCCCAGTTTAATCAAAACAGTTTTATAACTTCACAGAATTGAGGGCATCCGTAATTACATTTGCTTATATCTATTCAAGTACTCATTCAGTACTGTCGACACCTAACTTGTGGGTCATGTTACTCATTAGCTATCTCATTGTCCAATGGTAACGTCTTCCACAATTAGTATACAAAACCCCAACATACCGGCAGTAATTGTAGAATCACAAATACTCAATTACTGTTAAGTGTAATTTAAAACATTTGAGGTTTTGGTAAAACATTTTGACTCACAAAAAGATTTACGAAAAGATGGCAAAAAGCAGATGTACTAACATTGTAGACATAGGTGATACTACTATAGCTTCCTGGTGATTCCCCTGGTTATTATCTATTAAAATTAAACAATGCACACGTTTTAGTAAAATAACCCAAATCACATTAACCGTACAACTCGAGACTGAATTCCAATGACTGAGTCAGACAGAGCCTTGACATGCATTACGGAATCCTAAGTCAATCGAGTCTAACACGAGACAGAACTCCAACGACTGAGTCAGGCAGAGCCTTGACATGCGTTACGGAGCCCTAGATCGATCGTGTAGGGTAATAGCAGGGTTATAGTACTTACAACGAGGCAGAGCTTCGCTTTATAGTGGGTATTATTGTCACGGCCCCCGTCCAGGTGTTACCCAGTCCAGGAGTCGCGGGACAGAAACCCGTGGTATTTATTAGTTGATGCGACAGTGGAATTTTAACAGGATCTTTTAAAACATGAAAATGCCCAATTATTTTATTTCACGATTTGGGACAAACCCCATAATTTACAGTAAAGGAAATTTCATGAGGAAATCCCTTGTTTTACAAAACATGTTGATTTATTTTATTGAGCCACCACTTCAAGCTTGTTAGTTCTCCGTAACGCTTTTTCTTGATTCACAGTAAGTCACCTGAAATATGTTTAAAAATATTTTATCAGCTGAGAAATACTGGCGAGTCATTCAGGTTAAATAAAACGACACCTTAGTTATAGATTACAGCATAAGAGCGATTACAATGGCTACTATCTTATTTTGATCTGGCGCCGTGTCACACCCTGGTGACGATGGTCATACCCCTAATGGGTCCTTTCACCCAAGTAGTGATGATTGTCACTGTTAGGTTGGTGAACCTAACCGTGAGAAATTAGTAATGTGCACAACACCCTACTTGCCAGTGATTTAATATAACCACGACTTAATCCCTGTAATTATAACTCTTGAAAATAATTTAAGATTTAGTAAAACCATTGATAAAAAGAAAATGACTCACATTGCAAGTTTAGTTGGGCAGAGTTTAGCCTACTGATAAGCCTGATAACCTAATTTAAACAACAATGCACACGAAACTAGGTCAGTAACTTAATACAACATTTACGATAAGCTCACGAAATCAAAACCCTCACGACGAATGACAAAGTATAGCCCAAATATGGGCAGCACTCAAACATCCATCGGATTGGTTTCAATTGATCGGACATTGTATCGTAGCAGTGATCGAGTTAATACCTTGTATCGTAGCAGCATCGTGACCCCTTAATACTCGTTTTTAAGCAGAATATGGACTTTTGAAACTAAAATTTCGAATACAGAAGCAAGTCCCATGCACAGGCTACTTATAGCAACATTTTAAGTTCTACGCGGCCCGCGTAAGCCTTAATTTGGCTTTTACGCGGCCCGCGAGAACCTCTATCCTACGTGTAGGGCTGGTGTGTCACGAGTAGGGTTGCCACGTGTGCAACACATGGCCCGGAACGCTTATCCGGTCAACTTTAAGTTGATGCGGCCCGCGTAAGCCGAAGCTTACGTTTTACGTGGCCCGCGTGAAAACCAGATTTCATGTTTTCTTGGTTTTTCATGCGTATTAGGGTGTCAGGGGTCCGGGTTTTCACTTACGAGTCGTTTTGGGCATTTTGGCAGGTCCTTACATCCGCCCCACCTTATTTAAAATCTCGTCCTCGAGATTTATTGAAATAAGTGAGGATACTTTCGCTTCATCTCCGATTCTAGCTCCCAGGTGTATTCGGGTCCTCTTTTTGAATCCCACTTGACTTTGACTAGTATCAATCTTTTGTGTTTGAGAAACTTGATCTTTCTGTCTTCTATTTGAAGTGGTTTCTCCACGAATTTCAATTTTTCATTCACCTGTATGTCTTGGAGAGGGACTACCAGGGATTCATCAGATAAACATTTCTTGAGGTTGGATACATGAAATACATCATGTACCCCAGCTAACTCTTCCGGTAGTTGTAAGCGATAGGCGACCGGTCCTATTCGCTGGATTACTGGGAATGGTCCTACGTATCTTGGACTTAGCTTTCCTTTCTTACCGAACCAAACTACTCCTTTCCAAGGAGAAACTTTCAATAGTACTTTGTCTCCAATTTGGAATTCTAACGGCTTGCGTCGATTGTCTGCATAACTTTTCTGACGATCTCGAGCCGTTTTCAGTCTTTCCTTAATTTGAGTTATCTTGTCGGTGGTTTCTTGTATGATTTCAGGACCTGATAATTGGCTTTCTCCTATTTCTGCCCAGCAAACTGGAGTTCTACACTTTCGTCCATACAGTGCTTCGAACGGGGCAGCTTCGATGCTTGAATGATAACTATTGTTATAGGAGAATCCAATTAAAGGTAAATGGTTGTTCCAGTTTCCTCCAAAATCTATCACACATGCCCTGAGCATGTCTTCCAGGGTTTGGATCGTCCTTTCACTTTGTTCGTCTGTTTGGGGATGATATGCAGTACTTAAATTTAGTCGGGTTCCCATTGCTTCCTGGAAACTGGTCCAGAAATGTGAAGTGAAACGACTATCCCTATCTGATACAATGGAGAGGGGGACTCCATGTAAGGATACTACCACGTCTACATACAATTTTGTTAATCTTTCCATGCTAAAGGTTTCCTTCATGGATAGAAAATGAGCTGATTTGGTTAATCGATCCACAATTACCCAAATCGCGTCATTACCCTTTCTGGTTTTGGGCAACTTAGTAACAAAGTCCATGGTTATTAGTTCCCATTTCCATACAGGCATTTCTAATTGTTGTAGTAGACCTGAGGGTTTCTGGTGTTCTGCCTTAACTTATGAACAAGTAAGACAGTTAGAAACATATTTAGCTATATCCTTTTTCATTCCTATCCACCAGAAGTTATTCCTTAAATCTTGGTACATCTTATTATTACCAGGATGCATGGTATACCTAGATTTATGGGCTTCTTCTAAAATCTTATCTCTGAAATTTCCTTGTTTAGGTACCCCAATCCTTTTCTTATGGAATCTCCAAATTCCATCACTTCCTTGCTCTAATTCCTTTATTCGTCCTTTCATTCCTTCAGCATCATCCTTGATTGTTGTTGCTTGAACATTCTTCAGTTATTCCATTAAATCTATTTGAAGATTTAATCTAAGAGCACGAACTCGCTTTTGCTTTTCATGAAACTTACGACTTAGGGCATCTGCTACTGCATTTGCCTTTCCTTCGTGATATTGAATATCACAGTCGTAGTCAGTTAGAATTTCCATCCATCTTCGTTGCCTCATGTTCAATTCTTTTTGCCCAAATATATACTTTAAGCTTTTATGATCTGTATAAACGGTAAACTTACTTCCATACAGATAGTGCCTCCAAATCTTAAGGGCAAAAATTATCACTCCTAATTCTAAGTCGTGAGTCGTATAATTTTCCTCGTGCCTCTTCACTTGCCTTGATGCATATGTAATTACCTTCTTGCGCCGCATTAGCACACATCCTAATCCTAGCTTAGAAGCATCACAGTAAACTTCAAAATCTTCTCTCCCTTCTGGTAAGGCCAGAATTGGGGCGTTTGTTAATCTTTGCTTTAAAATCTTAAAATCCCCTTCTTGTCTAGATCCCCATTCAAACTTTACTGCTTTACAGGTTAGCTTAGTTAATGGCACAGCTATCTTAGAAAAGTCTTTAATAAACCGTCTATCGTATCCGGCTAATCCTAGAAAACTTCTAACTTCCATAGCTGATTGCGGGACCTTCCATTTGGTAATTATTTCTATTTTGGAAGGATCTACGTGAATACCTTCGTGATTCACCATGTGTCCTAAAAATTGCACCTCTTGTAGCCAAAATTCACACTTTGAGAATTTGGCGTAAAGCTTCTCTTTTCTAAACAAAGTTAAGAGTACTCGTAAATGTTCACAATGCTCGTCCTGACTTTTGGAATAAATGAGTATATCGTCGATAAAGACAATTACAAATTTATCAAAGTACGGTTTACAGATTCTATTCATCATGTCCATGAATGCTGCAGGAGCATTTGTTAATCCAAAGGGCATGACTGTAAACTCGTAATGGCCATACCTAGTTCTGAAAGCAGTTTTAGGTATGTCTTCTTCTTGTACTTTCAACTGATGGTATCCGGAGCGTAAATCTATCTTAGAAAAATATCTAGCCCCCTGAAGTTGATCAAAAAGATCATCAATCCTAGGTAATGGGTATCGATTCTTAATGGTAACCTTATTCAATTCCCTATAATCGATACACATTCGCATCGAACCATCTTTCTTCTTTACAAACAATACTAGTGCTCCCCATGGGGATGAACTAGGTTGTATAAATCCTTTATTGAGCAATTCATCTAACTGCTTTTTCAATTCTAACATTTCGGTGGGTGCTAACCGATAAGGTGCCTTGGCTATCGGTGTAGTTCCAGGAATTAGATGAATTCTAAATTCTACTTCCCTATCGGGTGGTAATCCAGGTAGTTCTTCCGAAAATACATCCGGGTATTCTGATACTACTGGAATTTCCTTAGGTTCCTTATCTTTAGTGTTGATGATTGCCGGAATCATATACACTATTCCTTGTTTTCTTGAATAACTGGCCACTTTCATTACTGAAATGAATTTCATTGGCTTACGTGGCTTATCTCCTGAAATCATTACTACTTCATTGGTAACAGGTTTGCAGAAAACTTATGGACTAAGAGTTCTATCTTTTCTTCTCGCAAGACCTTATTTATGTTAACAGAAGTCCCATCTGCCATCTCGACAGTAAAAATTTATCTAAGGTTGGTTAAAGGTAGTTGAAGAGCTTGGCAGAATGAAGTATTTATAAAACTTTGGTTTTCACCAGAGTCAAATAATACTTTTGCATAAACGTCATGAACTAGGAACGTACCAGCTATCACATCTGGGATGAGTTCTGCTTCTTGGGTAGTCAACTGGAATGCTCTTGCATTCTTTTTGGTAGTTCCTTCTGCAGGTTTGACTTTGTTGTCAGCTGGTTTGACCAATTTGGGGCAGTCTGGTCTAAAATGTCCAGCTTCTCCACAGTTGAAGCAGATTGTTGATTTCTTCCTCCTACAATCTTCTTCTTGATGCCAGGGAATTTTAAAGAAATTGCAATACCCTTTGCATCTTCCAAAATGCTTTCTTTTACAGGTACTGCAGAATGGAGTAGTGGAAGATTGCCCGGTTCCCTTTTTCTTAAAATTATTACTATTACCCACACGGAATCCTTGGGTAATCTTTTGGGCCACTTTCTTTTTTCGATTTTCTTCTCTTGTGCGTACCAGCCCGTCGGTTAAGGTGTTGGCTAACTCCACAGCATCGTCAATTGTGCGAGGTCTTGCAGCTTTGACGATATCGGGAATCTCGCTAATCAGACCCCAAATATAGCGAGAAATAAGTACCGGTTCTGGCGAAGCCAGGGTAGGTACAATTCTAGCATACTCGAAGAATGTCGAAGTATACCCTCGACAATCAACATCCACCATTCGGTGGTTTAGGAACTTATTTGTCATTTGTTCCTTTTCATATTCGGGACAAAATTTTCTTTCTACTAGTCTCTTAAATTCTTCTCAATTCATGGCATAAGCCACATCACTCCCCTTGGCTTGTAGTATTGTATTCCACCATTCTAGTGCCCCTTCTTTAAAAAGATGCGACGTGTACATGACCTTGTCTTCCTCGGCACATTTACTTATTTTAATTACCGCTTCGTTTTTCTCTAACCAACGCAGTGATGCAGTTGCCCCTTCATTGCATGCAAATTCGATTGGTTTACAGGCAAGAAATTCCTTGTAAGTGCAACCAGACGTTGCAGCTTTCATTTTCTTAAGGAATGGGGCTTGCATCACATCATCATTATTATTGTTACCGCCTCCATTTACACTATTACTGAAGTTGTCATCACGGGTACGTTTGCTGAGAGTAGGCGGCGGAGGTTCAACTGGATTTCGGGCAGCAGCAAGGATTGCTGGAATAGCATTGGCTATTCCTTGAGCAACAATATTTTCTATATCTTGTCTGTTAAGAAAGTGATCTTCATTGTTTTGCTCGGATTGGTTAACCTCGTTAACTGGTTCATTACCAGCGTGTTCCATCTGGTAATTAATATATATAAGTTATTAGCAAAAAATAATTAACAATCAAACACAATAAAACAATCGCACATAATCACGTCAACACGTATAGCCAAAATTGTCGACTTTGCGACTTTCATATTTTATATATTTTAGTATGCATCCGTACACACCAGATATGTTACAAAAGTTTTATTTTTAGTTATTTTACATGATTATATTTTTAATATTTATTATTATTTTATTATTATTATTAAACACATAACCAAACCATCACACAACTACACCACCAACAGCTGGCTTTTCAAAAACGACGTTCCCTCTCGTCGTATTTCCAGGAGATCTGTTCTCCTACTTCCCAGATCCGATTCCCTGCGTCCACGAGTTCCTCGCCATAGTGGTGGAGTTCAGCCAAGTTCTCAGTGCTCATAGGTGGGTTTGGTGCAGGCTTAGGGTCAAACTGGGGGAAAAAGGTGTTAGGGTTATTCAAGAGATTCTGAAACGGCCATTCAGTGGTCCACCATTCTTCCAGCTCTCCTTGTAGGGGTCGGGGGTTGACAATAGGATCTGGGATGGCAGGCTCTAGATTAATTGGAAGTTGGGATTCAATTGGGTAATTGAAGAGATTTTCATCGGCAGGTCTGATGAGGTCGCTATTTGCTAATTTGCGATCCAGCTCCTCCCACAGTGGCATTTCCTGGGCTTGCCCTGAACTCTCCCCGATCTCCTTTCCTTTTCCTTTATCCTTTGGATCCTCAGTCTTGATAACTTTCTGTGCCGCTGGTTTCTTCCTACGCATACGCCTCCAGCCTACGAGTCTCCTTCTCTTTTTCGACTTTGGTTTCTCTTGTGGCTGGGCCTGGAATACTATTGGCTCTTTAGTATCAGCCTGATAGCCAGATGGATTTCCTGTGATGTCCATATCTGTGCTATGGATAGTAAAATTTCGGAGTGCTTTCGATAATTCATTCATGTTGTTAGCACACATAAAGAAACGCACACAAACTTAAGTTAAAATTTTATTTATTACAAATCAAATTTTCACAAAATCACTGAATGGCAACCAGGAAAATTTAAGTATTTCTAAATACTTAATTGACTTAAATCAGTGGCTCTGATACCACCTTTTTCTGTCACGGCCCCCGTCCTGGTGTTACCCGGTCCAGGAGTCGTGGGACAGAAACCCGGGGTATTTATTAGTTGATGCGACAGCGGAATTTTAACAGGATCTTTTAAAACTTGAAAATGCCCAATTATTTTATTTCACGATTTGGGACAAACCCCATAATTTACAGTTAAGGAAATTTCATGAGGAAATCCCTTGTTTTACAAAACATGTTTATTTATTTTATTGAGCCACCACTTTAAGCTTGTTAGTGCTCCGTAGCACTTTTTCTTGATTCACAGAAAGTCACCTGAAACATGTTTAAAAATATTTTATCAGCGGGGAAATACTGGCGGGTCATTCAGGTTAAGTAAAACGACACCTTAGTTATAGATTACAGCATAAGAGCGATTACAATGGCTACTATCTTATTTTGATCTGGCGCGTGTCACACCCTGGTGACGATGGTCATACCACTAATGGGTCCTTTCACCGAAGTAGTGATGATTATCACTGTTAGGTTGGTGAACCTAACCGTGAGAAATTAGTAATGTGCACAATACCCCACTTGCCAGTGATTTAAGATAACCACGACTTAATCCCTGTAATTATAACTCTTGAAAATAATTTAAGATTTAGTAAAACCATTGATAAAAAGAAAATGACTCACATTGCAAGTTTAGTTGGGCAGAGTTTAGCCTACTGATAAGCCTCATAACCTAATTTAAACAACAAAGCACACGAAACTAGGTCAGTAATTTAATACAACATTTACGATAAGCTCACGAAATCAAAACCCTCCTGACGAATGACAAAGTATAGCCCAAATACGGGCAGCACTTAAACATCCATCGGATTGGTTTCAATCGATCGGACATTGTATCGTAGCAGCGATCGAGTTAATACCCTGTATTGTAGCAGCGTCGTGACCCCTTAATACTCATTTTTAAGCAGAATTTGGACTTTTGAAACTAAAATTTCGAATACAGAAGCAAGTCCCATGCACAGGCTACTTATAGCAACATTTTAAGTTCTACGCGGCCCGCGTAAGCCTTAACATGGCTTTTACGTGACCCGCGAGAACCCCTATCCTACGTGTAGGGCTGGTGTGTCACGAGTAGGGTTGCCACGTATGCGACACGTGGCCCGGAATGCTTATCCGGTCAACTTTAAGTTGACGCGGCCCGCGTGAAAACCAGATTTCATGTTTTCTTGGTTTTTCATGCGTATTAGGGTTTCAGGGGTCCAGGTTTTCACTTACGGGTCGTTTTGGGGCATTTTGGCAGGTCCTTACAATTATGCCCAGGTATAATAATTGCCTATAGAATATTTGAGAGAGAATTTTAGAAATGAACAAATTCAAATGAAGCTGATCGATCCAATTTATAGGCTGATTCTATGGCGGCTCGAGGCCCGCGAGAGAGAAAGCTAAGGCCTTTGCGGCCCGCGAGGAACGACGTGTCGCGTATAGCTTTGGCCAGTCATGGCCCTAGCTTCGGTGAGTCATATGCCACGTGGCACCATGCAGTGTCGAGCAAGTAATGGAGCTCGCACCCCGCGAAAGACCAAGGGGGTCTGGGTCGCGGCCCGCGAGAGACTCCCAAACTTTGTTTTTCTTTATTTTTCTAAGTATAAGGGTATTTCGGGCTCGTTTCTCGCGTACGGGGTATATTAGGAACGTTTAGGGTCACGTTAAGGGTTCTAGGAGGGTTTTTATATATAATAAATAAATGGGATAAAACCCAAGTTTCATTCACAAAACATTTATAGAGATAAGCCCTAATTATTGAAAACATAATCTTCTTTTTATTTTGGTAACTTTTATAGCCACTTCTTTAAGCTTTCAGTGCTCCCCTGCTGGCTTCTATTAGCTTCACATTAAGTTACCTGAAACGCGTTCTAAAAAGATTTTATCAGCAAGAAATACTGGCGTGTCATCCCAGTTTAATCAAAACAGCTTTTATAACTTACAGTATTGAGAGCAATTACAATGTTTATATCTACCAATATATTCATTCAGTATTTGCCATGTTCACAGTTCCATGACTGTGGTCATGTTACTCATTGGCTAACTCGTTGTCCAATAGTAACGGATTACTAGTAGTGTATATAAAACTCCACATACCGGCAGCAATTATAGATTACAAAGACTCAATCACTGTAAGTATAACTGAAAACATTTGAGGTTTTGATAAAACAGTTTGGTAGAAAAAGAGAATGACTCACATTGTATACTTAGGTAATACTATAGCTTCCTGTTATTGTTCCTGATTATAGTCTATTAAAAATAAACAATGCACACGTGTTAGTAAGATAATCCAAATCACATTAGCCATACAACACGAGACAGAACTCCAACGAACTTAGTCAGGCAGAGCCTTGACATGCGTTACGGAGCCCTAGATCAATCGGGCAGGGTAACGAATTAGTGATCGGGGGTTAAAATACTTACAACAAGGCAGAGCTTCGTGTTTTAGGGGTATAATACCCGATAATTTTCGCCTATTAAGAAGTTGAGAGAGAAAGAATTGATGAACGGTTTGAGAATGAGGCCAGAGGCCTCCTTTTATAGGCTGCTTCGGGGGTCTCTTGCGCCCTGCGAGTGTGACAACTCGTATTCTAGACGTTCTTTGTATCTTCAATACGACTTGTATGTACATTATGTGATCATGTGTCGTGACTAGTTTCAATAGATTATTACGAGTTTGTGTGTTTGCTACATAATTATGTATGTTTATTATGTATGTTATTGGGGACTTGTCCTTGGCCCAAACCCTTGTAGCCCAATAGAAACTAACTAGATTGAAATCAGCCCATTGTATTGACAATCTCATCTCATGAGTGACAGCCCAATTTGAATGGGCTTGAGCCCATTTCGGCCAAAAGATTAATCGCCCCACATCCTTATTATTTAGAACATGCATCTTGTGGTTGTTTGACAAAAACTTAAAAACAAAACCCTACCTCTCTCAAGTTTATGTGCGGTATAGCAGACCCCCTCCCCTTCATCGAAGCCCTTCTTTCTTAGAGATCATCTTTGGTGCCTAGTCTTATACATAGCCTGGTTAGTTTATAGCATCTCAGTTTTCTTATGTGTGTATATTTGTGTTGCTCATTGATGTTGATCGTTGGCATACCTTATTGCAAAGAAATAATACTTATTGATAACAAAGAAATTTGTATAAGAATCTGATATGTGATTAGAGTGTTAAATCAATAATATTAATCAAATGAATATGACCGGTCATGTTGTGATTTGCTTGGTGAATAATTGGTGAAACTGTTGTAATGAACGGATTAGGGTTATTGTTCGATAATGATAATGATTAAACTGGTAGGAGAAACTGTTGCGATGAATGGACTAGGGTTTCAGGCACACCAGGACCATTTATGCCGTTCACGATGAAACTCATGTTTCGTCAATAAGGTTCACGACGAAACTTAGGTTTTACCAATATGGATCACGACGAAACACTTAGGTTTCGTCACAAAGAATTGTCTTTCACCGTGCACCTGCTCATCGGATGATGGTTAGGTCAAGAAACTGTTAGTGTAAATCAAGAAGTTAGCGTACTAGTTTGTTTGAATGACAAATCTGATCCCATAACTTGGCCTTAATGTTGGTTACACTAGAGTTGTTAATGTGCAGATTTTTAGTGATTACTTTGATTAATACATAGCCATAACTACTGAATGATATGCATAAGTTAGATGGGAATGATGATTGAATGTTCATTATGATGATTGCAAAGTAATGGTTGTTGATTCAGTAACTCCACATAATTAGTGTAACCATAAATTGCTGTCACGTAGCCCTGTAACTAATCCCGACGAAACATAGGGGATGTTTCGTCATAAGGTAACCCGACGAAACATAGGGATGTTTCGTCATGCCTAGCCTAGATGAAACACATCTTTCGTCGTCCATGAACTTTCTTCGTATGGGTGGGAAGTAGTGGTGATTTCATGTTTGATTTGGGCTTATAGTATGAACTGGGCCACACAAGTCTTGGGTGGGCCATCAACTTAATTGTTGTACGTATACTGATATTAACGAACAGAGTGTTATGTGTGGCTTGTACATGATGAAATTATGGTTTGAAATTGATGTAAACAGAACACATGCTAAGTGACTATTTATTGTTGTTGACATGTTAACTGTTATGACTTGGACTGTATGTGAGTCACCTATACTTTAAACTGTGGGGTATGTGATTAAGGAATACGTGAATTAGTCGTACGCGGAATATGTAGTAAATGTGCACATGAAACTGATTATTATTGGTAACTATGTTAGGATGGGCTTGATCAACTGTTAAACAAAGAAATTAACCGTACCGAGCAAACCAAGGTGAGTTCACACTTTCTATAAGGCATGGGATTCTCGGTGGTTTGGGAATGGGTTAAGAAACTAAAACGAAACCTACATATTCACCTTTAACAGAATATGTACCTCCATCCTCGTTGAGAAGGATGACAACATTTAATCTACCTATTCTCCTTGGGTAGATTACGTATCTCCTTCCTCAGTTGGGAAGGACGACAACATATAACTTACTAGACAAAACTCTATCATTAAGTCCCTCATTTTTATATCGACTTAATCGCCAGGCCAATGGCGAGCGGGTCATTAGTTAATAGCGCTATTAGGGTTGACAAGCCTCACACCGTGCTGTGATTGTAGAAGACAAAACAGGAGGACGTCTCTCCAGCTTCCGAATTCCAACTCTACAATGCGCTGAGCATCGTCCTTACCCGAGGGTGCGGGTGATTTAGTGGTATACCATGATGGTCCGAATCAGAGTCCCAGTTACACACCGATGCAACACGAGAGAGTGATGACTAACGTGATGGAGTTACAAAGAGGAACTGCACGGCACACGGCCGGCGGTGGAAACTGTGGTCTTTGGATTTACTTGGAGACATTACTTGGACGGTACCGAATGCGTTACTTAGACCGATCACAAGGGCCTCCAGTATACCCTGGTTTCGAAAGAGCTAAATCAGTTAATGACATTGCTGGATGAAACTTTTGGATGATTTCGACTATGCAACTTGAACGTGCACGAGCCTGGTAGCTCGCTATCGACTTTAACTTACCTGATCAGACTCGCTCTGTTCAAACTGGAGAACTGAAGGAAGAGGATTTTCAAGTTGAACCCATGCGGGGCATGGAGAAGCAACCTTTGACAGGTCGGACGACACTCGTTACCTCATGGAACGAGTGTGGATCTCATTATACAGTAACTGTAGGAAATTTATGTTGAGCAAGCACCGGCCTTGATATTCTAATCGTCTGGGTTTTGACGAGAGACATTAGGATTTATAAACCTTGTACTGGTGATTGGGCATGAAGGCCCACCTAGTTAGGTATGTGAATGATGGATTGACTTGTGGGAAAGTCAAGATGAAGTATCAGCAACCAGCAATACCCACCTTGAAATGAGAACAGACTGCCATGGATTTGGTCGCCAGTCTACTTACAACTCGAAACGGAAACAATATCACCTGAATAATCGTTGATTGTCTCATGTAACCAGCACACCTTCTTGCAGTCAAGGGAACTGACGAGTCTACGCAACTTGTGATTATTCCTCTGGAAGAGACGACTTATAGGCACGAGGTGCCAACTCCTGTTACCTTTGATTTTGAGCTATACCTGATTTAAGGCAGGCAATACGTACATCCTTTGGCTCTCGATTAGACATGAGCACGGCGTATCATCCACAGACGGATGGGCAGTCTGAGCGCACCATCCAAACCCTTGAAGACATGCTTCGAGCATGTGTAATCGACTTTGGTAACGACTGGGAGTGGCATCTACCTTTGGTGAAGTTTTCGTATAACAACAGTTACCACACCAGCATTCAGGCTGCTCCGTTTGAGGCATTGTACGGACGGAAGTGCCGATCACCTCTTTGTTGGGAAGCAGTTGGAAACATCCAAATCACTGGCCTAGAACTCGTCGTAGACACAACAGAGAGGATTGCTCAGATACGACAACGAATGGCGGCAGCTCGTGACCGTCAGAAAAGCTACGCTGATAAGCGCAAGAGACCACTCGAGTACCAAGTTGGGGATCGAGTACTACTAAAAGTCTCACCTTGGAAAGGTGTAGTTCGTTTTGGTAAACGAGGTAAACTCAACCCGCGATATGTTGGATCTTTCGAAATCACGGAGAAAATTAGCAAGGTGGCCTACAGATTGAATCTACCCGAAGAACTCAGTGGAATTCACAACGTATTCCTTGTGTCGAATCTGAAGAAGTGTCTGTCAGATGAAACCCTCATAGTTCCTTTCAAGGAGCTCATCGACGATCAGTTGCGATTTGTCGAAGAACCAGTGGAAATCTTGGACCGGGAGGTCCGGATTCTCACACGCACCAGGATACCTATTGTTCGAGTTCGTTGGAACTCCCGTCGTGGCCCAGAGTTTACCTGGGAACGAGAAGACCAAATGAAACCCAAATATCCCTAGTTGTTCGACAGCAATGAAACCACTACTGAGACTGAAGCTACTGCGGAATTTCGGGACGAAATTCCAAATCAACAGGGGGATGATGTGACACCCCAGGAAAACCAGGAAATCATGCAACCTAACTTGCTTCCTCAGTAACTATGTGCTAAATTTCAGGACGAAATTTCTTTCAAGTTGGGGATGATGTGACAACTCGTATTCTAGATGTTCTTTGTATCTTCAATACGACTTGTGTGTACATTATGTGATCATGTGTCGTGACTAGTTTCAATAGAATATTACGAGTTTGTGTGTTTGCTACATAATTATGTATGTTATTGGGGACTTGTCCTTGGCCCAAACCCTTGTAGCCCAATAGAAACTAACTAGATTGAAATCGGCCCATTGTATTGACAATCTCATCTCATGTGTGACAGCCCAATTTGAATGGGCTTGAGCCCATTTCGGCCAAAGATTAATCGCCCCACATCCTTATTATTTAGAACTTGCATCTTGTGGTTGTTTGACAAAAACTTAAAAACAAAACCCTACCTCTCTCAAGTTTACGTGCGGCATAGCAGACCCCCTCCCCTTCATCGAAGCCCTTCTTTCTTAGAGATCATCTTTGGTGGCTAGTCTTATACATAGCCTGGTTAGTTTATAGCATCTCAGTTTTCTTATGTGTGTATATTTGTGTTGGTCATTGATGTTGATCGTTGGCATACCTTGTTGCAAAGAAATAATACTTATTGATAATAAAGAATTTTGTATAAGAATCTGATATGTGATTAGAGTGTTAAATCAATAATATTAATCAAATGAATATGACCTGTCAAGTTGTGATTTGCTTGGTGAATGATTGGTGAAACTGTTGTAATGAACGGATTAGGGTTATTGTTCGATAATGATAATGATTAAACTGGTAGGAGAAACTGTTGCGTGAATGGACTAGGGTTTCAGGCACACCAGGACCATTTATGCCGTTCACGACGAAACTCATGTTTCGTCAATAAGGTTCACGACGAAACTTAGGCTTCGCCAATATGGATCACGACGAAACACTTAGGTTTCGTCACAAAGAATTGTCTTTCACCGTGTACCTGCTCATCGGATGATGGTTGGGTCAAGAAATTGTTAGTGTAAATCAAGAAGTTAACGTACTAGTTTGTTTGAATGACAAATCTGATCCCATAACTTGGCCTTAATGTTGGTTACACTAGAGTTGTTCATGTGCAGATTTTTAGTGATTACTTTGATTAAAACATAGCCATAACTACTGAATGATATGCATAAGTTAGATGGGAATGATGATTGAATGTTCATTATGATGACTGTAAAGTAATGGCTGTTGATTCAGTAACTCCACAGAATTAGTGTAACCGTAAATTGCTGTCACGTAGCCTTGTAACTGAACCCGATGAAACATAGGGGATGTTTCGTCATAAGGTAACCCGATGAAACATAGGGATTTTTCGTCATGCCTAGCCTCGACGAAACAGATCTTTCGTCGTCCATGAACTTTCGTCATATGGGTGGGAAGTAGTGGTGATTTCATGTTTGATTTGGGCTTATAGTATGAACTGGGCCGCACAAGTCTTTGGTGGGCCATCAACTTAATTGTTGTACGTATACTGATATTAACGAACAGAGTGTTATGTGTGGCTTGTACATGATGAAATCATGGTTTGAAATTGATGTAAACAGAACACATGCTAAGTGACTATTTATTGTTGTTGACATGTTAACTATTATGATTTGGACTGTATGTGAGTCACCTATACTTTAAACTGTGGGGTATGTGATTAAGGAATACGTGCATTAGTCGTACGCGGAATATGTAGTAAACGTGCACATGAAACTGATTATTATTGGTAACTATGTTAGGATGGGCTTGATCAACTGTTAAACAAAGAAATTAACCTTACCGAGCAAACCAAGGTGAGTTCACACTTTCTATAAGGCATGGGATTCCCGGTTGTTTGGGAATGGGTTAAGAAACTAAAACGAAACCTACATATTCACCTTTAACAGAATATGTACCTCCATCCTTGTTGAGAAGGATGACAACATTTAATCTACGTATTCTCCTTGGGTAGATTACGTACCTCCGTCCTCAGTTGGGAAGGACGACAACATATAACTTACTAGACAAAACTCTATCATTAAGTCCCTCATTTTTATATCGACTTAATCGCCAGGCCAATGGCGAGCGGGTCATTAGTTAATAGCGCTATTAGGGTTGACAAGCCTCACACCGTGCCGGGAGGACGGGTGTGGACTAATGGATCTGGGAACTTAGTCAATGATGATAGACATTGACGTAGGGCTCAACTTTCTCAGTCAGTTGTCGATATGGTAACGGTCTAGTGGTTACATGGGGTAGCCCCCACTGGTTATGGTTTGGGAAACAAGGAACAGATTAACTACTGCTTTTCGAATAAACTTTTGGTTTTTGGAACAACTTTAAAATGGACAACCAACTGTGAACTCGCTCAACTTTGTTGTTGACTCGTTGTTACATGTCTTGCAGGCCTTTAGGTGCATATTGTTGGAACTTGCTGTCTGGGAGGCTGGAGTGGTCATGGGTCGAGATACATGGAATCACAACACAAAGCTAATGGTTTTACATGTGGTTTATAAACACTTAACGAATGAATTATGCTTCCGCTGTATATTGTGAATTATTTTTAACGTTGTAACACTTAATGTTAATAAATGAAAGCTTTATTTAAATATACCTATGAGTTCATTGGGATTGGTGGCTAGATCCTGGTACGTCACACGCCTCGCGGGGGTTTTCGCATGTGGGATTTTGGGGGTGTGACAGCGAGCCCCCCCCCCCTTGTTCCTTCGCGGCCCACGAGCCAGGTCTAGCTACGGCTAGGCCTAGTTACTCACCAGCCTAGCTCGGCCGTGTGTCGTGCAGTTCGCCAGGTGACACTCGATCGCGCCCGGCGACTCGCAAGACCAGGAGGGTCGCGGCCCGCGAGCACCCTATTTTTATAAAAATCAAGGTTAAATGGGTCCGTTTACGAGTATTCGGGGTATAATTAATGCGTTAGGGGTGTTTTTTTAGGGTTGTTATATCCTCCCCACCTTGTTTTAAATCTCGTCCTCGAGATCTATTGGAACAGGTGTGGATATTTCCATTGCATTTCTGACTCGAGTTCCCATGTGTATTCTTGTCATCTCTTTGAATCTCATTTTACTTTGACCAGAACTAATATCTTGTGCTTGAGATTCTTGATCTTTCTATCTTCAATCTGAATGGGTTTCTCTACAAATTTAACTTTCTCATCTAACTCTATGTCCTGAAGATGTACCATTAATGATTTGTCTGCTAAGCACTTCTTGAGGTTACATACATGAAATACATCATGTATTCCTGCCATTTCCTCTGGTAGTTGTAGCTGATAAGCTACGGGTCCTATTCTTTTGATAATCTCAAAAGGTCCAACATACCTTGGGCTTAGCTTTCATCTTTTAACGAATCTGACTATTCCTTTCCATGGAGAAACTTTTAATAATACCTTATCTCCAACTTGAAATTCCAAAGGCTTTCGTCTGTTATCTGCATAACTCTTTTGACGATCTCGTGCTGCTTTTAGTCTTTCCTTGACTTGAATAATCTTGTCAGTTGTTTCTTGCACTATCTCTGGTCCAGATAATTGCTTTTCTCCAATCTCTACCCAACAAACTGGATTTCAACACTTTCATCCATAGAGTGCTTCAAACGGTGCAGCATTAATGCTGGTATGATAGTTGTTATTGTAGGAAAATTCTATTAATGGTAAATGATCATCCCAATTTCCTCCAAAGTCAATTACACAGGCTCTAAGCATATCTTCCATTGTCTGAATTGTCATTTCGCTTTGTCCGTCCGTTTGAGGATGATAAGCTGTGCTTAGATTCAACCTGGTTGCCATTGCTTTTTGGAAACTTGTCCAAAAATGAGATGTAAAATGACTATCTCTATCAGATACAATGGATAAATGAATTCCATGTAATGAAACTATTTCATTTACATATAACTTGGCTAACTGTTCCCTATTGAAAGTTTTCTTCATATGTAAGAAATGAGCAGATTTGGTTAATCTGTGTACAATCACCCAGATTGTATCATTACCTTTTCGTGTCTTAGGTAATTTGGTAACAAAGTCCATTGTTATCAATTCACATTTCCAAATTGGCATCTCTAATTACTGCAATAACCCTGAAGGTTTCTGATGTTCAGCTTTACCCTGTAAACATGTTAGACATTTAGCAACATAGTTTGCTATATCCTTTTTCATTCCTATCCACCAGAAATTCTTTCTTAAGTCTTGATACATCTTATCACTACCGGGACGTATCATATATTTTGACTTATGGGCTTCTTCTAAAATTTGGTTTCTTAGGTTTCCTTGAGTAGGTATCCAGATTCTTATCTTATGGAATCTCCAAATTCCATCTGATCTTTGTTCTAATTCCTTAATCATTCCTTTTAAACCTTCAGCATAGTCCTTGATTGTTGTTTCCTGTATCCCTCTAATTTGCTCATTTAAATCTATCTGTAGATTTAGTCTGAGATAGCGTACTCATTTTGGCTTTTCATGATACTTTCAACTTAAAGCATCAGCTACTACATTAGCTTTTCCTGCATGATACTGGATATCACAATCATAATCACTAAGAATTTCCATCCAACGTCTCTGTCTCATATTTAATTCCTTTTGCGCAAAAACATATCTTAGTCTCTTATGATATGTGAAGAAAACAAACTTACTACCATAAAGATAGTGTCTCCAAATCTTAAGGGAAAAGATTATGGCTCATAACTCTAGATCATGGGTTGTATAATACTCTTCATATTTATTAAGCTGTCTAGAAGCATAAGCTATAATCTTTTGACGTTGCATCAACACACATCCGTATCCTAACTTAGATGCGTCACAATATACTATAAAGTCTTCAGTTCCTTCTGGCAATGCGAGTATGGGTGCGTTGGTTAGCCTTTGCTTTAAAATCCTAAAGGCCTCTTCCTGTTTTGGTCCCCACTCAAACTTAACTGATTTGCAAGTCAGTTTGGTTAATGGAATGGCTATTCTAGAGAAATCTTGAATAAAGTGTTTATAATATCCTGCCAGTCCTAGAAAACTTCTTACCTCCGTTGGTGATTCAGGGACATTCCATTTGGTAATTGCCTCGATCTTTGTGGGATCCACATGAATTCCTTCATGATTAACCAGATGTCCAAGGAGTTGCACTTCTTGCAACCAAAATTCTCATTTTAAGAATTTAGCATAAAGCTTTTCTTTTCTCAATAATGTCAGAAGTGTATGCAGATGCATGTTCCTCTTTACTCTTGGAGTAAATTAGAATATCATCTATCAAGACAATTATGAATTTATCCAGGTATGGCTTACATATCCTGTTCATCATGTCCATAAATGCAGCTGGGGCATTGGTTAAACCAAATTGCATGACTGTAAATTCATAATGATCGTACATTGTTCTAAAAGCAGTTTTAGGAATGTCCTCTTCCTGTACTTTCGATTAATGATATCCTAAGCGTAAGTCGATCTTAGAAAAGAATCGAGCTCCTTGAAGTTGATCGAACTAGTCATCGATTCTCGGTAGTGGGTACCGATTTTTAATCGTAACGTTATTCAATTCCCGGTAATCAATGCACATATGCATCGATTTGTCCTTCTTTTTGAAAAATAACACCGGTGCTCCCCATGGCGATGAGCTAGGTTGTATAAAACCTTTTTCAAGTAGTTCGTCCAACTACTTCTTCAGTTCATGCATTTCCGTTGGTGCTAGTCGGTATGGTGCTTTAGCAATCGGTGCCGTTCCTGGTATTAGGTGAATTCTAAATTCAACCTCTCGATTTGGCGGTAATCCAGGTAACTCTTCAGGAAAAATGTCTGAGAATTTAGATACTACGGGAATATCTTTTAATTCTTTTCCTTTAGTGGTAATGATTACGGAAATCATATACACTATTCCTCCTTTCCTGACATAGCTCGCAGCTTTCATCACAGAGATGAATTTTGTCGACCTGGTTGGCTTGTCTCCTTTAATTGTGATCTTTTCACCATTTGGTGTACTTACTTGCATAGACTTTTGATCACATAAAATACTGGCATGATTGGCTACATTCCTAGTACGACATCAAATCCGGCTAAATTCATTGGAAAAGGTTAACAGTAAAATTATGGTTTAGAATTCCTATCCTTGCTCCCTGCAGGATTTCACTTATCTTAATAGATTCTCCTTTTTCCGTTTCCACCAGGCAGTCTTGTTGAAGTTTAGTTAATGGTTGACTTTGAAGTTTGTAGAAAGAAGTATTGATAAAACTTTGGTTTGCACCAGAGTCAAATAATAACTTAGCAAAAACATCATTAACTAAAAACGTATTGGCAATCACATCCGGAATCATCTTGGCTTCTTCAACTGTCAGAACGAATGCTCTTACATTCTTCTTGGGTCTTTCGGTTGCCTTTGCTTTGCTGGTTGTTGCTAGAGTTAGTTTCGTATAGTTTGGTTTGATATGACCAGCTTCTCCACAATTGTAGCATAGTCTATTGCTAGCTTTTTTCCTGCAGTCTTCTTCTTTATTTCCAGACATTTTACAGAAGTTGCAATATATTGAGCACCTTCCTAAGTTCTTTCTTTTGCAATACTTGCAGTTGGGTGAAGAGGAAGAACCTGTACCTTTCCCACGGTAGGAATTACTGTAACAAAATTCTTGGGTAAGCTTTTGAGCTAGGTTCATTCTCTGGTTTTCCTCTTGCGTCCGTACCAATTCATCAGTCAAGGTGTTGGCCAGTTCTATTGCTTCTTCTATGGTTTGTGGCCTAGCTGCCTTGACTACGTGTCTAATCTCACTAATTAGTCACCAGATATAACGGGAGATTAATATTGGCTCTAGTGAGGCCAAGGTTGGTTGTCACACCCCCAAAATCCACCATGCGGAGTACCACCGCTTGGAGGCGTGATGTGACCAGGATCGAGCCACCAATCATATTGAACAAGCATGTAAGTAGTTTGTAAAATCCAACACAATACAATTGGTGTCTAAACAAAACATAGTTTAAGTTACAAGCGGAAGCATAACATAAGTTCTCAGTTCATAAGTTTAAAGTCCAACACATAGGTTTAATAAGTTCATAATGTTTTAAACATTAAACACTGGACATAACCGTCCGCACACCACAACGACTCCTTCCTCGTGCAAGCTCCAAATGTTTAGCGACCTGTAAGGCATGTAACAACGAGTCAACAACAAAGTTGAGTGAATTCACAGTTGGTTGTTTAGTTATAGTGTTCGTGAATCATTTGTTCATTTCGTAAACCAAGTATCTTAGTTATCTGTATCGCGGTTTCCCAAACATGTTTGCGATGATTAGTGGCCGGATCGCGGTTTCCAAAACATGTGTGCGATGATTAGTGGCCGTATCGCGGCTTCCCAAACATGTGTGCGAAGATTAGTGGGGGCTTCCCATGTGTCGACTAGTCGTGTTTGTACGTGCCCTTCTTGATCCAAGGACCGTAGCGAGTGTGAGTGTACGTAGGTTTTACGTACGTGCCCTTCAATCCGAGGACGGTGAAAAGTAATTTAATAGTAATGATAGTACGAGTAGTTATTCAATCCCATTCCCAACCCACCGGGAATCCCATGCCTTAGGAGTGTGAACTCACCTCGGTTGCTCGGTTTGACTCTCAAAAGTAGCTAACAGTCAAGGTCGGTCAATCACGTCCTAGTACGATTACCACTTAGTTTATTAGTGACTTCAAATAGAACACAAAGTTCCTACACGTATCTATCACATAACATGCATCACTTTAACGGTTTATGCCCATATATACTTCCCATCCATTCCCCACTCAAAATCAAACATACGATAATGCACATAACATATATAACATGTTAGATCATTCACAGATAGCATACTCGACATTTAGACACACGAGTCACAACTTATGTCTTTTCAGCATTTATATTCAAAACCGGCTGTTTCCGGACATTTTAATAAAATAGTTAAGTTATTCCAAAAATTCCCAAATTTTTACAGAATGTCTTAAACGTTCCATATTTTATTGTGTAAAAATATCGGGGTCCGGTTCATTACCAATATTTTATAAAAATTCATATTCCGAACTGAACTCAGATTTATGTATTTTCTGACCACAGTCCACGGAACAATTTATTAAAAATTCATCGAGTGTCCGATTTACGAAATTCCAGTGGGGTAATTACAAATTCATCGGTTGTCATCTACTGTACAAATTTCATGGTCCGATTCATCACAAAACTCAGGTTATGACCGAAAGTATAACACCCATTTATTGCTGTCAAAATTCAGCTTAAGTTGCTGTTACAAATTAACACTTTAAAAATAGTAAACGGAGTCCAAAAATTATGATTCCGGTGCCATTAGAACCGTATTTCATAATAACATATTTTAGATTCAAAATATCGGTTTTTTGTTGAATTTATGGCCTGTTTACAGCCTGATGAAATCGGATGGAAATCATTACTCAGCTTGCTGTTTTGTGGTTTAAATGTTACTAAACGTATTAACAAGTGTCCGAACCACGGGTTTATCAAAAGTTTGACGATCAAACATCATATATGCATTAACTAACCTTAAACCAACAAGTTTTCATCTTTATGTATCAATCATAAGTAAACTTTTAATATTTATCTATTTGTTCTTGACACTTTAGTGATTTTAAACATACTACACCCTTTGATCATAAAAACGAGATGAAACAAAATTAACAAGAGTGTAACAAAGGACTTACTACTAGCTTATAGCTAGGGTAGAATCTATTGAGAATATGATGGTGAAAAAGACTAGAACAAGCTCCTTAAAAAGTCCTTCAAGTTGCCACCTCCATAGATCACCTTCAAACTTGAATGGAACTTGTAAAAATGGAAGAGATGGATGATGATAGTGGTGGTGATGGATTTCGGTTTTGGGGGAAACCGAATGAGAGAGAGAGGGAGTAGAGTGATGAGGGTTGAGTGTGAATCTTGGTGAAATGACATTGAATCCTTGTGCCATACATATATAGATATCTTCATATATTAGGATGGGATCTACAAGCAAGGTCTATTAAATAATGAAGATATAATCTTGGCAAGATCATGAGGTTATGGAGAAAATATATGGTGGGGTCCTTGGGGCTGATTTTCGGTTCTAATGGGGGGGGGGGTGGTTGGGTGTAACATTTCAAGTAAATGACAACCATAAGTTAGATCTCAAGTATAACTTTCACATATGTTATTTATTTGCTTTTTAGCGGGGGTTAGGGTGTTCGGGGATCACGACAAGCCAGGAAATAAATAAATAATGTGTTTGGCAAAATTTAGTGTCCCGGGTAATGTCCGGTTGTTCGGTCAGATACTGTTCCGTTAAATTGTTTAACTGTTCCGTAAGGCGTCTTACTTATATATTTGTGTAACGCAATTTATTCCTAACACATAGGAAAACATACCGGACTATTTAGTAATTTTTCTGTATACTACTAGTATGCTAACACGCACATGTAAGTATAACACAGTAATCCGAGAGCAGTTAAATAATTTAGCACAACCATCAAGCACTTTCATTATCACTAATTAATTGTACGGATTACATGTAATTTTTTAGGGTTGTCACATTCTCCCCCTGTTAAGAGAATTTCGTCCTGAAATTTAGCGCGTGGTTACTGAGGAAGCTAGTTAAGTTGCGTTGTTTTCCCGATTTTCCTGGGGTGTCACATCATCCCCCCGTTGATTTGGAATTTCGTCCCGAAATTCTGCAGTAGCTTCAGCCTCAGTAGTGGTTGCGTTTTTTCTTAAACAGTTGGGGATACTTGAGTTTCATTTGGTCTTCTCGTTCCCAGGTATACTCTAGGCCACGACGAGCATTCCAACGGACTCGGACCAGAGGTATCCTGGTATGCTTGAGGATCTTAACATCTCGATCCGTAATCTCTACTGGTTCCTCGACGAATCGCAGCTGGTCGTCGATAGTGAGTTCCTTCAGAGGAACTATGAGGGTCTCATCTGATAGACACTTCTTCAGATTCGACACATGGAAAACATTGTGAACTCCGCTGAGTTCTTCAGGTAGATTCAACCTGTAGGCGACTTTGCCAATTTTCTCAATGACTTCGAATGGTCCGACGTAACGCGGATTGAGTTTGCCTTGTTTGCCAAAGCCGACTACACCTTTCCAAGGTGAGACTTTGAGTAGCACTCGATCCCCAACCTGGAGCTCGAGTGGTTTTCTTCCCTTATCAGCATAGCTTTTCTGACGGTCACGAGCTGCCGCCATTCGCTGTCGTATCTGAGCAATTTTCTCGGTGGTATCTACCACCAGTTCTGGGCCAGTGATTTGGCTGTCACCAACTTCTGCCCAACAGAGAGGTGATCGGCATTTGCGTCCGTACAATGCCTCAAACGGAGCGGCTTGGATGTTGGTGTGGTAGCTGTTGTTGTACGAAAACTCCACCAGCGGGAGGTGCCTTTCCCAGCCATTACCAAAATCGATTACACATGCCCTAAGCATGTCTTCAAGGGTTTGGATGGTGCGTTCAGATTGCCCATCCGTCTGCGGGTGATAAGCGGTGCTCATATCTAAACGTGAGCCAAAGGACTTGTGCATTGCTTGCCACAGTTCTGAAGTAAAACGCGCGTCACGATCAGATATAATAGAGGTTGGCACTCCGTGCCTTGATACCACTTCCTTTAGATAAATGTCTGCAAGAGTAGAAAACTTATCCGTTTCTTTGATAGCCAGAAAATGTGCAGACTTGGTCAGTCGATCTACGATCACCCAAATGGTATCGTTTCCGCGTTGAGATCTGGGCAGGCCGGTCACGAAATCCATGGAAATTTGCTCCCATTTCCATTTCGGGATCTCCGGTTGTTGAAGTGGGCCTGATGGTTTCTGATATTCAGACTTGACTCTCGCACAAGTCAAGTACTTGCTGACGTAGGTTGCTATGTGGGCTTTCATGCCAGGCCACCAGTATGTGGTCTTTAAGTCGTGGTACATTTTATCTGAACCAGGATGTACTGAATAACGAGACTTATGTGCTTCATCCATCACAAGCTCGCGTAGGTTTCCATACAGTGGGACCCAGATGCGCCCTGTTACATAGTAAGCGCCGTCTTCCTTTTGTTCTAGCCGCTGCCTCGATCCTCGTAGGGACTCAGCCCTGATGTTTTCTACTTTCAATGCTTAAACCTGAGCATCGCGAATCTGAGCGGGAAGGTTAGATTGGATGGTAAGTTGTAGAGCACGTACACGCCTAGGTATGGTATCCTTTCGACTGAGGGCGTCGGCCACAACATTGGCTTTGCCCGGATGATACTTGATTGCGCATTCATAATCGTTCAAGAGCTCAACCCATCGTCGTTGACGCATGTTCAACTCTTTTTGCTTGAAGATATGCTCGAGACTCCTGTGATCGGTGTAAATGGTGCACTTGGTACCGTACAGGTAATGTCTCCATATCTTGAGCGCGAAAACAACTGCTCCCAGCTCCAGATCGTGAGTAGTGTAGTTTCTTTCGTGAACTTTAAGTTGGCGCGATGCGTAGGCAATGACCTTGTCACGTTGCATCAATACGCAACCAAGTCCTTGGATGGAAGCGTCGCAATAAACCATGAAATCATCGGTGCCTTCGGGCAATGAGAGGATAGGCGTGCTACAAAGTCTATCCTTTAGATGTTGAAATGCGGACTCTTGTGCATTACCCCAATGGTAGATGACACCCTTCTGAGTCAGTGAAGTGAGAGGTTGCGCAATCTTGGAGAAAGCTTTGATAAATCTTCTGTAATATCCTGCCAAACCCAAGAATTGGCGGATTTCTGTTGGTGTACGGGGTGCAGGCCAGTTCTTGATCGATTCAACCTTAGATGGATCAACATGAATCCCATCCTTGTTTACCACATGGCCTAGAAAGTGGACTTCGCGAAGCCAGAAGTCACATTTTGAAAACTTGGCATACAATTTCTCTTTTCGAAGAAGTTCCAACATAAGTCGTAGATGCTGCTCGTGTTCCTCCTGACTCTTAGAATAGATCAGGATATCGTCAATGAACACAATAACGAACTTATCCAGGTAAGGCTTGCATACTCGGTTCATGAGATCCATGAAAACCGCTGGTGCATTCGTCAGCCCGAATGGCATAACCAGAAACTCGTAATGGCCGTAACGAGTTCTGAATGCTGTTTTGGAGACGTCCTCATCTCGGACCCTCAGCTGATGGTATCCCGATCTCAAGTCAATCTTGGAGTAATAGCTCGACCCTTGCAACTGGTCGAATAAGTCGTCAATACGTGGAAGAGGATAACGATTCCTCACAGTCACCTTGTTAAGTTCGCGATAGTCAATACACATCCTGAAAGTACCGTCCTTCTTCTTCACGAACAAGACTGGAGCTCCCCAAGGCGAAGGGCTAGGACGTATAAAACCCTTTTCCAAGAGTTCTTGTAGTTGTGTGGACAGTTCTTCGAGTTCTGATGGAGCTAGACGATATGGTGCTCGAGCTACTGGCGCTGCCCCAGGAGCTAGCTCGATTTGAAATTCAACTTGACGATGAGGCGGAAGACCAGACAATTCCTCAGGAAAATCGCGCACAATAGGAATGTCTTCAATTCTCTTCTCTTCCGTTGACGTGTCAGTAACGAGTGCCAGAATGGCAGTGTGGCCCTTATGCAAACACTTCTAGGCCTTTAAGGAAAGAGATAATGCCTACAACAGCACCACTCTTATCGCCCTGAATCACCAGAGGTTTTTCACTAGAACGAGGAACGCGGACGATTTTCTCCTTGCAAACAATCTCCGCTTGATGATGAGATAGCCAATCCATCCCCATAACGACGTCGATACTACCAAGTGTGATAGGGATGAGATCGATAGAGAAAGTCTGACCAGCTAAAACGAGGTTACAACCCTTAACTATGTGTGTGGCCTCGAGACTTTTACCATTTGCTAGCTCTACCGTGTGTTTGGCGGTCAAAAGTGTTGGGGTGCGCTTAAGCATTTGACTAACTTTTAAGGACACATAACTAGTATCGGCACCCGAATCGAATAAAACAGTAACAAAGAAATCACCTAGAAGAAACTTACCCATCACAACATTGGGATCGTTCCTTGCGTCAGCCTGACCAATCACGAAGGTGCGACCTTTGCCGTTATTGTTACCCCCGTTTTTGCCTCCATTGTTGTTGTCATTTCCTTGGTTGTTGTTCTGATTCGGATTCAGCTGAGGACAGTGCCTCTTGAAGTGACCCTCAGCACCGCACTGGAAGCATCCCTTATTACCTTGCTGGTGTTGCTGTTGGTTTTGGGGAGTTTGTGGCCGCTGTTTTCGGTTCTGCTTCGCAGGACGTAAGCTTCGGCAATCTTTGGCTTCATGTCCTAACTTGTTACATCTCTGACAACGAACCTTGTTGCACGGCCTGCTGTGGTGCAAACTACATCGATTGCACTTTGGGTGATTTCCCCTGTATCTACCCTGACCTTGTTTTCCAGAAAACTGCTGACTGGGGCTCCAGTGTTCATCTGTCTTTCGTCGCTGGGGCTGGGACTGAACTGGAGTGGAACCCCTGCCCGAATTTCCATCCCACTTGCGCTTGTCACTGCTGGGAGCACCAGTAGCAGTAGTGCTAACACGCTTGGGCAGCTTGCCCTCTTCCACTGCCTGATCGGTGAGCTGGTGTGCCAAACGAATGACTTGCTGTATTGTGGGAAGGTTGGCCGCACTTACAGACCCTTGAATTTCCGGGACTAAGCCTCTGAGGTATAGCTTGATTCGCCTAGATATGGGTTGTGACATGTTAGGACATAAGGCAGCCAAGTCGTTGGACCTCTTTGTGTATGCCTCGATCTCTGATCCTTCCATCTTCAAACCATAATACTCTATCTCAAGTTTCAGTATGTCGTCCAGGTGGCAGAACTCTTCCTTAATCCAATCCTTGAAGTCGCTCCAGAGGGTGGCATTCGCGTCTGCCAACCCGAGCATCTGAACCTGTGCGTTCCACCAAGAATACGCTTTCCCTTGCAACATGCCAGTAGCGTACTCCACTCGTTTGTTGGTAGGGCTTTCAGTTTCTTCGAATGTAAATTTGATTCTTCGGATCCAGTGTAGAAGGCCGATTGTCCCTTCAGTGCCGTCAAAAGTGGGAGGTTTGCATTCCAGGAACGCCTTGAAGGTGCCCATGCGTGTTTGAAGGTGCATGGGTTGACTCCCTGTTTGGGTTGCTAAGGCTTCAGCAATCCGTTCGTTAATCAAGGTCGTCAGCTGACCCTGGGTCATGTCGAGACGTTCACTCATGATCTTCATATAGAAGGAACACACGTAAGAAGGTGTCGCAAGGTGCGTAAGTGTGGGATGACAGAAGAGAGTAAGCACACAAGGTTCAAATAGCAGTTATTACACTAGCTAATGCATACTATGATCAAATGTGCTACTAGCAGGTAGGTAATACAAACATAAACCATATTACCTATAATGTTGAGTCTTGCACGTGGAGCGAAGCGTCGTTGTAGATTGTTGAACACTGTACAGGTTATAGTCTGGTTTTAACAAAAAGTTTTTCCCTTATTAAAACCAAGTTCACTATAACCAATGGCTCTGATACCAATCTGTCACACCCCCAAAATCCACCATGCGGAATACCACCGCTTGGAGGCGTGACGTGACCAGGATCGAGCCACCAATCATATTGAACAAGCATGTAAGTAGTTTGTAAAATCCAACACAATACAATTGGTGTCTAAACAAAACATAGTTTAAGTTACAAGCGGAAGCATAACATAAGTTCTCAGTTCATAAGTTTAAAGTCTAACACATAGGTTTAATAAGTTCATAATGTTTTAAACATTAAACACTGGACATAACCGTCCGTACACCACAACGACTCCTTCCTCGTGCAAGCTCCAAATGTTTAGCGACCTGTAAGGCATGTAACAACGAGTCAACAACAAAGTTGAGTGAATTCACAGTTGGTTGTTTAGTTATAGTGTTCGTGAATCATTTGTTCATTTCGTAAACCAAGTATCTTAGTTATCTGTATCGCGGTTTCCCAAACATGTTTGCGATGATTAGTGGCCGGATCGCGGTTTCCAAAACATGTGTGCGATGATTAGTGGCCGTATCGCGGCTTCCCAAACATGTGTGCGAATATTAGTGGGGGCTTCCCATGTGTTGACTAGTCGTGTTTGTACGTGCCCTTCTTGATCCAAGGACCGTAGCGAGTGTGAGTGTACGTAGGTTTTACGTACGTGCCCTTCAATCCGAGGACGGTGAAAAGTAATTTAATAGTAATGATAGTACGAGTAGTTATTCAATCCCATTCCCAACCCACCGGGAATCCCATGCCTTAGGAGTGTGAACTCACCTCGGTTGCTCGGTTTGACTCTCAAAAGTAGCTAACAGTCAAGGTCGGTCAATCACGTCCTAGTACGATTACCACTTAGTTTATTAGTGACTTCAAATAGAACACAAAGTTCCTACACGTATCTATCACATAACATGCATCACTTTAACGGTTTATGCCCATATATACTTCCCATCCATTCCCCACTCAAAATCAAACATACGATAATGCACATAACATATATAACATGTTAGATCATTCACAGATAGCATACTCGACATTTAGACACACGAGTCACAACTTATGTCTTTTCAGCATTTATATTCAAAACCGGCTGTTTTCGGACATTTTAATAAAATAGTTAAGTTATTCCAAAAATTCTAAAATATTTACAGAATGTCTTAAACGTTCCATATTTTATTGTGTAAAAATATCGGGGTCCGGTTCATTACCAATATTTTATAAAAATTCATATTCCGAACTGAACTCAGATTTATGTATTTTCTGACCACAGTCCACGGAACAATTTATTAAAAATTCATCGAGTGTCCGATTTACGAAAATCCAGTGGGGTAATAACAAATGCATCGGTTGTCATCTACTGTACAAATTTCATGGTCCGATTCATCACAAAACTCAGGTTATAACCGAAAGTATAACACCCATTTATTGCTGTCAAAATTCAGCTTCAGTTGCTGTTACAAATTAACACTTTAAAAATAGTAAACGGAGTCCAAAAATTATGATTCCGGTGCCATTAGAACCGTATTTCATAATAACATATTTTAGATTCAAAATATCGGTTTTTTGTTGAATTTATGGCCTGTTTACAGCCTGATGAAATCGGCTTGAAATCATTACTCAGCTTGCTGTTTTGTGGTTTAAATGTTACTAAACGTATTAACAAGTGTCCGAACCACGGGTTTATCAAAAGTTTGACGATCAAACATCATATATGCATTAACTAACCTTAAACCAACAAGTTTTCATCTTTATGTATCAATCATAAGTAAACTTTTAATATTTATCTATTTGTTCTTGACACTTTAGTGATTTTAAACATACTATACCCTTTGATCATAAAAACGAGATGAAACAAAATTAACAAGAGTGTAACAAAGGACTTACTACTAGCTTATAGCTAGGGTAGAATCTATTGAGAATATGATGGTGAAAAAGACTAGAACAAGCTCCTTAAAAAGTCCTTCAAGTTGCCACCTCCATAGATCACCTTCAAACTTGAATGGAACTTGTAAAAATGGAAGAGATGGATGATGATAGTGGTGGTGATGGATTTCGGTTTTGGGGGAAACCGAATGAGAGAGAGAGGGAGTAGAGTGATGAGGGTTGAGTGTGAATCTTGGTGAAATGACATTGAATCCTTGTGCCATACATATATAGATATCTTCATATATTAGGATGAGATCTACAAGCAAGGTCTATTAAATAATGAAGATATAATCTTGGCAAGATCATGAGGTTATGGAGAAAATATATGGTGGGGTCCTTGGGGCTGATTTTCGGTTCTAATGGGGGGGGGGGGGGGTTGGGTGTAACATTTCAAGTAAATGACAACCATAAGTTAGATCTCAAGTATAACTTTCACATATGTTATTTATTTGCTTTTTAGCGGGTGTTAGGGTGTTCGGGGATCACGACAAGCCAGGAAATAAATAAATAATGTGTTTGGCAAAATTTAGTGTCCCGGGTAATGTCCGGTTGTTCGGTCAGATACTGTTCCGTTAAATTGTTTAACTGTTCCGTAAGGCGTCTTACTTATATATTTTTGTAACGCAATTTATTCCTAACACATAGGAAAACATACCGGACTATTTAGTAATTTTTCTGTATACTACTAGTATGCTAACACGCACATGTAAGTATACCACAGTAATCCGAGAGCAGTTAAATAATTTAGCACAACCATCAAGAACTTTCATTATCACTAATTAATTGTACGGATTACATGTAATTTTTGAGGGTTGTCACATTCTCCCCCTGTTAAGAGAATTTCGTCCCGAAATTTAGCGCGTGGTTACTGAGGAAGCTAGTTAAGTTGCGTTGTTTTCCCGATTTTCCTGGGGTGTCACATCGGTACTATCCTAGCATATTCAAAGAATATGGTAGTGTACTCCCTGCATTCTCTTCCAATCATTTTAAGATTTAGGAACTTATTGGCAATCTGTTCCTTTTCATGAGGAGGACATAATTCCTTTCAACTATCTCTTTAAAGTTAGTCCATTCCATATTATAAACTCTCTCACTTCCTCTAGACTGGAGAATGGTATTCCACCACTCTAAGGCTGCATTTTTAAAAAGATTAGAAGCAAACATAATTTTATCTTCATCTGCACATTTACTTATTTTTATGACTGCTTCTGTCTTTTCTATCCAGCGCAAGGCTGAAATAGCTCCTTCATTGCCTGAGAATTCTATTGGTTTGCAGGCCAAGAATTCTTTATAAGAACAACCATATGATATCTTCTTTTAGGAATTGGAGTTTGGATAAGTGGTCCATGATTTCCATTCACGCTGTGACTTGGTCCAGTGGTTTGACGTTTACTTCCAATTACAGAATTATTATTTTATGCTTCTTTAATAGTCTTGAAAATATATGGCATAGCATTTATAATTCCTTGTGCCACTATATGTTCGATGGCACTTTTATTCACTTGGTTCTCGTTATTATCATTATTCTGGTTCTCCTGATTTGCTTCGTTGTCCATCTGGATTGGAAACATTTATCAGGTATTAATATCACAGACAAAGATTTAATACAAACAATCACACAAGCAGATTGATCAAAACGTCGAGCATTGTGACTTACTCTTTTTATATATATCTATATATGTGCATCTACTATAAATTACAACTAAAATTTAAAACTAGTAACTATACATCGATTAGTTTATCTATTTTAGTTGATATATATATATATATATATATAGGGAGCCGCTAGAATGAGAACCACCACGAGTTATGAGAACCGCGAGAACCGCGACCCGCGGGTGGCCGTTGACCACGAAATTTTTTTTACGACTAGATGTGTATATTTTAACACCATACGTAAAGTTTGGGTTCAAACGGCGCGCCCGAGGGGGTAGTTTTTTACGCCCAAAGTTTGGTTAAAAAAAAAGAAAAATTTAAAAAAATAAAAAAACCCAAACTTTGGGCGTAAAAAACTACCCCCTCGGGCGCGCCGTTTAAACCCAAACTTTACGTATGGTGTTAAAATATACACATCTAGTCGTAAAAAAAATTTCGTGGTCAACGGCCACCCGCGGGGCGCGGTTCTCGTGGTTCTCATTACTCGTGGTGGTTCTCATTCTAGCGGCCCCTATATATATATATATATATATATATATATAGGATAAGGATCATGTGAGAAGTAGTAGGCTATTTGAGAAACTTGATAAGCATTCTGGACCACACATTTTCCCTAAGCAAAAAAAAGGTAAAAAATGAATTTTTTTTTTTTTTTTTTGGAAAAATCGCAGCTTTTTCTTTAAGGATTTAATTTTTTATTTTTTATTTTAAAAAAAAAAATAGGATTTATACACATGTGTATATTGTTAATATTTTAACTATATATACATGTTTAAAATTGAAAAACAAGTGTTATTTAGGGTTTAGCATTAGGGTTTAGGGTTTAGCTTTATGGTTTAGGGTTTAGCATTAGGGTTTAGCAATAATATTTAGGGTTTAGCATTATGGTTTAGCTTTTGGGTTTAGCATTAGGGTTTAGCTTTAACTTTTGGGTTTAGCTTTATCTTTAGGGTTTGCATTAGGGTTTAGCATTAAGGGTTTAGCTTTAGGGTTTAGTTTTAGCTTTAGGGTTTAGCATTAGGGTTTAGCTTTAACTTTTGGGTTTAGCTTTATCTTTAGGGTTTGCATTAGGGTTTAGCATTAAGGGTTTAACTTTAGGGTTTAGTTTTAGCTTTAGGGTTTAGCATTAGGGTTTAGCATTAGGGTTTACCTTTAGGATTTTGAATTAAGGTTTAGCTTTAGTGTTTATGGTATAAGGTTTAGGATTTATAACACATATTTTTTCAATTTTAAACATGTATCCATATATGTATAATTGGCAATATACATATATGTATAGTTAAAAGATTAACAATATACACATGTGTATAAATAAAAAAAATAATCCTTAAAGAAAAAGCAGCGATTTTTCCAAAAAAAAATAAAATAAATAAAAAATTTTGCATTTTTTTCACCTTTTTTTGCATTTTTTTCACCTTAAAGAAAATGTGTGGTCCAGACTGCTTCTCAAGTTTCTCAAATAGGGTGGACTTCTCTTAGGATCCCTACCCTATATATATATATATATTTAAAAGTACAAAGTTACACACACACACATATTAGGTTTTGGGCTTGGCTAGAACTGCATCCAACGCTCGTCATACTTCCAGAAGAGTTTCTTTCCTATCTGACGGATCTGATTTCCCTCTTCAACTAACTCTTCGCCATATTGGCGAATTTCCTCCACATTTTCTTGGCTCATAGGTGGTAACGGTGTTGTCACTGGTTCAGGATAACGTAGTATGGGTTCTCCGTAAGGGTATGGGTTCTCTAAAATATCCTGAATATACCTGTTGTCATTCCACCACGGGTCTAAAGGGTTCAGTGTTGTATACTGCTCTGTGGGGTTTGGTGCGGAAATTCTAGGGATCTCATTGGGGTCAAATACTGGGATTGGAAATTGGTCCTCCTGGTTTTGCTCTAGTTCCATTGGTTGGTTAGGGAATAAGGGTAGAAGTTCTGGTTTAGGTACTTGGTTAAGATTAGGGTCTGCTGCTGTGTTTGCTAACATGTGGAAATCAGCTAATTGTCTATCCAAATCTTCTTCACATGAGGGTCTAGCCACCTGATTCTGGGTATTCCTCTCTCTATTTTCCACCTCCCATGATAGTCTACTTCCCTGGGTTTGGGCATTCATTTCTCTATTTGCTTTTGCTATTGCTCGATGTTGTTGGAGTTTTTTCATTCTTTTCCTCCTTTCATGCGCTCCTCTACTAAACCATCCACTCTTTTTAGGGAGGAATGGTTCCTCAGATTGGGCCTTAAAGATAAAGATTCCTTCCCCAGAATCGGCGGAGTAGCCTAAGGTTTGCTGGGATGAGGTTCCTTCATTATTTGGGGAATAAGATAATTGACTGTAAGCATCAGATGTACCTTGCTCACTCATACTGTAAACTAAAAAATTATCAAATAACACAAAATAATAATATACATATTTACACAGAATCATATAAGTTATTTCCTAACACAATTGGTAAAAATATAGGTATTAACAGAACACCTAAACGGCTTAAACCAGTGACATTGGCTCTGATACCACCTTCTGTCACAGCCCCCGACCCCTACCCCGAGAGCGGGAGCCGCGAGAGCGCAGAGCCGGTGGTATCGGTGTTTATTAATTTAGCAGCGGAATTTAAACATCAGGACCGTAGTTAGGAAATAGTTTCAGAGTTTCAAAACACCAAACTTTTATAATAAATAAATGGGATAAAACCTAAACATCTATAGCCACTTCTTCAAGCCTCTAGTGCTCCCCTGCTGGCTTCTGTTAGCTTCATATTAAGTTACCTGAAACGCATTTTAAAAAGATTTTATCAGCAAGAAATACTGGCGAGTGCATCCCAGTTTAATCAAAACAGCTTTTATAACTTTACAGTATTGAGTGCGATTACAATATTTATATCTACCAATATACTCATTCAGTATTTGTCATGTTCACAGTTCCATGACTGTGGTCATGTTACTCATTGGCTAACTCGTTGTCCAATAGTAACGGATTACTAGTAGTGTATACAATACCCCACATACCGACAACAATTGTAGAATATATAGACGCAATCCCTGTAAGTATAACTGAAAACATTTGAGGTTTTGTAAAAACAGTTTGGTAGAAAAAGAGAATGGCTCACATTCTATACTTAGGTAATACTATAGCTTCCTGTTGTTGTTCCTCATTATAGTCTATTAAAAATAAACAATGCACACGTGTTAGAAAGATAACCCAAATCACATTAGCCATACAACACGAGATAGAACTCCAACGAACTAAGTTAGACAGAGCTTTGACATGCGTTAGGGAGCCCTAGATTAAACGGGTAAGGTAACGAATTAGTAATCGGGGGTTAAAATACTTACAACGAGGCAGAGCTTCGTGTTTTAGGGATATAATACCCAATAATTTTCACCTATTAAGAAGTTGAGAGAGAAAGAATTGATGAACAATTTGAGAATGAGGCCAGAGGCCTCCTTTTATAGGCTGCCTCAGGGGGTCTCTCGCGCCCCGCGAGTCCCCCCCTTGTTCCTTCGCAGCCTGCGAGCCAGGTCTAGCTATGACTAGGCCTGGTTACTCACCAGCCTAGCTTCGTCGTGTCGTGCCATGTGGCACGTTGAGCACCCTATTTTTCTTATTTTATTTGACTTGTATAAAAATCAAGGTTAAATGGGTCCGTTTACGAGTATTCGGGGTATAATTAGAGCGTTAGGGGTGTTTTTCGAGGGTTGTTATAGATAGCCGGGCCCTGATGTAACATAAACCGACCACTAAATTTAATAGCATGTATAATAATAATAACTAGTATTAAGCCCCACCGCGTTACGGTAGGGATGTAAAACTGTTTCAAATAGTACCAATGTCACACCACCATCAACAACCAGCACGTATTAATGTGAAGAAATTAGATTGTAACGTAAAACATATAAAATAATAACTAAGTCGACTTAGTACCCGCTCGTTGCGACGAACCTATTATGTTAAACGGGAAAAAACGACGTAAACACTTTGAACTGTACACGTACGTTGCGTCGTTTTAACTCGCAAATTTAGAACGAAGTGTTACGAGATATAATAAGGTTGAACCACACGCACGTTGCACCTTGTTAACTCGCAAAATTTAGAGCGAAACATAAAACAAATATTTGCGAAATGTGATAAGTATAGGGGGACCAATGTTAAAAATAAAAAATTGTGAGATTAAATTGCAAAAGATGAAAACTTTTGGGTTAAAATGAAAAATTAAATAGTTTTGGATTAAATGTAAAATCAACTTTTTTTAAAAAGACCCCTAAGCACCCCTAAGCATAGTGTACAACACTTAATGCATATATATGTTAGAAATTTATTAATAATTAGTATTAAGCACCCCGCGTTGCGGCGTGGGCGAACACTAATGTCACACTGCTGCCATCAATCACCAACACTGAAGTTGCGTCGTGTTAATGCGAAGAGATTAAACCGAAACCTAATACATAGAATAAAATAACTAAGTTGATCTAGAACCCGTGCGTTACGATGAATTCGCGTCAATTTTTTTCTCTTTTGATAGGTTCAACGTAATCTATATATAATATATATCATTACTACTATACAAACCATAATGCATACATTACAACAACCATTGTATCAATATGTTGCAAATTATATTTATAAAAGATTTTCGCTAAATGAATTAGATTATTATAAATAATAATAATTTACAAATAAAACAACACGACTTTGAATTGATCAAACCGATTGAATTTGGTAAGATAATGAAATCATTATTTGATTAGGGTACAATCATTTAAGCACAACTTACAACCATACATGCATACAAAACAGATTGAATTTGGTAGATAATGAAACCATTATTTGATTAAGGTACAACAACTTAAGCACAATTTACAAAAATGTTACAAAATAATAGTATATAAATAAATTAAATAATGAAACCATTATTTGATTAAGGTACAATAACTTAAGCACAATTTACAACTATACATGCATACAAATGTTACAAAATAATAGTGTATAAATAAATAAATTAGATAATAAAACCATTATTTGATTAAGGTACAACAACTTAAACACAATTTACAACTATACATGCATACAAATGTTATAAAATAATAATATATAAATAATAATAATAATAATAATAATAATAATAATAATGATTGATAAAAACAATAATAGTAATTAATTAATTAATTAATAGGAATGATAATGTATACCCTTCCCAATTTCTACATCCAGCTCTTATTTAGGCTCCCGCGTCCCAAGCGCGTAAATAGTTTTCTTTTTTTAAAGGCGTAAATAATTTAATTAAGACGGAGAAGTCAAAGAGGCTAATATACAATTATATACACACACGTAGACCATAAGACTAAAGGGTATGGAGAGGATGGGCTTGGAGGGGATGAGCTTCCACGTAGGCGCCACGTAGGCGGCTCGTGGGGGATGAGCCTCCATCATATTTGAGGGGGATGGAGGCTCGTGGGGGATGGGGCCCCACCTCATTATTTTATAATTTTCTAAGTTTTAATTTATTAACTTAATAAAAACTTTATAAAAATTAAAAAATACAACATAAAACAACATAAATAATTTCATTTCATAACATAAAAAAAAATTACATTTCCTAAAAAAAAAATTACCGAAAAATAAAAATAAAAAAGTACATTTCCTAAAAATAAAAAAACAACCTACGACGACCATTTTTTCATCACTTCTTCCTTCATCCTCCGATAAACCACTCGTTCCTCCTCCGGAACCGAGTCGAGATCCAACCTCATAATCCTAAAATCCTCCGCTCGAGCTTGGTCGGCCGACACGGTTTTCTTGTGAGTGTATTTTTCGGCCGCGAACTGTTTGAACGAACGGAATTCGTCTATCAACTCGTCCATTTTCGCCGATGCCTTCGAGCCGCCCCCTCCACCCGAGCCGCCCCCTCCACTCGAGCCGGCCCCTTTGCGCTTTCCGGCCGCCTCTCTTTTTGCTTTGTCCCTCCCGGGGGGACGTTCCGCCTCGTGAATGGGCAACACGTCCTCGTCATCTTCCGGGTCGTCGTTTATGTTGATTTGACAACGACCGGTGGAGCCTCCCGCACTATAACTTCCGGACTCGGAAGTTTTAGTCCGTTTGGCGGTTGCTACCTCATTTGGAATCGGCGTCCATTTTTGTTGTTTCCTTACTACGTTCCATGCTCGGAAGTGCGGGAAAGGCTTTGCATTTTGAGAGTCCCACTTGGCGATAGCAAGGTTAAGAATGTCCGTCTCGTTACTCCCGCTAGGAGGATTCATGTAAATTTGGTTATAAATTGCGTTAAAATTATTGATGATCTTGCTCATTTTACACCACTTGCCCGAGACGGCTTCTAAATCACGATCCGAGCTATGCTCCATAATCTCATGAAATTTAGCCGTTGCCTTCTTCCAAAAACTATCACCCGTTTGATTGTTTCCTAAATTTTAAAAAATAATGCATTAGTAAAAATAAAAAATTTAAAACTTTTAAAATTTAAATTAAAAATTTAAACTTTGGTTCATACCGACTATCGGGTTATTAGAGGACTTAGTAAACGCCATTGCTAGCGCCTCCTCCTCTACTTTCGTCCAAGGTCTCCCCGGTTTTCTCGAACCGCTTTTTGGCGCGGTTTCGGGTACGTTTTCAACCTTCTTCCCCTTCCCCTTGTTTTTTTTTCGCTTGAGCTCTTGCGGTGGCGATTCGGGGACGACTTCTTCATCATCATCATCGTCAAGGTTAACCGGTTGGGAAGTTGGCGGTTGCGATTGGAGTTGTTCAAACGAGTTGCGTTGCATGATTTGTTGTAGCGCTTGGTATTGTTGGAGTTGTTGAACTTGAGACATTTGTGAGAATGCGTTGGGTGTTTGTTGGAAACCCGAAAAAGGAAATTGCGGAGCACCCCACGAATGATCCATACTCGGAGTGTAAGCGGGAGTGGAAAAAAAGTTAGGTTGGTTCGGGTTTTGATTATTCGGGTTGGGGTTGTTTGGGTTGAAAGGATGCATGATTAGAGAGAAAGGTATAAAAAATATGGAGTGTTTTTTTATAAAAAAGGAAGAGAATTGGAGAAGAATGGGAGTAGAATAGGATAGAATTGTATAAAAATGGATGAGATAGAGGGTTATTTAAATTGAAAAATGATTTTTTTTTAAGAAAAGAGCCGTTTGAACGGCTAGTTTTTTGAAAGTGGGTCCGTCTCATTCGGCGCATGGGGGACGTTTGGGCCGAGCCGGGGCTAAGGGGGCGATGTGGGGGACCGGCGCCGGTCCTAGCCGGGCCTAGCCGGCCTCCATACCCTTTAGTCTAAGGAAAGTTGCTAACCTTTGTTTTTACAATGAACCAATAACAAAAACTAGTGAAAAAACTAGTGTGATTCGTTTGCCGTGACCTTACGGTGGTTATGGGTTCGCTTTGCTTTACGGTATTCGTTCTGTTTATTAGGCTGGTGGGTATGGGGTCCGTCCCCATACCCGGCTAGGAACGGCGCCGGCAGCATGGCATCCCCCCCCCCCCTCACCGTCTTCGACGTCGAGCTTTGGACGTTCAAGACGATCCAAGCTGGTGGGCCCCCTTTGTTTGTGATTTGTACATTAGGCATTAGTACTTGTACATAGTGGTGGGGTAGGATCATCCTCCCATACCCTCTAGTTTTGTGGGATGGACCATACTTGGGAGGACTATGACGTGACGGATCATCCTACCTTGGAGGACCATCACCATACCCTCTAGCCTTATAGTATTGGTATGATATTGGTGCTTAGCATAACAACAAAAAGAAATATATTAAATACGTATTTTACATCAAGTGAAATAGCATATAAACAAATACCAGTACTAATACTAATGTTGTTTGGCCTTATCTGATTAATTCGTTCCGTTACCATTGTGGTACGATTACCGTACCAATGTTGTTTGCCACATCTATGAAACCACTAAAAATGAATATACTACCAGTACCGATGTTATTCGGATGATATCATCTCATTTTTTTACAGGAAATAACAAATAAATAACTATATTTGACACGTTCGAATAAATTATTTAATTTATAATATATTATATTGCTAAAATAACGAAAAAAAAGGTAAACGTGTTGCTTTATAAGAAACAAAACCGCAATTTAATTTGATGACACGTATGCTTGTCAATCGATTACTTATACATTAATATTCACAACTCGGTTTTGAGTTAAAATTTATATATAGACGTAAACGTCACAACGAATATTTGCTTAAATAATGAAATGGAAAACGCTCCACTTTATAATACAAACCAAACCGTGACGTAACTTTGTCTACATGTACGCTTATGCTTCGATCACTCGTACATTTACAGTTCGGTTTTGAGTAAAATTTGTATCTAAACGTAGATTAAAATAATGACGTGACAACGATATACTCAAAATTGTATAAAAAATCGTATCTTAAAAATTATAAGTGGAAAACATAATATGTTTAAAAGAGCATCACGTCACCCTTTTACGCTCCGTCCCACTCCCTTTTTTGCATCACGTCACTTTTCTGACATGTGTTGATGTGGCTGCTGCATGTTACATAACACCCACTTTTCATGCCATCCACTCCGTATAGTCTTAGTAAAAATTTACAAACTGGACAAGCGAGGATCGAACAAGTCTATATATGGATGCTACTTGGAGAGTTTATGTAACTAGAATGAGTACAATTAAGTTAAAGAGTTAAGTGTCCATACGAATTATTGCATTTGCGATTTTAATCTTACAAGCATAATAATGAGTAGTTGTTGGTGAACGGTTAGTGACCAAAGTGTAGTGGAGGAAAGCTAGAGTGTGGAATCTTCGTATGTGTTAAAGATAAGTAAATGGAGTTTGTATCGAAATGTATTTTACATTTTTACTTGTATTTTATAAATGCTTTTATTTGGCCATGTTTATAAATGTACCCTTTGTAAGTAATCAAGTATTGTAATATTGTTGGTGAAACACTTGTAATCTTCTGTCAAATGAAATGTACATAAAATGTCCAATAGACTAATGCCTTGAAAGATAAATGGAAATAAAACTGTCATAGATAAGTAACCAATAACTATATGATCTTAAATTGATGAAATACTTTCAAATTATGTAAACTAGTTAATTTTCCGCCCGCGCGTTGCGGTGGGGACCCAATGACTGCAAAACGTGTGTCAACAACGGCAAGCAGATACCGAATATCAAAACATAAATAAAAATGTCGTGGTAAGGATAGTCACTCCGTTCTAAAAAAACGATTTTAAATAACCAAATATACAATAATAGGACCAATGTAGAACCGATATAATACTCGGTACAATACGGTATGGTATTTGAAAGTAAAAAGAGTTAATTACACAAATGGGTCCTGTGGTTTATACCTAATTTCGCCTTTGGGTACTAACTTTTTTTTTAACATGTTTAGGTTCTATGGTTTCAATTTTGTAACACCTTTGGGTACTAACACCAAAATTAGTTAATTAATGACTAAAATACCCTTGTATTTTTTTAAGTTTATCAATGTAACACATTTGGGTACTAGCACCTAATTTTATTTAAGTTTAAATCAATTTTACAAAATCTTTTTTTTTTTCATCTTTTTATTATATCTCTTAATTAACATAAACTCTATTTATTTTTTTTATTTTCATATTTTTATTAAATTTCTTATTTAACATAAAATCTACTTGTTACGCCAGTATTTTTTTTAAATAGATTTTTTAAATAAAATCTACTAGCTATATAGTTTTATGTAAATTAAATTTCTTACTCGTTTTAAATAATGTAAACCTTACTCGTTTTCAATTTTGGATTGAAATGATTGATAATAATACATATCTTTCATGTAAAAAAATTTAAGCATTTTTTTAACTTGTTTTTTTGTTCATTTACATTTTACTATTTTAGAAAGATATTTAATTTACATAAAAAAATTTTAGTTTTATCTAAAATAATCCTTTTTACAAAAAGACGAGTTAAAAAAAGCCTTAAATTTTTTTAGTTTTATCTAAAATACCTAGCTATATAGTTTTATGTAAATTAAATATCTTTTTAAAATAGTAAAATGTAAATGAACAAAAAATCGAGTTAAAAAAAGGATTAAATTTTTTTACATGAAAGATATTTATTATTATCAATCATTTCAATCCAAAATTGAAAACGAGTAAGGTTTACATTATTTAAAACGAGTAAGAAATTTAATTTACATAAAAGTATATAGCTAGTAGATTTTATTTAAAAAATCTATTTAAAAAAAATACTGGCGTAACAAGTAGATTTTATGTTAAATAAGAAATTTAATAAAAATATGAAAATAAAAAAATAAATAGAGTTTATGTTAATTAAGATATATAATAAAAAGATGAAAATAAAAAAAATAAATAGATTTTGTAAAATTGATTTAAACTTAAATAAAATTAGGTGTTAGTACCCAAATATGTTACATTGATAAACTTAAAAAATACAAGGGTATTTTAGTCATTAATTAACTAATTTTGGTGTTAGTACCCAAAGGTGTTACAAAATTGAAACCATAGAACCCAAACCTGTTAAAAAAAAAAGTTAGTACCCAAAGGAGAAATTAGGTATAAACCACAGGACCCATTTGTGTAATTAACTCAAGTAAAAATCAATAAATACAGGTATGGTGCTAGACCGATATAGAACCGAAAGTAACGATTCTAAAAATGCCAAAATGTGGGTACTAAATTGGTACCGTAAATGATTTGGTATAGTAAATTTGGTACCGATACTGACAAGATTTGATATGATTTGCTCATCAATAATCTAAATATCCAAGTTAAATTTACATGTTACAATTCATTCATTACAGAAAAAGACAAAAAAAAAAACACAATAAGTTGTGTATATAAAACCTCATTATAACGAAATACAGTTTACTTACTGTGTCTATGAAAAGTAATCAAAACGATGCAATTACTTGCATTGCTACGTTGCTACAGGATTTGATGAGCTCGGTACCAACCGGTACCGAAAATACCGTTACTGAAATCCCCAAAAGTGGGTACAGGTACCGAATATACCTGGTACGGTACGGTTCGATATCGGTCGGTACTGGTACGGCAACGGTATTTGAGGGTAAAAACCGGTGCCAAACCGGTACCGAAAATACACCCGATTTGGTTAATTTGATACCGGTATCGGTACCCGGTACCATTTGCTAGCACTTACTAATGTTACTATTCATTCAGTTTTAATGTTAATATATAGGTAATTTCTTTTTATGTAATCAAAGACATACAAAATATTATTGCTGGAATATGGTTTCAGTGTTTGATCACTTAGGTATGGTAGTTAGGGCTGTAAACGAACCGAACGTTCAGCGAACAGTTCGTGAACCGTTCGGCGGGAAGTTCGTTTATGTTCGTTCGTTTAATAAATGAACGAACATGAACAGAGCTCTCGTTCGTTCGATTGTGTTCGTGAACGTTCGGTAAGGTGTTCGTGAACGTGTTCGTGAACATTCGTTGACTTGCGTTCGTTTATGTTCGTATGTTTGTGTTTTAATTATAGATCTTTGTGCTTTCTTATATTTTATATGAACTTTTTATATTATTAAACTTTTATTTATTTTATTACCCTAACAGTTAAACTAGGAAACCCACTTTCACCTTGTTTATGCATCATTTCCCTTTCATTTCTCATTATTTACATTGGCGAATACGATCGACCTCCGTTCCAGTATAAGGGATTCAAGTTCGAGTGCTACTCTCTGGGTCATCTATCTTTATCCTTCGTTGTGTTCGCCAAATTTATTTGTGTTCGTTGTTCGTGAACCGTTCGCGAACACGCTCATTTCCTTAATGAACGAACACGAACATAAAATCTCGTTCGGTAAGTGTTCATGAAACGTTCGTGAACACATTTATTTCCTTAACGAACGAACACGAACAAAGTCTTGTTCGTGTTCGTTCGGTTCGTTTACAGCCCTAATGGTAGTAATTGAATTTGAATATGAATCCTACAATATTTGAAAAAAAAAATAATAATAATAATAATGAATTGACTTGTTTAATCAAAACTCTTGTCTATTTTCCTTCCTAGCCCATGTGAGTAGGAACTGAGTGGAATATGCTTTTGCAAATGTCAACTCTCAAAACCTCCATTTTGTCTATAAATAACATCAGATACATCTCTTATAAGCACACCTACATCTTAATACTTCACTTTACGTTTCTTCATTCCCAAATAACTTTTGTAGACCAAGAAACGACAATGGCTTCCTCATTCACCATCCCAGAGCATGAAGAAGTCATCTCCATCCCACCAACCACCACAACCACCACACCCCACCGGACCTTTGCTCTACCGGTGGATTCAGAACACAAAGCTACAAAGATGAAGATCTTCTCAGTAGCACAACCGCACATGAGAGCATTCCATCTTTCATGGCTCTCATTCTGCACTTGTGTCATCTCCACATTCGCAGCCGCCCCACTTGTCCCGATAATCCGGGACAACCTCGACCTCACCCGGGCAGACATCTCGAACGCGGGCATCGCGTCCGTATCGGGCAGCATCCTCTCACGCCTCGTGATGGGTGTGCTGTGCGACCTCATTGGACCGCGATACGGTTGCTCAGTTATTAACTTGTTGGCTGCTCCTGTGGTGTTTAGTGTGTCCTTTATAGCAGATGCTGGCGGCTACGTGGCAGTCCGGTTCATGATCGGGTTCTCGTTGGCGACATTCGTGTCGTGCCAGTACTGGACAAGTGTTATGTTTAATGGGAAGATTATTGGGGTCGTTAATGGGGTGTCCGCGGGATGGGGCGACACTGGAGGTGGGCTTACTCAGCTCCTAATGCCAGTGCTCTTTCATGTTATTAGTCAGATGCTCGAATGCACACCTTTTACGGCTTGGAGGATCGCGTTCTTTGTTCCAGGTTGGTTTCATTTGATCGTTGGGGTTCTTGTTTTGATCTATGGCCAAGATTTGCCTGATGGGAACTTTGCTCAAGTTCGAAAGGAGGGAGGAGCTTCAAAGGATAAATTTTCAAAGGTAAGTTTTAGTTAGTTTGTGTTACATGATCATAATATTACAACTTGTAAGTTATATTTATAAAGGAGTTTTGTGTAATATACTGCAGGTGTATAAGAATGCTGTCACAAATTATAGAACATGGATCTTTTTCTTGATTTATGGATATTCAATGGGCGTGCAGCTTTGCTTAAATAATGTCATCTCCGAATACTTCTATGACAGGTAGCTAAACAGACTTCTTTTTTAGTAAATTAACTATTTCTTATTAAACTTAATAAGAAATTACATCGAAATATCAATGGACAAAACTTCATTTGATTTTAATTTACTTGTTGAAACTAAAACTTTTTAGTGAAGGTCATTATAAAGATGGGTGTTGCTAAATGTACACCCTTTTCTACTGAATACACCCCCTCCTTCAACTTTTACATTAATATAATTCAAACCCCTTTGTTTTTCTTTCATTTTTTTATCTTTAATTATTATTATTCCTAGTATTTGTTTTTAAAACGTTATTTTATTTAAAAAGAAACTTTTTTTTTTACAATAATATAATTCAAACCCTTTTGTTTTTCTTTCATTTTTTTATCTTTAATTATTATTATTCCTAGTATTTGTTTTTAAAACGTTATTTTATTTAAAAAGAAACTTTTTTTGATTATTTGAAAAATAATCGTTTTCTTACGTTTTAAACTAAAGCGAGTCATTTTAATTTTGAAATGGATATTTTTGTTCATAGCGGCTTGAAGTGGGTATGCGAATTCGGTTTGTATAAACAATGATGCACAAAAAATTAAATGAAGCTTTAAAGCCAGCCAACTTAACTAACGTTTTATTTTCTTTTTACGTCTTATTACTTTTAATAAATAAAAGTTGTTAATTATATTTAAAAAACATTTTAATATAATAATAATACTAATAAAAATAGAAATAGAAAGATGAGAGAACTAAAATACAAAATAAATAAAAAATATAAAAGCAACTATTTTTTTTTTCAAAAAAAAAGTTCTGAAACTTTTTTATTGTATAAAAAATATATTTTTTAGTAATTTTAATGACGTTTTATAGAAACATAATAAAATAATAGTAAGAGAAAGTGTCTTCAAATTATAGAAACACAATACTTTTCGAAAACAATATTTGAATTGTTTAGAGGGGCGAAACTTAACAACTTTTAAATTATATTTTTAGAAAGGGGGGTATGACTAGTAACAAAGGGGTGCATTTAGCCAACCCCTATAAAGATTCTTTTATTTATAGATACTAAAATTTTAAATGTAAAAATTTAGCAAATGTTTTTCTTAAAAAATTTAGCTAATTCTGGTGACTAGGTATCAGCAGACTCTATTGACCCCTCGATTTTGCGTTAAGTCTATCGTTAATCCGTGGTTCAACTTTTTTATGACTCTTAGGTTTAGTTTAAAGCTTCACACGGCCGGAGTAGTGGCAGCCAGTTTTGGAGTGGCTAACTTCGTCACCCGCCCATTCGGCGGCTACTTATCCGACCTATCCGCTCGCAAATTCGGAATGAGGGGCCGACTATGGACATTATGGATCACACAAACCCTGGGTGGAGTTTTTTGCATATGGTTTGGCCAAGCCGATTCGCTACCAATCGCCATACTATCAATGATGCTAATGGCCTCGGGAGCACAAGCCGCATGCGGTGCAACTTACGGCATTATTCCATTCGTGTCGCGACGATCCCTCGGCATTTTATCCGGTTTAACAGGTGCTGGTGGCAATATGGGTGGTGGTTTGACACAACTTCTGTTTTTCTCCGGCGGTAGGTTTTCAACCGCCATGGGGCTGACGTGGATGGGTGTTGCTACGGTGGTGTTAACGGTTCCGGTGGCTTTTATTCATTTCCCGCAATGGGGGAGTATGTTTTTACCGGCTTCAAAGGATGAGAAATACAATGAAGAGTATTATTATTGCTCGGAGTATAGTGAGGAGGAGAGAGAGATGGGGTTGCATCTCGGAAGCATGAAGTTCGCAGAGAACAGCCGGGCGGAGCGCGGTAAGAGATCGGTGGCTGCTGTGGCGGAAACCTCGCCGGACACCACGCCAAACCACCACGTTTGAAGGATCGAAAATGAATAAAACTAATAAAGTTGTAGGGTTGATTGAGTAAAGAAATAAAAAAAAAGAGTGATAGTATAAGGCTGGAGGGTGTGGGATAACCCCTTGGGGCTTTATAAAGGACACCTCAGCGCCACGTAGGCGCCACGTGGGCTGAAGCTTGATGGCGCCCCCTCTTTAATATGGAGGGTGTGGTCTAGGCGCTATATTTGAAAAAAAAAAAAAAAAAAAAAAATCAAAAAAAGATTTCATTGGTTGAAATTGACGTGGGCCCCACCTGAACACCTCTTCCTCCCCGTTACCATGATGGCGGCACCTCCATAGCGCCCCAACTTAAAGTGGTGGGTGTGGGTCGATGGCGCCGGCGGCGCTATAGGTGCTGAGGTGGCGGTGGTGGCGCCTCCCACACCCTCCGGCCTAAGCAGTTGTACATATTTTGCCGTACTTCTAGGAGCTTTTGCTTTTTGTCAAAGGTATCCTGGTCCTTTTTCCTTTTCTTTTTTCTACTTACACTAGGCTTCATAATTATCATTATATTTCTTTAAAATTTGTATAATTAATATTTTATTTTGTAATAGTAAGTTGTTGAAATATATACATTTCACTTCTTTTATCTTACTAATTTTCTGGGAAGTAGGTTTTTTTTTAACGGCAAATTTTGGATCACTGACGTACCAATAGAGTATCATCGTGTTATCAGCGGAACCACCCGATCATATCCATCTTCATAGGCATAATGTCTATACACCAATTCAGGAGGAAACCCAATAAATATGGGAAAACCTCCTTGTGGGAATCGAACCCAAGACCTATTGGTCTTTAAGTCTTATCCCAACCCCCAAGATGCCCCCTATACACCAATTCAGGAGGAAACCCAATAAATATGGGAAAACCTCCTTGTGGGAATCGAACCCAAGACCTATTGGTCTTTAAGTCTTATCCCAACCCCCAAGATGCCTAGTGACGGACTCATAAATTTTTTTCATGGTGGGGGGGGGGGGGGTGTAACACCCTAGTTACTAATTAACGATTTTGTATGTAATTACCAACAACTTGATGTGTAGTTATGACAACACATATTATAAAAATACGGGTTTATTAAAACTTTTACAAATTATAATTTATTCTACATAACGTGATCGAAATTCGTTGTTTAAAATTTACAACGTGGCAAAGTGCGGAAGCATGTAACTGTATCGTGTTCGGTTCTTCGTTGAGCTTGATCGTCTTCCGGCATCCAAGGTGTACCTACATTTCATAAACATGAAATGCTTTAGTCATACAGGGCTTAAAACGTGTCTAAACGAGTCCGAGAAACAATTGATAACAAAAACAAAAATTTCAACCTGGCCTCCACCGTAACTTACGGTGGCACCGTAAGTTACGGTGGCCTCTGAATGTTAATTCCCCCCACCGTAAAACAGGGGGAATCTACCGTAGCTTTTTCATCTCCACCGTAACTTACGGTGGCACCGTAAGTTACGGTGGCCTCTGTGCAGCCCAGTATCCTTTTTGCCGTAATTGGCACGAAATCTTTCGTATCTTTCAAACCGCTTATCCGTTTGACCTACCGTTTCTTCCTACATGATTGTAATTTAATTCTCCATCATATGGAGTTAAAATCCGATATCCGGCTTGATAAAATTTAAGACTTTTAAGTCTTCGGCTTATTACTCTTTTACCAAAATTTGACCCGTTCGTGATTTTATCAAACATACAAGTTTGTTTGACCCTTAATTCTCATAAATCTATTAAATTCAATGATGTCTAACATATTAGGTTCCAATTATAGAATTATATATCTTCTTTAACCCATTTTCACCCATATGCTTAATTTGACCCGTTTGAGGTATTTAAGCATATTTTAAGCACCAATTGCTTTCATTCATTTCCAAATACATATGTTCACATTTCTTATCAAAGGATCTTCCACCACAACTATATTTGTGGTGGATTCAATGTGGTGACTTATATATATCAAAATTTACCCTTCAAATCGTTATTTTACGGCAAAGACTCAAATAGAGCCATTTGACTAACGTTTTACATCCTTCAACTTCTATACTCATCCTAAGTAATTTTCTAATTGTAAAACTCGTTTCCAAACAACCTTTAAGGGTTGTTTGTTCAATTTAGCCTACAAGGGCGTTTTGGTCAACATTAGTCCTTCATTTACGACGAATGACTTTTAGTTACTTGTTTAACCCAAACTCCGATCTTTTAACTATGATTTTATTTGAAAGGGCACTAGGCCTTTCAAATATAATGACCATCGTCCGTAACATTTGGTTTACCTATTAGGGTAATCAAAAACTTATTCTAGACTTCGTTTAACTCTCATTAGTCTTACATTTAAATGAGAGTTATCTTATTATGCGTACCTGGCTCGGATCATTACATTGACCCATTTAAGTACCTCGCCTCGATATCTACTAAGTAATAGCGATGTAAATATCCACTCGATATTTATTTCTGAAATCAAACAACTCATCAAACCATTAGTCGATATTGTCATAAAGTGATATTTTCACCTTTTGACCCGTTGGTCTAAATGACCGATAATATTGGCGAGATAAAGCTTATTGCCATCTCGTCTACACGACTCGTTCCAATTTACACCGCACGGTCGTTTTAACTATAATTCACATCTTAACGCTTTTTGGCCTATTAAGGCATACGAAATATGTATCTTTCAAAAACCGATAATTATTGTCAACAAGTGTCCAAATTTCAATTTTTACCCTTATTGGTTATCTTGTTCCGTACGACTACACGCCGGAAACACCATATCTCAATTTCCCATTTGTCTTGTTTGAAATCAAAACAACAAAAGGACATTCTAAACTATATGACTAGTGTAAGCTATACTTACCTTGCATCCATGCCACGCTTTTCTTTCCGTACGCGCTCCGTTTGACCCGCTTCATCCACAAGCTTCCACCTAGCTTGTTAGGCGTCAAACTATCATCATATTTCATAAGATGGTTAATTTAGTCATTGTTAATCATAACTATTCCATCTTACTTATTTTTCTATCAAATTTATCATTCGATCTTACTAATGGTTGGTTTGACTACTAAAAGCCAAACGCCCCTTAGCATATAAATGCACATTCAAGCTCTATCTATCAATTAGTAGCTAACATGATCTTATACACTTAGTTACATGAACATGGCTACCAAATTTCATCACAACATTCAAAAATCCATTTCAATCATGTATGAACAAGTTCCCAAATCACTAAATTTGTTTGAGTGCCTTGGTTCTATTATCCAATATGATGATTTTAAACATAAACTTATCATCATCCTTACTATTATATCAAAACCTACTTCCTAGTTTACTTGTTAATCACATACAAGTGATATTACTTCAAGTTCTTCATAATTTCATCATATCTAACAAAACCCACTTCAACCATATATGAACAAGTACCCAAATTCATGGTTAAATCGAACACCTTCTATTTGTTTTCATGCATGTTGATTCTAAGCATGGTTATATCATCAAAATCATCATAACATTAAAACCCACTTGTCTAAGTGTGTTAATTCATCAAATCCTTCAATTCATAGCATGTTATGTATGATTTTCACTTAGGGTTTCGTTCCTAATCAAGTATACATCACTAATCTAGCCATAGCTTCTCTAATCCATGCCTAATTCACGATTAGGATGTTTATCCAATTTTTACAACTTCACGAATCATCAAGATTTTACATACCTTACGATCCTCTTGTTCGGGTGATCATTAATTCATGCTCGGTTGTGAATTTGGGCTTCATTTGATCCTTCAATTTGATGGATTTGTTGAAAGTTAGGGTTTGGCTCCATGGGAGCTCCCCTGAGATCGATCCAGAGCACACACTTGTGTGTGTGTGTTTTGTTTAGTTATTAATAAATAACCTTTCAAGTTATACAACTTTAACCCCTCGTGTTTGGTTCGTTATTAAGTAGATCACAACCTACTTATTTCTAATATCAATATTCCCATTTATTAACTAGGTTAGACATTCCTAGTTAACTTAGTGGGTTCGGGGGAAATTATGACTAAGTTTATTTTAGGTCCCGTTAACCCGGGCCTTTTATCCATTTTATTTCCTTAAAAGCTTTTGTTCACTTTTTATTTAATATTAGGATTAATTATTTAAATCCTAATATTTACCGGGTAAATTTTGCCACTAACGGTACTTTACCCGTCTTTCAGTATTAACGGAGTTTGATTATCAAACCCGTTTTCGGGGTGTTACAGGGGGGGGGGGGGGATTTTCTTAGGGTCATATGTGTATTGTTATATAATATTTTATTTTCGGTTCGGGTTGGATCGGAAATAGAAATTCTTACCATGATTCTAATTCAAGTCTATTCATATCTCAATATCACATATTCACTTTAAATTTAAGTACTTAACATGGATTTCACATATATAATCATATCGGTGATTGGACTTAATTATAACTTATAACTCATAAATCTTAAGTCTACACATATACAATTTTAGTAAAAGAACTATACAATACAATTCTATATCTTAGTTGGTAATTAAAACTAATAAGGTAACATATCTTGAATTTTTTTGTAAACAAACTTCATTTTAGTATTTGTAAAAAAGTTCCTTTTTGTATTTTCACCTTACTTTTAATCCTCTCGAATACTAAACAAATAATAATTTATTAGTTTAATTATGGAAACAACAATCTCATTTTTATATTGAACTTTCTTGAAGTAGCATTGATATCTAATGGTCATATATATATATATATATATATATTTTGAAAGTTGAATTTCATAACAAAACGCACACTTGATCCCCAAGACGAGGACCAAGACGAGCAAAAATTATATCTAATGGTTATATGAAACACAAATGTTTGGTTACAATGTTCATTTTCACAAACAAAGCACCAACAGTTACCCCCTATTTTTGCTTAAAAATTACACATAAAATATTTTTTTCAACGGGGGCGGCTGCCCACCCAACTCAAAGCATAGGTCCGCCCCTAAAGATGCAACTAGGCTATAAAGGCTGAGGGTTAAAAATGTTAATATATACATTAAATGAACTAGAATCTTAAACATATTTGAAGCGTGAGAGTATTAATTACACATGGTAATATTCAAATACAGTCACAAGTGACTCATACGAAGCTAGTACTATAATAAGATATTAGAATGCAAGCATGAATGTGACGGACGTCCAGCTCAGATATATATCCTGAAATAAATGCAGAAGTACTGAAGCACATTGAAGGTCAGGTGTGTGACTTAATATATACATGTTAATATTTATCATTAAAATTGCTAGTGTTTTAAGTAAAAATAACATGTACTTATTTTTTTATAAAACAATATCACATGCAACATCGTCACCTTTTTCTTTAAATTGGTAAGTATTTATATATAACTAGTTCTTGCCCCGCCCGCGTTGCGGGGCAATAAGCCGAATATTTCTCTCTCATAACATGTATGTCTGTGTTTCGGTTACTTGTACATACTACTCATAACACGATCTCAAAAAAAAAATTACATCAAGTCAACCAATTAAAACAAAAACACTACCATACTTTTACTAAAAAAAACTAAAACGATAGAAAGACTATAATTTTAAACTGGGAGCAAAATTGTAATTTTTCAGGACAAATGAGCATATACCAGGCATGCCTGGACGAATAAAAATTACACTTATACCCGCCCGCGTTGCGGCGCATTAAATCAAATATTTCTTAGTTTCATAACATGTATGCATGTATTTAGGTTACTTGTACATACTACTTATAACACGATCTAAAAAAATACATCGAGACAACCAATTAAACGAAAACACTACCATGGTTTTGTTAAAAAAAAATAAAACAATAACAGGTCTGTAATTTTTAGCTGTGGGTAAAATACTAATTTATCAGAACCAATAAGCGAGTGTTAGACAACTGATTGGAACAATAAAAGTTACATTGAGTCAACCAAGCAAAATAAAACAGTACTGTAGTTTTGCAAAAAAAAAAAGTAAAATGATGGCAATATCATAATTTTTAACTGGGGGAGAAATCGTAATTTTTGAAATGGGAGCAAAATCATAATTTTGAACAGAGGGTAAAATTGTAAAAATATTTTGAACTGAGGGCGAAATCATAATTTTAAACTGAGGGCAAAATCACAATTTTGAGCTATGGGGGAAAACGTAATTTTGTTTTGAACTGTAGGCAAAAACGTGAATTTGAGTTGGAGACAAAATCGTAATTTTGAGCTAGGGGCAAAAACATATTTTTATTTTGAAGGGGGGCAAAAGCGTAAATTTAGACGTAGGGCGAAACCGTAAATTTAAACTGGAAACATAATTAGAAATGGGTTTTTGAATTGAGGGCAAAAGCGTAAATTTTGAGCCAGGGCAAAAAATATAAATTTATTTTGAATTAGGGGCGAAAACGTAATTTTAAACAAAGGACGAAACCGTAATTTTAAGCTAGAAATTAAATTAAATTAAATATAGGGTGGTCCAATAGGGAAGTGCCAGGCAAGTTGCCTGGCACTATTCCCTCAACTTCTTTTTGTATATATAGGATAACTAGGTTACAGTATAGTATAGTATAGTATATGATGTGAGATGTCATATAATCTAGCTATCTTTTCTATAAAAGGAGAAACTTCAGTGACATAAGAAAAGCTGATGTGTCAGCTGGAGAGGCTGTCCAACAAGGTTTTTCTTATGTCATTATTACATCATAATGCCTAATATTAAAACTTAAAAGACTTTAAAATTCAAAGATGACCCACATTCACCTTTTCAAACCACTGCCGTCAAACCACTGCCCCTCCCACATTCACCTTTTCAAACCACTGCCCCTCCAAACCTCCAAACATCTCTTATAAATTCAAACCTCTACATCAAACCACTGCCCATTCAAAATTTTGGCTCCATATTCAAAATTCAAACGTTTGGCGAGATTCAAAATTCTGGCTCCAGATTCAAAATTTAAATCATATACATATAAAAACCCTTTCTTTCTTTCTTTCTTTCTTTCTTTCTTTCATTTACACATAATTTTCTTTCTCATTTCCTCTTCATTTATTCTCTCTGGTCTGAAACCCACCAAACCACGATACCACTATGAAAAGGTAGGTATGTATCATTTTGATTTCGTTGTTTTCTTATTCGAAGCGTTGTTTTCTTATTCGAATGCACCGCGCTTTGGTAATTTTCACTTTTTCACTTTCAATTTCTGATTTAAATCATTTGATTTTGAGAATGAACAAAAAGCTTGCTATTCTTTGCTTCAATAATTTACGATTTCAAAGTGTTGTGATGAAATCCTTATTCTCTGATTGAATCATCTACCATCCAGTCTTATAATCACCAGATATCAAACAACAGGTGAGATCATTCATCCATTTCATTCATAGTTCATCAAATCTTGATGCCTTCGTGTTATTGAATCGAGTTGAATTTGTAGAAAGTAGTACCAGGCATTTGATAAGTTTCTTTTCACAGAACCTAAGGAACTTGATGATATCGAATTGCCTATTTGGGTGTTCTTGTCATATGTAATACTTCTGAACAACTTTTAGTGTTTGTTTTTGTTGATATATTTGCTTGATTTGTTGGTCTCAGGACAATGGAGCAGATTGCATCTCAAATTATTGGTCCTGATTCAATCGATCATCTTCTGGATTTGTTCAATTCTGTTATTAATAGTCGATTCTCGGTTAATGAATTTATTATTTTTTTGTTGTTTTTGCAGAAAACATCGGATAAAAGCTGTTTGTAATTCAAGTCCACCTTTTTTAGTGACCTAAATCGGTGCTTCTTCACAATCTCCGATGATGTTTCCGCCGGTAAATACTCACTTTCATTTTTGTTTAAAAACGACTTAAATTCGTAGAAAGTAGTACCAGGCATTTGATAAGTTTCTTTTCGCAGAACCTAATCCACTTGATGATAATCGAATTGGCTATTTGGGCGTTCTTGTCATATGTAATACTTCTGAACAACTTTTAGTGTTTGTTTTTGTTGATATATTTGCTTGATTTGTTGGTCTAAGGACAATGGAGCAGATTGCATATCAAATTATTGGTCCTATTGTGAACATTTTGACTGGTCATATCACGAAACACCTAGAACATGTCACTTCCTCAACAAAACGTGTTGCGGATATGATAAGCAAAATGGAGGTTTTGAAAGGTAAAAGCAAAGATGTCAATGAGCACAAGGAAAGAAACAAGAGAAATAATAAAGAGATACCTGCTCGTGTAGAGGGTTGGTTGAGAGATGTTGAAAATGTCAAAGATGAAGTTCAAAGCATTTCAAGTGACGTCAATATTTGATGTTTAAATATAAAAAAGAGGTACCGAGCAGGAAGAAACGCCTTCAATGTCACACCCTGACTTTTGCGGAAGCGTGGTTATTGGTGTGACTTCTTAATACCATAACATTCAATCATAACAATGCTATATGATAAAACCAAAAGACATTCATCCATAAATATTAAGTTTAGAAAATACCACAACATACTTGTCTGAAAACATCGACGCCAAATTCAAGTTACAAACCATAACATGTTTTAATGAGTTCACGAAGACTCGCCAACATAACTTAAACCAACCCGAGCTTAGGACCATGTATCTCGTCCAGGAGTAAGATACATCTCCTAAACTCTAAAAACTTGGATGACATCTTTTATTTAAAAGAAGCTTGAAACACATGCACACACCTGCCAGATCCACTAGTTCCCTGAAATACACGTAGTTTAAAAATATCAACAAAAGTTGAGTGAGTTCATGTGTTCGTGAGTATGTATAAAACCTTTGTATTCAATGTATGTATGAAAGTCCCGGTATGATAGCAAACAAGGAAAAGATCACCAATGGTTTGCAAGGCCACTGATATGTGTAACGGTGTAGGAAGACTCAAACCTACCAAAGTTGCACCGGGCTTCTGGCTGGAAGACATAGTCACCACTATGGGCCACCCTGGCCTCATGGGTGTGGGCTCGCTACACCCAAATAGATCTATCACTCATGCCCCACGGTCCTACAAGAGGATTGATGGCCTCAACTATAAGCCTACCCATTCAAATGATCTATGGTTATTTCCTAGGCTAACCATACCAATTGTATTGTAAGTAACCCTTTTGTAACATGTATTTCACCCCCGAAGTAAATAAACAAAACAGTTTAAAGAAAAGGGGGACAGGAACTCACAGTATTGTGTCTTCAGTACTGGCACTCAAATCTCCTCAGCAAACACTACTACCTACAGTGTACTAACGTCTATTAGACGAACGGGTCGTGCCTTTGCTTAGTACTTACGTTTTTGAGTTATGTTTCTCATGTTCCCAATATTATTCCAAGTTATAATTTCTTGTTTAAAATAATAATTATTTTAACCTCAAGTTATATTTAGTTTTGGAATAATGGTTTAAACAACATTTTGTAACAATACTTCTCAAGTATTTTATTTTCGTAATTCATTCCCAAGGATGGGGTATCTTATACATGTGTATCTGTATTATTGTATTTGTAATTTCCGAAATAATATACTTCTAAGTCTCACTTTAGAAAATATATTCAAACTTATTTTGTCCAAAATAATGTATTGTTCAGAAAATATATATTTTCCCAAAAATCATATATCTTCTATATATACTAAGAAAATATATTTTTACTTCCAAAAATAATATATTTTCACCTTGTCAAAATATGATACAACTTTGTAATATTTACAACAATCATATTTTCCTTTCTTGTATCCAAAATAATATTTACCAAAAATATATTTGTGACGGTATTTCTGGAATATTTTGTAAGTTACGTTCTTGCGTCCGGTTTTACGATATTATGTGTGTAACTTATATATTTATTCCTTGATATTCTTGGTATTATTTTGGATAGTAAATTTCATGGTACTTTGTTAAGTTATATTATTTTACCCTAAAATAATATAACTATTTTACCAAGTATACAAATAATCACACAAGTGTCTTAATATGTATATATATTCTAAATATATATTTACCCATTTTTATTTATAAAAACCAACCTCCAATATTTGTATTTTTGTAACAAATTCTATGGCAAAGTTTATCTTGAAAACCATAGTTAAATACACTTGTAAATACTTGTTAGAAAAATATTTTTCTAAGTGTTTATATTTTTAGAAAATTTCGCCATAGTTTCCCCTAAAAATGGAGGTGTCCATGCTATCAAAGCATATCATTTTCTTTTCAAAAAATCATCACAACAATCAATATTCAATCTACACTTACCAAGTGCAAGAACTACTCAATTTACATAACAACATGAACTTGATCTTTCACAAAAACTTGTAGTAACTTGGTGGTGCTTTTAGTAGGTCTAGTTATCCTTTAAAGTGTGTTTATTTCTTTAAGAATTTCATTCTTAAAGAATTTAAGTGTTTACAACTTGTAAACATATTTTACAAAAATGTTTGTTTGTGAACCTTCTTTTTTCATAAGTGTTTATACACTTGTTTTATCACCAAAAATAGTGTAAGTTTAAGTAAGAACCAAGATCCCCTAAAAATCATATTTTGAACTTGGTTCTTTTGGAAAACCATTCATTATTCTTAGATCTATGAGATTATCAACTCACTTGATTATTATTTTTCAAGAAATCATCTTATTTTCAAGTTCATGCTTATATATGAGGATGATCTTCTTGTGTTAACACATAATCATCCTCTAAATTGCTAAATCATATGTTTAATCACAATCTAGCAAGCTCCATATGATGATCAACATCATAATCTCAAGTAATCAAGCAAGTATCATACATACTCTAAACAACATTATTTCAACAAGATTTCATCAATTGTAAGCTCCATGTTCATGATTCAAGATTATGTTCTTTTAGTATTCTTGTGATTACAACATACTACATCATTTAACCAACTAATATTAGAAGTATCAAAGGGTTGTGAGAGTCTTACTACTAGCTCTAAGCTAGGGAAGAACACTTGATGAAGAAGATGATAAAAGTGATGGATAAAAGCAATTGATGGAGGTTCTTCAAGATTCAAGAGCACCTAGCTTCATAAGACATCTTCTTACACCCTTGAGAGTATATGGAATGAGTGGATGATGGATGTAAGGTGGTGGTGGTGGTGGCGGCACTATGCTTGGCCGAGAGGAGAGGGAGAGAGCAGAAGAAAGGTGGGTGTGTGTTAGTGTGTGAAGTATGATGATCTTTAGAGATCTCATGCCATACTTATAACCTTCACTCTAAATATTTTGGCAACAAGAGCAAGCAAGATCCAATAAAAAAAAGAAATCAAATCTTTGAGGTATAGTGGTGGTGATGGCCGATTATAGCATGGGGGGGGGGGTCTAAGTGTAACTTGTAACTAGTTGATTACTTACTAGTTCAAAATCAAGTGTATAGTTAGTTAAGTTAGTTTCTAGATATTTTAGTGGGTGTTAAGGTGTTCGGGGATCATGACTAGCTCAGAAATAATTAAACAATGTTTCTAGTATAAGTTTGGTGTTTGGGGTAGTGTCCGGTTGTTCGGTTAGATACCGGTTCGTTAAAGTGTCAAGCTATTCCGTTTAATGATCTTTATGTTACTTTTTGTGACACTTTTAATTCCCGACACTTAGGAAAGCATTCAGGACCATTTAGTCGAATTTTTGCATGTAACTAGCTTCTTAAAAAGCTGAATTTTGCTGAAAAATGCAGAATTCTGCACTATAAGTGGGTTTTAGGCACTTTCCGGCACTTTATCTATCACCTAGTGATGCAGTTTTATGGTCCTTACTTCCCTACACACCATACTAGTGTAGTACCTTGTCCCTAGCCCATACTGGGTCTCAAAACACTGTCTGTCTATGTACTGAACCCCGTCAGCATATTCCCGTTCTATCCGTTAACTGTGCTAACCGTGCTTTGTGCATCATGTATGTCAATAAAGTTTGCATGTGATAATGAGGTGACATTATGTAATATGTGATGCACATGTTAGTATGATGCAATAATCAGAAAGCAGTTATGTATAATCCAGCACAGTCATTAAGCATTAATTAATATTAATTAATTGTACGGATACCTGGATTTATGAGGGTTGTTACATTCTCCCCCCGTTAAGAAAATTTAGTCTCGAAATTTAAGTTCTGCTACTAGCTGCAGGGGTCTTGGGGAACAAATGTGGGTACTTCGCTTTCATACGATCCTCACGCTCCCAAGTGAATTCTGGGTCGTGTCGCGCGTTCCAACGTACTTTGACGAGTTTGACACTATTCCGTCGTGTCTTGTTAACCTTCCAATCAGTAACCTCAACAGGTTCTTCAGTAAAGTGGAGTGTGTCGTCAATATGGACTTCGTCGGCAGGTATGACAATTGTTTCTTGAGTTGGACTCTTTTTCAGGTTAGATACATGAAATGTATCATGAACGCCATTCAGTTCTGCGGTTAGATCCAACTTGTAAGCTACAAGACCAATCCTCTCCAGGATTTTGAATGGTCCAATGTATCACGGGTTCACCTTCCCACGCTTCCCAAAGCGTGCTACACCCTTCCAGGGTAAAACCTTTAACAAAACCATATCTCCTACCTCAAACTCCAACGGTTTCCTTCTTCGGTCCGCGTAACTCTTTTGTCGATCACGAGCCGCCTTTATGCGCTCTCGGATCCGTGTAATCTTATCAGTCGTCTCTTGTACCAACTCAGGACCAACAAGCTGTCTATCACCCGCGTCTGCCCAACATAACGGTGATCGACACTTGCGTCCATAGAGAGCTTCAAATGGTGCAGCTTGGATACTCGCATGATAGCTGTTGTTGTATGAGAATTCTACCAAGGGTAATTGAGTGTCCCAACTACCACCCAAATCCATCACGCAAGCCCGTAACATGTTTTCCAAAGTTTGAATCGTTCGCTCGCTCTGGCCATCTGACTGCGGATGGAATGCAGTACTCAGATTCAACTGAGAACCAAAGGCTTCTTGGAAGGACTGCCAAATCCTTGACACGAATCTTCCATCTCTATCAGAGATAATTGAGAGAGGCACTCCATGTCGTGCGACAATCTCTCTGAGGTACAGCTCAGCAAGCTTTCTAGTATTATCTTTTTCTCTGATCGGTAAAAAGTGCACAGATTTGGTCAGACGGTCCACGATTACCCAAATCGTATCGTGACCTCTGCGTGTTCTTGGAAATTTTGTTATAAAGTCCATTGAAATCTGCTCCCATGTCCACATTGGTATTTCGGGTTGTTGCAGAAGACATGAAGGCTTCTGATATTCGGCCTTTACTTTGGCACAAGTTAAACATTTGCCAACATACGTTGCAACATCACCTTTTAATTTTGGCCACCAATAGAAATCCTTTAAATCCTGGTACATTTTATCCGATCCTGGATGGATCGTGTACCGTGACTTGTGAGCTTCATCAAAAATAACGTCTCTCAGACCACCAAAGAGAGGAACCCAAATTCGTTTCATGAAGCACAACGTTCCTTCCTTGTTTGGTACCAACTGTTTCTCCATCCCACGGAGATATTCATTCACCAGGTTTTCCTTTTTAAGAGCTTCTCTCTCCACAGCACGAATGCGCAATGAGAGGTCCTTTTGGATAATCATTTCCAAAGCCCTAACCCTTATGGGCTTGATTCTTTCCTTTCTACTCAAGGCGTCTGCTACCACATTCGCCTTCCCTGGGTGATACTTAATCTCGCAATCATAGTCGTTCAACAACTCTACCCATCGTCTCTGTCTCATGTTAAGCTCTTTTTGATCAAATATATGCTGCAGGCTCTTGTGATCGGTAAAAATAGTACAATGCGTGCCACACAAATAATGTCGCCAGATCTTCAAAGCAAACACCACGACGCCTAATTCCAAATCATGTGTAGTGTAGTTCTTCTCATGAACCTTCAATTGGCGTGAAGCATAGGCTATAACCTTCTGTCGCTGCATCAGCACGCAGCCTAAACCTTGGCGCGAGGCGTCGTAATATACCACGAAGTCGTCAGTACCTTCGGGTAGGGATAAGATTGGTGCATCGCAAAGCTTGTTTTTCAACAACTGAAATGCTTCTTCTTGCTTGTCTCCCCATTCGTACTTCTTGTCTTTCTGCGTGAGGGAGGTCAAAGGTTGAGCGATTTTCGAGAAGTCCTCAATAAATCTGCGATAATATCCTGCCAAACCTAGGAACTATCGAATCTCGGTTGGCGTCTTCGGAGTCTCCCAATTCTTGATTGCCTCGATCTTTGTGGGATCCACATGGATTCCATCTCCGTTAACCACGTGACCAAGGAACTGGACCTCGCGTAACCAGAACTCGCACTTCGAGAACTTCGCGTACAATTTATCTTTCTTAAGCAGCTCTAAGATAGCCCTTAGATGTTGCTCATGTTCTTCCTTCGTCTTCGAGTAGATCAAAATGTCATCAATAAACACGATCACAAACTTATCGAGATAGGGCTTGCAGACCCTGTTCATCAAATCCATGAATACTGCTGGCGCGTTTGTCAAACCAAACGGCATGACCAAGAACTCGTAATGTCCATAGCGAGTCCTAAAGGCAGTCTTTGGAATGCTCTCCTCTTGAATCCTCAACTGGTGATATCCTGATCGTAGATCGATCTTTGAGTAAAAACTCGAGCCTTGCAGTTGATCGAACAGGTCATCTATCCTTGGCAAAGGATACCGATTCTTAATGGTCAACTTGTTAAGCTCGCGGTAGTCGATACACATGCGGAAACTACCATCTTTCTTCTTAATGAACAAAACTGGAGCTCCCCAAGGCGAGAAGCTTCATCTGATAAATCCCTTGTCCAATAGCTCCTGGAGTTGCGTTGACAGCTCTTGCATTTCTGAAGGCGCAGGTCAATAAGGAGCCTTAGCTACAGGCGCAGCACCTGGAACTAAGTCAATGTGAAACTCGACTTGCCTTTGCGGCGGCAATCCTGGCAAGTCTCCGGGAAAGACTTCAGTATATTCCTTCACGACTGGAATGTCTTCTAGCTTTGGCTCAGCGGCTTCTTTGTCCACAATGTGTGCCAAGAAGGCAACACATCCTTTCTGCAAACACTTTCGAGCCTTTAAACAACTAATGATCCTTAGGGGAATATCGTTCTTCTCTCCATGTACCACAACTGTTTCTCCATTCGCCATCGGAATGCGAATGATCTTCTCGTGACATACAATCTCTGCTCGGTTGCTTGACAACCAATCCATCCCCACTACCACGTCGAAGCTTCCCAACTCGACTGGCAGCAGATCAAGTGTAAACTCGTGCTCTCCCAGTTCTATCACGCAACCCCTAATAACTTCATTCGCTTCTACTAGCTTTCTGTTAGCTAGTTCTATCGAATACGGAATGTCTAGCTTACTAGCTACCAACCCAAGTATATTCTTAAATTCTAGCGATACAAAACTATAATCGGCACCAGTATAAAACAGTACAGATGCAAAGCGTTGATTGATAGGGAACGTACCAGTGACCACATTTGGATCTTGGCATGCTTCCCTCGCACCGATGTTGAAGACTCTTCCATGTGCTTGATTGAGCTTTGGGCACTCTCTCTTGAAATGCCCCACGTCTCCACAATTAAAGCAACCTGGTCCTCGACCATTACCATTCCCATTACCACCTTGAGCGTTGTTTTGGTTGCGGTTTCCACTCCCAGATTGATTCCCAAAATTACCACGATTTCCGTTACCGCCATTTCCTCCTTGAGGGCGGTTTCCGTATCCATTCCCACCATGGTTGTTGTTTCCATTACCAAAACCCTTTTGACCACCACGGCCAGTACCAACCAAGCATGTTTCTTTCGAGTGACCAACTCTTCCACAAGATTCACATTTTCCAGCTCGGCATCGTCCATTGTGATGCAACTGACACGCATCACATTTGGGCAAAGTGCCCATATACCCCTTTCCTTTGGCCTTGGCCGGTGCGTTTGTCTCATCCTTCTTGTTTGTACTGCTGGTACCTTTCTTAAAGTTGGAGAACTTCCGTTTGTTCTCGTTGGATGACTCAACGTGAGTCTCCTTCTTCTTTTGGTCAGAGATCGAAAACTTGTTTAATCTGATAGCTTCTTCCGTTGATGCTACGCTCAGATCGATAGCCTCGGTGATCGTAGCAGGTTTCGATGTTGTTACCATACTCATAATCTGAGGTGCCAACCCCCAAATGAAACGCTCAACGTGCTTGAATTCCGGACTAACCATGTATGGTACCACGTGAGATAGATCGTGAAATCTCTGCACATTTTCGGCGATCTTCGGGCCGTCCATCTTGAGGTTCCAGAATTCAGTTTCTAACTTTTGGATTTCAGCCCTGGAGCAGTCTTTCTTTCGCATGAGCTCCTTCAGCTCGTTCCAAGTCAAAGCGTATGTTGCTGCCTCTCCCAGAGTCTGGACTTGGAGATTCCACCATGAAAGTGCTCCATCTATGAACAATCCGGAGATGTAGGTGACTTGGTGTTCTGGTGCGCATTTGCTCATTCTTATCACTGAATCGGTCTTCTCCGTCCATTGAATAAAAGCCACACCACCCCCGGTGCCATCGAAATTCAGCGGTTTACAGTCTAAAAATTGCTTATAGGTACAGCCTGTACAAGTAACGTCCTTCACAGAAAGCATTAGCGAACGCACATGGAATATCCAAATGTAACGTAATGTGTCTCAAGCAACTTAAACATTACCATGGGGTGGGTTGTTCCTCGAGGTACCCCCGCTAGTTTCAGCGCGTGAGGCCTCGTGCTCTGCTATCGCTCGTGAAATCCGTTCTTGTAACTCGGCTTCAGTAGTGGGCAATCGAGTTTCCCTTCATGGAGGCATCTTCTATAAGAAGTTTGTATAGGTCAGGTCTTATGCATATAAGTATGTAGTTCGCGTATGTAATAACATTCATCAATCACAAGTAAACACATAACATCCCATGTCATAACACAAACAGGTAATTCCAACAACGTATATAATGAGAATGTTGCGATTGAGCTTTCATATATCAAGACCACAAGTACAGTTTTACATGTTCCACAATATATCATACATCAAAAGGGACTAAAGGGTCACATCACCCCTGTCCAAATCGTCTACCAACTACAATAATCAAAAATCAAAAGTCAAAGTGTGGTCTTCAAAAGGCTGTGCAATCTGGCTCAATAGCTGCACTCTCACCAAAAGTATGCTACCTGCATAAAACCAAAAACTGCTACGCTGATGGTGGAGGAGGAGGTGGAGGAACAAAAAGCAACCTGCGCAAATGCGCTAAATCCTCCTCGAGGGCATGAACGATACGCAACAGGTAGCTAACCTGCTGCTCCATAGTAAGGAAACGGAAGTCAACATCTGGGTATGGCAGGAGAGGAGCAGGGGGGTCGCGAACGGTGACTGACAAGAACAAGGTGGAGGTCGCGGGATCCTTTCTAACTCCATGACTCTCCTACACAGCATCTCCTGCTGGAGCTGGAGGGACAAAAGCAGATCATCCCTCATGTATCCAATGTGGAAGGGATGGTATGGATCAAACACAGGCATCGTGTTGGGCGGAAACCAAATAAGTGGCTCGCCCGTGGGTGTAGAAACAAAAGGAGCAGTGTGTGTAAACTGTGGCATGAAATGATCGGCTGCTGACACATGAGGTACATGACCAGACGGCTGACTCGATGGACCTTCCCCGGGACGGGGAGGAGGAATATCCTGTAGAAACGTGACTGGTAAATCAGTGCGATGAATGTCAGATACGTGTGGGTGAAATGAGGCGATATCTGCTGGTGCATGTGTAGGTGCATGTGGGGGACTAACAGGTCTAACAAGAGGAGGTAGGTCATCGTCGTCCTCGATCCACCCATTGTGGGTGAACGCATATCTAGGGTCAATCTGGGCTGCAAAAGGAGCACGTTCAACAAGTACAGGGATCGGGTCGGGTAGAGGTGGTGCGACAACTGGTACATCGGCAGGTACAGGGTCATGCTCGGGCAAAGGATCATGAGCAGGTATAGGCTCAGGTGCAATCATAGGCTCAAGGTCAGCTAGAGCAAGCTCAAGATCAGCGGGTATATCAAAGAGCTGATCGTCAGGAACGACAGGTGCCTCAAAAGGCTGCTCATCGGGGACAAACTCAATCTCATGATCAGGGTCAAAGTCGTGAGGAAAGACAGGATCCAACTCGTCATCAAACTCAAAATCATGATCAACATCGTGTGGAATATCGGGTGCAACAGACATAGCTGTGTCAGAATCAGTATCGGTGGGATATCGCTGTAATCCCAGTGCGTGTAGAGTAGTAGATGACACAGACTCGAATGAGTCAGGACCAGAATGGTCAGAAGGAGCCTCGACAACAGGAATCTCATCATGTGGAACAACAACAACATCACCAACTGGAATCTCAACAAGTGGATCGACAACGGCATCATCGACTGGAGCTCCATCATCCTGGGCACCCTCAGGGGGACCCTCAATAAAAAGATCGATGTCGTCGTCAGACATAACGTCTAGAGGCAGATCCTCAAGAGGAAATGCAGCAAGAGGAAAAGGAGCAGGGATCTGAACAAGAGGTAGATCCTTGCCAGGAAGACCATCAGCTAGCTGTATATCATCTCCAAAATATGGTAGAGCAAACGGCTGGAAATCATCCTCATCGTCACTCGTAGTGTCAGATGTAAAAACATTAGGGTCTGTGGCCATCTCGTCATCTGAAACTATGGCCATAGGGTCTATGGTATCTGATACTCCGCTATCAGAAGAGGACATGGTATCTGTAACAAAATAATCACACATATGCACACATATCAACAATCATCAAATAAGCATGTAAGTAATAACAATGTAAGCATGTATGCATCCTAGTCTTCCCAAGACTATCCCACCCAGCCTCTCAGACTGAACTACTTAGTCTCTCAGACTAAACCTCCCAGTTTCTCAAACTGAACTACCCAGCCTCTCAGGCTATGTAACAACTCTCATCAAAATTATTATTTCTTATTTTATTATGTCCCATAAGAAACCCTAATTGAGACCCCCAAGTAATATTGCAGGGCCCCTAAAATTTTCAGAACAGTTGGAATCAGGATCAGGGCCCCCTAAAACTCAAGGGGGGGTAACCCTAATGGATAATTATCATCACAGTTTGCTGTAAACTTCGAAATTCATCGAACCTTGACTCACCAGGGCTATGTTAGACACGAGGCTACCCTACCCTAAAAGTAGACCCGTCGCGCCACGCGCCAGGACCAGGTAGGTCTGGCGCGCCACGCGACAAGAGCCATTTTTCAGTATATAATGCAAGGGACTGGCACTTGCATGGTTGTGTTGTTTCGACGTAAAAATTCATTTTCTACGTTACTTTGTGCTCTGATCTTTCTAAAAACAATCAAATCTCGAACCTCTGCTGCGATAACAGGGTAATAACTCGATCACTGCAACGATACAATGTCCGATCAATTGAAGCCGATCCGATGGATGTTTAAGTGCTGCCCGAATCCGGGCTATACTTTGTCATTCGTCGTGAGGGTTTTAATTTCGTGAGCATATCGTAAAAGTTGTATTAAGTTACTGACCTAGTTTCGTATGCATTGTTATTTAAATTAGGTTATCAGGCTTATCAATAGGCTAAACTCTGCCCAACTAAACTTGCAATGTGAGTCATTCTCTTTTTATCAACTGTTTTATAAATCTCAAAGTGTTTTCAAAAGTTATAATTACAGGGATTAAGTCGTGGTTATCTTGAATCACTGGCTAGTGGGGTATTGTGCACATTACTAATTTCTCACGGTTAGGTAAACAAACCTAACAGTGATAATCATCACTACTTGGGTGAAAGGACCCAATAGTGGTATGACCATCGTCACAAGGCTGTGACACGGCACCAGATAAAAATAAGATAGTAGCCATTGTAATCGCTCTTATGCTGTAATTCATAGCTATGTGTCGTTTTATAAATTTTGAGTGACTCGCCAGTATTTCCACGCTGATAAAATATTTTTAAAACATGTTTCAGGTGACCTACTGTGAATCAAGGAAAAGTGCTACAGAGCACTGATAAAGCTTGAAGTGGTGGCTCAGTTAAATAAATAAACATGTTTTGTAAAACAGGGAATTTCCTCGTGAAATTCCTCTATTGTAAATTACGGGGTTTGTCCCAAATTATGAAATAAAATAATTGGGCATTTTCAAGTTTTAAAGGATTCTGTTAAACTTCCGCTGTCAACTCAAATAATAAATACCACTGGTTTCTGCCCGCAGCTCCTGGACCAGGTCACACCCGGACGGGGGCCGTGACAGAAAAAGGTGGTATCAGGGCCACTGATTTAAGCCAATTAAGTATTTAGAAATAATTAATTTTCTGATTGCCATTCTGTGATTCTAGTAAAATTTAATTTACAAAAATTTAACTTAGAATTTTGCGTGTTTCTTCATCGATGCTAACAGCATGAATGAACTATCAGAAGCCCTTCAAAACTTTACTATCCATACTACAGATATGGATACCACCGGTACCTTCACTGGCTACCAGGCTGATACTGAAGAGCCAATGATATTCCAAGCCCAACCTCAGGAGAAACCAAAACCGAAAAAGTGAAGAAGACTCATAGGCTGGAGGCGTATGCGTAGGAAGAAACCAGCGGTAAAGAAAGTTATAAAGATTGAGGATCCCAAGGATAAAGGTAAAGGAAAGGAGATCGGGGAAAGTTCAACCCAGGAAATGCCACCATGGGAAGAGCTGGACCGCCAACTGGCAAATAGCGACCTCATCGGACCTGCCGACGAAAACCTCTTCAATTACCCAGCGGAAGCACAACTTCCAGTTAATCTGGAACCTGCTATCCCAGATCCTATTATCCACCCCCGACCTCTACCAGGAGAGCTAGAAGAATGGTGGACAACTGACTGGCAATTTCAGAATCTCTTGAATAACCCTAACACCTTTTCCCCCCATTTGACCCTGAGCCTGCACTAAACCCACCTATGAGTACAGAAAACTTGGCTGAACTCCGCCACTATGGCGAGGAGCTGGTGGACGCAGGAAATAGAATCCGAGAAGTGGGGGAGAGGATATCATGGAAATACGACGAGAGGGAACGTCGTTTCTGAAATGCCAGCTAATAGGGATCGTTTGTGGTTGTATGGCTACAAGTTTAATAATAATAAATATTAATAAAAAAAATATAATCATGTAAAATAACTAAAAATAAAACTTTTGTAACATATCTGGTAATGTACGGATGCATATTCAAATATATAAAATATGAAAGTCGCTAAGTCGACAATTTTGGCTATACGTGTTGACATGATTATGTGCGATTGTTTTATTATGTTTGATTGTCATTTATTTTGTGCTAATAACTTATATATATTAATTACCAGATGGAACACGCTGGTAATGAACCAGTTAACGAGGTTAACCAATCTGAGCAAAACAATGGAGACTAATTTCTTAATAGGCAGGATATAGAAAATATCGTTGCCCAAGGAATAGCCAATGTTATTCCATCAATCCTTGCTGCTGCCCGAAATCTAGTTGAACCTCCACCGCCTACTCTTAGCAAACGTACTCGTGATGACAACTTCAGTAATAGTGTAAATGGAGGCGGTAACAATAATAATAACGACGATGTAATGCAAGCCCCATTTCTTAAGAGAATGAAAGCTGCAATGCTTGGTTGCACTTATAAGGAATTTCTTGCCTGTAAACCGATTGAATTTACAGGCAATGAAGGGGCGACTGCTGCACTGCGTTGGTTAGAGAAAACCGAAGCAGTAATTAAAATAAGTAAATGTGCCGAGGAAGATAAGGTCATGTACGCGTCGCATCTTTTTAAAGAAGGGGCACTAGAATGGTGGAATACGGTACTACAAGCCAAGGGAAGCGATGTGGCTTATGCCATGAATTGGGAAGAGTTTAAAAGTCTGGTGGAAAGAAAATTCTGTCCCGAATATGAAAAGGAACAAATGACAAATAAGTTCCTCAATCACCGGATGGTAGACGTTGATTGTCGAGGGTATACTTCGACATTCTTCGAGTATGCTAGAGTTGTACCAACCCTGGCTTCGCCAGAACCGGTACTTATTTCTCGCTACATATGGGGTTTGATTGGTGAAATTCGTGACATTGTCAAAGCTGCAGGACCCCGCACTATTGACGATGTTGTGGAATTAGCCAACACCCTGACCGACGGGTTGATACGCACACGAGAAGAAAATCGGAAGAAGGAAGTGGCCCAAAAGATTACCCAAGGATTTCGTGTGGGTAATAGTAGTAATTTCAAGAAAAAGGGAACCGGGCAACCTTCCACTGCTCCATTTTGCAGTACCTGTAAAAGAAAGCATTTTGGACAATGCAAAAGGTATTGTAATTTCTGCAAAATTCCAGGGCATCAAGAAGAAGATTGTAGGAGGAAGAAATCAACAATCTGCTTCAACTGTGGAGAAGCTGGACATTTTAGACCAGATTGCCCTAAATTGGTCAAACCAGCTGACAACAAAGCTAAACCTGCAGAAGGAACTACCAAAAAGAACGTAAGAGCCTTCCAACTGACTACTCAAGAAGCAGAACTCATCCCAGATGTGATAGCTGGTACGTTCCTAGTTCATGACGTTTATGCGAAAGTATTATTTGACTCTGGTGCAAACCAAAGTTTTATAAATACTTCATTCTGCCAAGGTCTTAAGCTACCCTTAACCAAACTTAGGCAGAATTATACAGTAGAAACGGTAGACGGGAACTCTGTTAACATAGATACGGTTTTGCAAAAAGAAAATATAGAACTTTCAGGTCATAAATTTTCTGCAAACCTATTACCTATGAAATTAGTTGGATTCGATGTTGTATTAGGAATGGATTGGTTAGTAGCTAACCATGCTCGAATCCTCTGTGATAAGAATTCAATAGAAATTCGTGCACCCACAGGAGAAGTAATTATGATTACAGGAGATAAGTCGCGTAAACCAATGAAGTTCATTTCAGTAATGAAAATTGCTAGTTATGAGCGAAAGCAAGGAATAGTGTATATGATTTCGGTAATCATTAACACTAAGGGTAAGGAACTTAAGGAAATTCCTATAGTATCAGAATACTCGGATGTATTCCCAGAAGAATTACCAGGATTACCACCAGATAGGGAGGTAGAATTTAGAATTCATCTGATTCCTGGAACTACACCCATAGCTAAAGCACCCTACCGAATTAGCACCCACTGAAATGTTAGAACTGAAAAAGCAATTAGATGAATTGCTCAGTAAAGGATTCATACAACCTAGTTCATCCCCGTGGGGAGCTCCAGTGTTGTTTGTGAAAAAGAAAGATGGGTCAATGAGAATATCGATTACAGGGAATTGAATAAGGTTAGAATTAAGAATCGATACCCATTACCTAGGATTGATGATCTCTTTGATCAATTCCAGGGAGCTAGATATTTCTCTAAGATAGATTTACGCTCTGGATATCATCAGTTGAAGGTACAAGAAGAAGACATACCTAAAACTGCTTTCAGAACTAGGTATGGTCATTACGAGTTTACAGTCATGCCATTTGGATTAACAAATGCTCCTGCATCAGTTATGGACATGATGAATATGATTTGTAAACTGTACCTGGATAAATTTGTAACTGTCTTCATCGAAGATATACTTATTTATTCCAAAAGTCAGGACGAACATTGTGTACATCTACGAGCACTCTTAACTTTATTAAGAAAGGAGAAGCTTTACGCCAAATTCTCAAAATGTGAATTTTGGCTACAGGAGGTACAATTTTTAGGACACATGATGAATCACGAAGGTATTCACGTAGATCCCTCCAAAATAGAAGCAATCACCAAATGGAAGGTCCCGCAATCAGCTATGAAAGTTAGAAGTTTTCTAGGATTAGCCGGATACTATAGACGGTTTATTAAAAACTTTTCTAAGATAGCTGTGCCATTAACTAAGCTAACCTGTAAAGTAGTGAAGTTTGAATGGGGACCTAGATGTAACAACTCTCATCAAAAGTCATATTTATTAAATTAAATTGTCCAATAGGAAACCCTAATTGAGAAACCCAAGTGATTCTGCATAAACCCTAAAATTTTTAGAACATTTGGAATCAGGATTAGGGCCCCTAAAACTCAGGGGGGGGGGGGGGGGTAAACCCTAGTTATAATTATCTACATAAAACGTTGTCAAAAATGAAATTTCATGCAACGTCGACTCATCAGGGCTAGATAGGTGACGAAGCAGGCCTAGTCTACTTTGACACTCCAGGTGACACGCGACAGGGACCAGTGTGTCCTTCGCGACACGCGGGAGGTGACAAATTTGAGTATAAATAGAAGGGCCTGGCACTTGCATTCTGTTGTTCGTTCGACGATCAAATTACAAATATACGCTGAGATATACGTAGATTATTACAAAAACACACACGATTCATGAAGTGCTGCCACAAAACAGGGTAATAACTCTATCGCTGCTACGATTCAATGTCCGATTGATCAAAATATCCAATGGATGTTTAAGTGCTGCCCACATTAGGGTTATGCTTTGTCATTCGTCGTTAATTCGATGGATGTTTAAGTATCGCACTTTGTCATTCGTTGTGAGGGTTTGATCTCGTGAGTTATCGTAAATGTTGTATTGATTACTAACCCGGTTTTGTGTGCATTGTTATTTAAATTAGGTTAACAAGGCTAATCCGTAGACTAGACTTTGTCCGTGTTAAATCTGCAAAGTGAGTCATTCTCTTTTTATCAAATTTGGTTACAAAATCATGTTTATTTTCAAAGGTTATAATTACAGTGATTAAGTTTATGTAATCTCCAAATTACAGCCGGTATGTGGGGTTTTGTATACATTACTTGATAATCTTCACCATTGGGGCAGCCAATGGGTGATATGACCATAGTCACAGACACCATTGGACGAATGGGCCAATGGGTCGAGTGACAAAATACTGTGGGTAATTGGTTGATATCTGAAACATTGTAATCTCTCTTAATACTGTAAATTATAACAAATGTGTCGTTTTAATAAATAGAATGATTCACCAGTATTTCCGCTGACAAAACCTTTTTTAAACATGTTTCAGGTGATCTGTTGTGATTCAGGAAAGGTGTTGTGGAGCACTGCAAGCTTAAGAAAGTGGCTCATTATAAAATAAAGAAATATGTTTTGTAAAATAAAGATTTCTATGTGAAATCATAGTATTGTAAATTAACGGGGTTTTATCCCGGTTATGAAATAAAATAATCGGGAAAATTTTAGCTTTAAAAAGATCCTGATGATAAACTTCCTCTGTTAAACTCAATTAAATAAATACCACGGGATTTCTGTCCCGCGGCTCCTGAAACGGGTAAAACCGGGTCGGGGGCCGTGACAGAAAAAGGTGGTATTAGAGCCACTGAGTTAAGCTAATTAAGTATTTAGAAATACTTAATTTTTCCTGATTACTTTTATGTGATTATGTGTTTTATTAACTGACTATTTGTTAGTTACAGTATGGGTAAGCAATAGCTTTCAAACATCTATCTTAAATTAGATAGGTCATCAAATGAAAAAGGAAGTTCATCCCAAACTCCTGAAGAAGGAATATTCGTTCGAAAAGCCCAATACGAGGAACCACTTTCTCCTGATAAAAGAAGTTTAATTATTAGAAAAAGTCAGGAGAAATTAAGGAAATCCCGAGAAAAGAAAGTTAAAAAGGAAACCCAAGAATTAACCAGTAAATCACCTTGGGAAGACAAGTTAGACGAAAAATGGGCAGATCTTTATATGTTAGCTACAGTAGCAGTAAATGCAGATCTTTAAATAATTTGTTTCAGTTTTAGCAAACCATATCACCTACAAGCTAGAAAATCCATCCAGTAAATAAATAAATTTATAATAAAACATAGTGTGTTTTAAATTTCAGTTGTTTTGTAGTCATATGGTATGCAATAATATGTGAAGGTTATTTTGAAAGTTGTTATAAAATTTTTAATTTATTTTAAACAGCATGAATGAGTTATCTGGAGCTCTAGAGAATCTCAACCTTTACCCCGTAAACATAGAAGTTTCTAAAGAATTTACTGGGTACTTTCCTGATGTGGAACAACCTATAGAATTCAACGCTCCACCTCTGGAAAAGCCAAAACCAAAGAAAAGAAGGAGATACGTATGGGGGAGGCGTGTACATAGGAAAAAGCCAGTTAAGAGACTTCCTAAAATAAATAATCCCTTAGAAAAAGGAAAAGAAATTGAAACCGGGGAAAGTTCTAGACAGCCGGAATTGGAGACTGAAGTCAGGGAAGAGTCTTGGCAAATGGGAATACAGTTTGAGGAATATTCTAAGGAAATAAAAATGGAGGTTGGAAAAGGTTCTAGACAAACTCAGATGGAAATTGGAGAAAGCTCTAAACAAAACCAGGAAATGACATTTCAGGAGGAAATAGATTCTATATTGGCAAGCTGTGATACTATTCAGCCTGTCAATACAAATGTTTTTTCTCGTCCTATTGAAACCCAAATCCCTATAAATCTTGAACCAGCAATCCCAGAATCAATAATCCATACCCAACCTTTAGGAATGGATGAATGGTGGACAAATGACTGGCAATTCCAAAACATTATCAACAGTCCTTATTCCTTTCTCCCACAATTCGATCCAGAACCCCTACCAAATCCACCGATGAGTAACGAGAATATGGCTGAACTTCGCCATTTTGGTGAAGAGCTGATGGATGCTGGGAATAGGATCCGAGCGATAGGAGGACAAATTGCCTGGAAATATGATGAAAGGGAGCTTCGTTTTTAAGAAAACAAATGACGAAAGATAGTAGGTTTATGAAACTGTGGTTGTGTAATAGTAATAGTAAAATCAGTATGTGTAAAATAAATAATAAAACGGTTGTATATAGAAGCATGATATAATCTATAAAACAAATAAAATTTTAGAAAATTTACAATTTTGTTTGTATATTCGTTTTCGTGATTATGTGCAATTAATTGTGACGTTGGGTTATTTCATTTATACTAATTATTTATCTATAAATTAATTATCAGATGGCAAACATTGGTAATGAACCAGTAAATGAAGTAAATCAATCTGAGCAAATTCAGGAAGAACAATTGTTAAATAGACAAGATATAGAGGATATTGTTGCACAAGGAATAGCCAATGCTATTCCAGCAATCGTGGCTGCTGTCCAGAAACCTGTTAAACCTCAATCAATCATTCCTAGTAAACGTACCCAAGGCGACAACTTTAGTAACAGTATAAACGGAGGCGGAAATCATGTTAATAACAATAATGATCTGCAAGCCCCAATTTTCAAGAAAATGAAAGTTGCAACACTTGGTTGCACTTACAAAGAATTCCTTGCCTGTAAACCAACTGAGTTTGCAGGTAATGAAGGGGCTATTGCAGCATTACGTTGGTTAGAGAAAACTGAGGCAGTAATCACTATAAGTAAATGTGCTGAGGAGGATCAAGTTATGTATGCGTCAAATCTTTTTAAAGAAGGGGCGCTAGAATGGTGGAACACTGTGATACAAGCTAAAAGAAGGATTGAGGCATATGCCATGAAATGGGAAGAATTTAAGAATCTTGTAGAAAGAAAAGTCTGTCCCGAGTATGAAAAAGATCAAATGGCAAATAAGTTCCTAAACCATCAGATGGTGAATGTGGACTATCGAGGATATACTTCGACATTCTTCGAATATGCTAGAGAGGTACCAACACTGGCTTCGCTAGAACCGGTACTCATTTCTCGCTATATTTGGGGATTAATTAGCGAAATCCGCAACATTGTTAAGGCTGCGAGACCTCGCACTATTGACAATGCGGTGGAATTAGCTAACACCCTAACTGATGAACTGGTACGCACAAGAGATGAAAACAGGAAGAAGGAACTGGCTCAGAAAATTACCCAAGGATTTCGGATGGGTAATAATAGCAACTTCAAGAAAAGAGGAACAGGGCAATCTTCAAATCCGCCTTTCTGCAGGAATTGCAAAAGGAAACATTATGGAAGATGTAATGTAACCTGCAACCTTTGCAAAGCTGTAGGACATAGTGAAGAGAACTGCAGAAAGAAAACCATAATCTGCTTTAACTGTGGGGAAGCAGGGCATTTTAAAACAGAATGTCCTAAATTGGTCAAACCTGCAGACAACAAAACCAAGGCGACTGATGGAGCTACTAAGAAGAATGTCAGAGCATTCCAGCTAACCACTCAAGAAGCAGAACTCATTCCAGATGTGATAGCTGGTACGTTCTTAGTTCACAACGTATATGCAAAAGTATTATTTGACTCTGGTGCAAACCAAAGTTTTATAAATACTTTATTCTGTCAAGCTCTTAAGTTACCTTTAACCAACATTAGGCAGATTTTTACAGTCGAAACCGCAGATGGGAATTCAGTTAAAATAGATCAGGTTTTGCAAAAAGTAGAAATAGAACTTTCAGGTCATAAATTTTCTGCAAATCTGTTACCAATGAAATTAGCTGAATTCGATGTTGTGTTAGGAATGGATTGGTTAATAGCCAACCATGCTCGAATCCTTTGTGATAAGAATTCTATAGAAATTCAGGCACCTACTGGAGAAGTAATCACGATTACAGGAGATAAACCACGTAAGCCCATGAAGTTCATATCAGTAATGAAAGTTGCTAGTTATGAACGAAAGCAAGGAATAGTGTATATGATTTCGGTAATTATTACCACTAAGGGTAAAGAACTTAATGAAATACCAGTAGTCTCGGAATACTCAGATGTATTCCCAGAAGATTTACTTGGATTACCACCAGATAGGGAAGTAGAATTTAGGATTCATCTAATTCCTGGAACTACACCGATAGCTAAGGCACCTTATCGGTTAGCTCCTACCGAAATGTTAGAACTGAAAACACAATTAGATGAATTACTAAGTAAAGGATTTATACAACCTAGCTCATCCCCTTGGGGAGCTCCAGTGTTGTTTGTAAAGAAGAAGGATGGTTCGATGAGAATGTGTATTGATTATAGAGAATTGAATAAGGTTACAATTAAGAATCGATACCCATTACCTAGGATTGATGATCTGTTTGATCAACTCCAGGGAGCTAGATATTTCTCTAAGATTGATTTACGCTCCGGATATCATCAATTGAAGGTACAAGAAGAAGACATACCTAAAACTGCTTTCAGAACTAGGTATGGTCATTACGAGTTTACAGTTATGCCCTTTGGGTTAACGAATGCACCTGCAGCATTCATGGACATGATGAATAGGATCTGTAAACCGTATTTGGATAAATTTGTAATTGTCTTCATAGACGATATACTTATTTATTCCAAAAGTCAGGACGAACATTGTCAACACTTGCATATACTCTTAACTTTGTTAAGAAAAGAAAAGTTGTACGCCAAATTCTCGAAGTGTGAATTTTGGCTACAAGAAGTGCAATTCCTAGGACATATGGTAAATCATGAAGGTATTCATGTAGATCCTGCTAAGATAGAGGCAATTACCAAGTGGAAGGTTCCGCAAACTGCAATGGAAATTAGAAGTTTTATAGGTTTAGCTGGATATTATAGACGGTTTATTAAGGATTTTTCCAAGATAGCTGTACCATTAACTAAGCTAACCTGTAAAGCAGTTAAGTTTGAATGGGGATCTAAGCAAGAAGAAGCCTTTAGGATTCTAAAGCAGAAATTAACCAATGCTCCAATCTTAGCCTTACCAGAAGGAACTGAAGATTTTGAAGTTTACTGTGATGCTTCAAAACTAGGATTAGGATGTGTGCTAATGCAACGCAAGAAGGTAATTGCGTATGCTTCAAGGCAATTGAAAAAGCACGAGGAAAACTATACAACTCATGACTTAGAGTTAGGTGCTATAATTTTTGCCCTTAAAATTTGGAGGCATTATCTGTACGGAAGTAAATTTACTGCCTATACAGATCATAAAAGTTTAAGATATATATTTGGGCAAAAAGAGTTAAATATGAGGCAAAGAAGATGGATGGAAATCCTAAGTGACTACGACTGTGATATTCAATATCACGAGGGAAAGGCAAATGTAGTTGCAGATGCCTTAAGTCGTAAGTATCATGAAAAACAACGACGAGTTCGTGTTCTCAGGTTAAATCTACAATTAGATTTAATGGAACAAATAAAGAATGATCAGGAAACAGCAATCAAGGAAGATGCTGAAGGAATGAAAGGCAGAATAAAATAGTTAGAACAAGGATCTGATGGAATTTGGAGATTCCACAAAAGCAGAATTTGGGTACCGAAGCAAGGAGAATTAAGAAATAAGATTTTAGAAGAAGCTCATAAATCTAGATATACCATACACCCTGGAAACAATAAAATGTACCAAGATTTAAGAAAGAATTTCTGGTGGATAGGTATGAAGAAGGATATAGCTAGATATGTTTCTAAGTGTCTTACTAGTTCACAAGTTAAGGCAGAACACCAGAAACCTTCAGGTCTACTACAACAACTAGAAATGCCTGTATGGAAATGGGAACTCATAACAATGGATTTTGTTACTAAGTTACCCAAAACCAGAAAAGGTAATGATGCGATTTGGGTAATTGTGGATCGATTAACCAAATCTGCTCACTTTCTGCCTATGAAAGAAACTTTTAGCATGGAAAAATTGGCAAAGTTGTATGTAGATGAAGTCGTATCCTCACATGGAGTTCCACTCTCCATTGTATCAGATAGGGATAGTCGTTTCACTTCCCATTTCTGGAAAAGTTTCCAAGAAGCTATGGGAACTCGACTAAATTTAAGCACTGCATATCATCCTCAAACAGACGGACAAAGTGAAAGGACAATCCAAACTCTAGAAGACATGCTCCGAGCATGTGTAATAGATTTTGGTGGAAACTGGGATGATCATTTACCTTTAATTGAATTCTCCTATAACAATAGTTATCATTCAAGTATTGAAACTGCCCTATTTGAAGCACTGTATGGAAGAAAGTGCAGAACTCCAGTTTGTTGGGCAGAAATAGGAGAAAGTCAATTGTCAGGTCCTGAAATAGTGCAAGAGACGACCGACAAGATTACTCAAATCAAGGAAAGGCTAAAGACGGCTCGAGATCGCCGGAAGAGTTATGCAGACAATAGATGCAAGCCGTTAGAATTCCAAGATGGAGACAGAATATTGTTGAAAGTTTCTCCTTGGAAAGGAGTTGTTAGATTCGGTAAGAAAGGAAAGCTAAGTCCCAGATACGTAGGACCATTTCCAGTGATCCAACATATAGGACCAGTTGCTTATCGTTTACAACTACCCGAAGAACTAGCTGGAGTACATGATGTATTTCATGTATCCAATCTCAAGAAATATCTATCAGACGAATCACTGCTAGTACCTCTTCAAGATATAAAGGTAAACGAAAAGTTAAAATTTGTTAAGAAACCTCTTCTGATAGAAGATCGAAAGGTGAAATTTCTCAAACACAAGCGACTAGTTCTAGTTAAAGTCAAGTGGGATTCAAAGAGAGGAGCTGAATACACTTGGGAGCTGGAATCAGAAATGAAGAGAAAGTATCCTCATTTATTCCAGTAAATCTCGAGGACGAGATTTTTATTAAAATGGGGAGAATGTAACAACTCTCATCAAAAGTCATATTTATTAAATTAAATTGTCCAATAGGAAACCCTAATTGAGAAACCCAAGTGATTCTGCATAAACACTAAAATTTTTAGAACATTTGGAATCAGGATTAGGGCCCCTAAAACTCAGGGGGGGTAAACCCTAGTTATAATTATCTACATAAAACGCTGTCAAAAATGAAATTTCATGCAACGTCGACTCATCAGGGCTAGATAGGTGACAAAGCAGGCCTAGTCTACTTTGACACTCCAGGCGACACGCGACAGGGACCATTGTGTCCTTCGCGACACGCGGGAGGTGACAAATTTGAGTATAAATAGAAGGGCCTGGCACTTGCATTCTGTTGTTCGTTCGACGATCAAATTACAATTATACGCTGAGATATACGTAGATTACTACAAAAACACACACGATTCACGAAGTGCTGCCACAAAACAGGGTAATAACTCGATCGCTGCTACGATTCAATGTCCGATTGATCAAAATATCCAATGGATGTTTAAGTGCTGCCCACATTAGGGTTATGCTTTGTCATTCGTCGTTAATTCGATGGATGTTTAAGTATCGCACTTCGTCATTCGTTGTGAGGGTTTGATCTCGTGAGTTATCGTAAATGCTGTATTGATTACTAACCCAGTTTTGTGTGCATTGTTATTTAAATTAGGTTAACAAGGCTAATCCGTAGACTAGACTCTGTCCGTGTTAAATCTGCAAAGTGAGTCATTCTCTTTTTATCAAATTTGGTTACAAAATCATGTTTATTTTCAAAGGTTATAATTACAGTGATTAAGTTTATGTAATCACCAAATTACAGCCGGTATGTGGGGTTTTGTATACATTACTTGATAATCTTCACCATTGGGGCAGCCAAGGGGTGATATGACCATAGTCACAGACACCATTGGACGAATGGGCTAATGGGTCGAGTGACAAAATACTGTGGGTAATTGGTTGATATCAGAAACATTGTAATCTCTCTTAATACTGTAAATTATAACAAATGTGTCGTTTTAATAAATAGAATGATTCACCAGTATTTCCGCTTACAAAACCTTTTTTAAACATGTTTCAGGTGATCTGTTGTGATTCAGGAAACGTGTTGTGGAGCACTGCAAGCTTAAGAAAGTGGCTCATTATAAAATAAAGAAATATGTTTTGTAAAATAAAGATTTCTATGTGAAATCATAGTATTGTAAATTAACGGGGTTTTATCCCGGTTGTGAAATAAAATAATCGGGAAAATTTTAGCTTTAAAAAGATCCTGATGATAAACTTCCGCTGTTAAACTCAATTAAATAAATACCACGGGATTTCTGTCCCGCGGCTCCTGAAACGGGTAAAACCGGGTCGGGGGCCGTGACACTAGACAAGAAGAAGCTTTTAAAAATTTAAAGCAAAGGTTAACAAATATCCCAATTCTGGCCTTACCAGAAGGGACAGAAGATTTTGAAGTTTACTGTGATGCTTCTAAGCTAGGATTAGGATGTGTGCTAATGCAACGCAAAAAGGTAGTTGCGTATGCCTCAAGGCAATTGAAAAAGCACGAGGAAAATTATACGACGCATGACTTAGAATTAGGAGCCATAATTTTTGCCCTTAAGATTTGGAGACACTATTTGTATCGCAGTAAGTTTACAGTCTATACAGATCATAAGAGTTTAAAATACATATTTGGGCAAAAAGAATTGAACATGAGGCAAAGGAGATTGATGGAAATTCTAAGTGACTACGACTGTGATATTCAATATCAGGAAGGTAAAGCAAATGTAGTTGCAGATGCCTTAAGTCATAAGTATCATGAAAAGCAAAAGCGAGTTCGTGCTCTTAGATTAAATCTACAGTTAGATTTAATGAAACAACTGAAAAACATTCAAGAAACAGCAATCAAGGATGATGCTGAAGGAATGAAAGGAAGAATAAAAGAATTAGAGCAAGGAAGTGATGGAATTTGGAGATTCCATAAGAAAAGGATTTGGGTACCTAAGCAAGGAAACTTAAGAAATAAGATTTTAAAGGAAGCCCATAAATCTAGGTATACCATGCATCCTGGTATTAATAAGATGTACCAAGATTTAAGAAATAACTTCTGGTGGATAGGAATGAAAAAGGACATAGCTAGATATGTATCTAAGTGTCTTACTTGTTCACAAGTTAAGGCAGAACACCAGAAACCTTCAGTGTTACTCCAACAATTAGAGATGCCTGTTTGGAAATTGGGAACTAATAACCATGGATTTTGTTACTAAGTTGCCCAGAACCAGAAAGGGTAATGACGCGATTTGGGTAATTGTGGATCGATTAACCAAATCAGCTTATTTCCTACCCATGAAGGAAACTTTTAATATGGAAAGATTAGCCAAGTTATACGTAGACGAGGTAGTATCCTTACATGGAGTCCCACTCTCTATCGTATCGAATAGAGATAGTCGTTTCACTTCACATTTTTGGACGAGTTTCCAAGAAGCAATGGGGACACGAAAAATTTAAGTACTGCATATCATCCTCAAACAGACGGACAAAGTGAAAGGACGATCCAAACCCTGGAAGACATGCTCAGGGCATGCGTGATAGATTTTGGAGGAAACTGGGACAACCATTTACCTTTAATTGAATTCTCCTATAACAATAGTTATCATTCAAGCATCGAAGCTGCCCCGTTCGAAGCACTGTATGGACGAAAGTGTAGAACTCCAGTTTGCTGGGCAGAAATAGGAGAAAGCCAATTATCAGGTCCTGAAATCGTACAAGAAACCACCGACAAAATAACTCAAATCAAGGAAAGACTAAAGACGGCTCGAGATTGCCAGAGGAGTTATGCTGATAATCGACGCAAACCACTAGAATTTCAAGTTGGAGACAAGGTACTTTTAAAAGTTTCTCCTTGGAAAGGGGTAGTTCGGTTCGGTAAAAAGGGAAAGCTAAGTCCAAGGTACGTAGGACCATTCCCAGTAATCCAACGAATAGGACCAGTTGCCTATCTCTTACAACTACCAGAAGAATTAGCTGGGGTACATGATGTGTTTCATGTATCTAACCTCAAGAAATGTCTATCTGACGAATCCCTGGTAGTACCTCTTCAAGATATAGAGGTAAATGAGAAGTTAAAATTTGTTGAGAAACCACTGCAGATAGAAGACAGAAAGGTCAAGTTTCTCAAGCACAAACGACTAGTGCTGGTCAAAGTTAAGTGGGATTCAAAGAGAGGACCGGAGTACACTTGGGAACTGGAATCAGAGATGAAGCGAAAATATCCCTACTTGCTCCAGTAAATCTCGAGGACGAGATTTTAATAAGGTGGGAAGGATGTAACAACTCTCATCAAAATTATTATTTCTTATTTTATTATGTCCAATAGGAAACCCTAATTGAGACCCCTAAGTAATATTGCATGGCCCCTAAAATTTTCAGAACAGTTGGAATCAGGATCAGGCCCCCCTAAAACTCAAGGGGGGGTAACCCTAATGGATAATTATCATCACAGTTTGCTGTAAACTTCGAAATTCGTCGAACCTTGACTCACCAGGGCTATGTTAGACACGAGGCTACCCTACCCTAAAAGTAGACCCGTCGCGCCACGCGCCAGGACCAGGTAGGTCTGGCGCGCCACGCGACATGAGCCATTTTTTAGTATATAATGCAGGGGACTGGCACTTGCATGGTTGTGTTGTTTCGACGTAAAAATTCATTTTCTACGTTACTTTGTGCTCTGATCTTTCTAAAAACAATCAAATCTCGACCCTCTGCTGCGATAACAGGGTAATAACTCGATCACTGCTACGATACAATGTCCGATCGATTGAAGCCGATCTGATGGATGTTTAAGTGCTGCCCGAAACCCGGCTATACTTTGTCATTCCTCGTGAGGGTTTTAATTTCGTGAGCTTATCATAAAAGTTGTATTAAGTTACTGACCTAGTTTCGTACGCATTGTTATTTAAATTAGTTTATCAGGCTTATCAGTATGCTAAACTCTGCCCAACTAAACTTGCAATGTGAGTCATTCTCTTTTTATCAACTGTTTTATAAATCTCAAAGTGTTTTCAAAAGTTATAATTACAGGGATTAAGTCATGGTTATCTTGAATCATGGGCTAGTGGGGTACTGTGCACATTACTAATTTCTCACGGTTAAGTAAACAAACCTAACAGTGATAATCATCCCTACTTGGGTGAAAGGACCCAATAGTGGTATGACCATCGTCACAAGGCTGTGACACGGCGCCAGATAAAAATTAGATAGTAGCCATTGTAATCGCTCTTATGCTGTAATTCATAGCTATGTGTCGTTTTATAAATTTTAAGTGACTCGCCAGTATTTCTCCGCTGATAAAATATTTTTAAAACATGTTTTAGGTGACCTACTGTGAATCAAGGAAAAGAACTACGGATCACTGATAAAGCTTGAAGTGGTGGCTCAGTTAAATAAATAAACATGTTTTATAAAACAGGGAATTTCCTCGTGAAATTCCTCTATTGTAAATTACGGGGTTTGTCCCAAATTATGAAATAAAATAATTGGGCAATTTCAAGTTTTAAAAGATCCTGTTAAACTTCCGCTGTCAACTCAAATAATAAATACCACGGGTTTCTGCCCGCGGCTCCTGGACCGGGTCACACCGGGACGGGGGCCATGACAGGCTAAACCTCCCAGTCTCTTAGACTGCCCCAACTAGTCTCTCAGACTACCCAGTCTCTTAGACTGAATTACCCAGCTAGTCTCTCAGACTGAAATATAAACGAATTCTTTGAAATGTACTTTGTGTCTTTTATTTGTAAAAATATTTGTTTCCTGGATCTGGAAATTTTGTGTATGCAATGAAAATATGTTTGAAAAAATTTTCGTGAGAGCCCTAATGATCGTAGTCTAGACTCGAGAAAGAATCCTAGTTCGCTACGATCGAAGCTCTGATACCAAGCTATCACACCCTGACTTTTGCGGAAGCATGGTTATTGGTGTGACTTCTTAATACCATAGCATTCAATCATAACAATGTTATATGATAAAACCAAAAGACATTCATCCATAAATATTAAGTTTAGAAAATACCACAACATACTTGTCTGAAAACATCGACGCCAAATTCAAGTTACAAACCATAACATGTTTTAATGAGTTCACGAAGACTTGCCAACAAAACTTAAACCAACCCGAGCTTAGGACCATGTATCTCGTCCAGGAGTAAGATACATCTCCTAAACTCTAAAAACTTGGATGACATCTTTTATTTAAAAGAAGCTTGAAACACATGCACACACCTGCCAGATCCACTAGTTCCCTGAAATACACGTAGTTTAAAAATATCAACAAAAGTTGAGCGAGTTCATGTGTTCGTGAGTATGTATAAAACCTTTGTATTCAATGTATGTATGAAAGTCCCGGTATGATAGCAAACAAGGAAAAGATCACCAATGGTTTGCAAGGCCACTGATATGTGTGACGGTGTAGGAAGACTCAAACCTAGCAAAGTTGCACCGGGCTTCCGGCTGGAAGACATAGTCACCACTATGGGCCACCCTGGCCTCATGGGTGTGGGCTCGCTACACCCAAATAGATCTATCACTCATGCCCCACGGTCCTACAAGAGGATTGATGGCCTCAACTATAAGCCTACCCATTCAAATGATCTATGGTTCTTTCCTAGGCTAACCATACCAATTGTATTGTAAGTAACCCTTTTGTAACATGTATTTCACCCCCGAAGTAAATAAACAAAACAGTTTAAAGAAAAGGGGGACAGGAACTCACAGTATTGTGTCTTCAGTACTGGCACTCAAATCTCCTCAGCAAACACGACTACCTACAGTGTACTAACGTCTATTAGACGAACGGGTCGTGCCTTTGCTTAGTACTTACGTTTTTGAGTTATGTTTCTCATGTTCCCAATATTATTCCAAGTTATAATTTCTTGTTTAAAATAATAATTATTTTAACCTCAAGTTATATTTAGTTTTGGAATAATGGTTTAAACAACATTTTGTAACAATACTTCTCAAGTATTTTATTTTCGTAATTCATTCCCAAGGATGGGGTATCTTATACATGTGTATCTGTATTATTGTATTTGTAATTTCCGAAATAATATACTTCCAAGTCTCACTTTAGAAAATATATTCAAACTTATTTTGTCCAAAATAATGTATTGTTCAGAAAATAAATATTTTTCCCAAAAATCATATATCTTCTATATATACTAAGAAAATATATTTTTACTTCCAAAAATAATATATTTTCACCTTGTCAAAATATGATACAACTTTGTAATATTTACAACAATCATATTTTCCTTTCTTGTATCCAAAATAATATTTACCAAAAATATATTTGTGACGGTATTTCCGGAATATTTTGTAAGTTACGTTCTTGCGTCAGGTTTCACGATATTATGTGTGTAACTTATATATTTATTCCTTGATATTCTTGGTATTATTTTGGATAGTAAATTTCATGGTACTTTGTTAAGTTATATTATTTACCCTAAAATAATATAACTATTTCACCAAGTATACAAATAATCACACAAGTGTCTTAATATGTATATATATTCTAAATATATATTTACCCATTTTTATTTATGAAAAACCAACCTTCAATATTTGTATTTTTGTAACAAATTCTATGGCAAAGTTTATCTTGAAAACCATAGTTAAATACACTTGTAGGAAAAATATTTTTCTAAGTGTTTATATTTTTAGAAAATTTCGCCATAGTTTCCCCTTAAAATGGAGGTGTCCATGCTATCAAAGCATATCATTTTCTTTTCAAAAAATAATCACAACAATCAATATTCAATCTACACTTACCAAGTGCAAGAACTACTCAATTTACAAAACAACATGAACTTGATCTTTCACAAAAACTTGTAGTAACTTGGTGGTGCTTTTAGTAGGTCTAGTTATCCTTTAAAGTGTGTTTATTTCTTTAAGAATCTCATTCTTAAAGAATTTAAGTGTTTACAACTAGTAAACATATTTTACAAAAATGTTTCTTTGTGAACCTTCTTGTTTCATAAGTGTTTATACACTTGTTTTATCACCAAAAATAGTGTAAGTTTAAGTAAGAACCAAGATCCCCTAAAAATCATATTTTGAACTTGGTTCTTTTGGAAAACCGTTCATTATTCTTAGATCTATGAGATTATCAACTCACTTGATTATTATTTTTCAAGAAATCATCTTATTTTCAAGTTCATGCTTATATATGAGGATGATCTTCTTGTGTTAACACATAATCATCCTCTAACTTGCTAAATCAGGTGTTTAATCACAATCTAGCAAGCTCCTTATGATGATCAACATCATAATCTCAAGCAATCAAGCAAGTATCATACATACTCTAAACAACATTATTTCAACAAGATTTCATCATTTGTAAGCTCCATGTTCATGATTCAAGATTATGTTCTTTTAGTGTTCTTGTGATTACAACATACTACATCATTTAACCAACTAAAATTAGAAGTATCAAAGGGTTGTGAGAGTCTTACTACTAGCTCTAAGCTAGGGAAGAACACTTGATGAAGAAGATGATAAAAGTGATGGATAAAAGCAATTGATGGAGGTTCTTCAAGATTCAAGAGCACCTAGCTTCATAAGACATCTTCTTACACCCTTGAGAGTATATGGAATGAGTGGAAGATGGATGTATGGTGGTGGCGGCACAATGCTTGGCCGAGAGGAGAAGGAGAGAGTAGAAGAAAGGTGGGTGTGTGTTAGTGTGTGAAGTATGATGATCTTTAGAGATCTCATGCCATACTTATAACCTTCACTCTAAATATTTTGGCAACAAGAGCAAGCAAGATCCAATAAAAAAAAAGAAATCAAATCTTTGAGGTATGGTGGTGGTGATGGTCGATTATAGCATGTGGGGGGGGGGGGTCTAAGTGTAGCTTGTAACTAGTTGATTACTTACTAGTTCAAAATCAAGTGTATAGTTAGTTAAGTTAGTTTCTAGATATTTTAGTGGGTGTTAAGGTGTTCGGGGATCATGACTAGCTCAGAAATAATTAAACAATGTTTCTAATATAATTTTGGTGTTTCGGGTAGTGTCCGGTTGTTCGGTTAGATACCGGTTCATTAAAGTGTCAAGCTATTCCGTTTAATGATCTTTATGTTACTTTTTGTGACACTTTTAATTCCCGACACTTAGGAAAGCATTCAGGACCATTTAGTCAAATTTTTGCATGTAACTAGCTTGTTAAAAAGCTGAATTTTGCTGAAAAATGCAGAATTCTGCACTATAAGTGGGTTTTAGGCACTTTCCGACACTTTATCTATCACCTAGTGACGCAGTTTTATGGTCCTTACTTCCCTACACACCATACTAGTGTAGTACCTTGTCCCTGGCCCATACTGGGTCTCAAAACACTGTCTTTCTATGTACTGAACCCCGTCAGCATATTCCCGTTCTATCCGTTAACTGTGCTAACCATGCTTTGTGCATCATGTATGTCAATAAAGTTTGCATGTGATAATGAGGTGACATTATGTAATATGTGGTGCACATGTAAGTATGATTCAGTAATCAGAAAGCAGTTATGTATAATCCAGCACAGTCATTAAGCATTAATTAATATTAATTAATTGTACGGATACCTGGATTTATGAGGGTTGTCACATTCAAGACTATTGAGAAGATCGAGTGTCTTATTAATGAAGAAGAAAAAATTAGTTGGAGTGATGCCATTATACCTCTTAAAAGAGTTGATTCCAAACCATCACCATCATGTGAAATTACTCAAAACGACTTCAAATCAAGAGACAAGGCATTTAAGGGCGCGTTGAAGTAACTTCAACAAGACGACATGAATAGTCAAGTAGTAGCCTTGTGCGGACTGGGTGGTGTTGGCAAGACCACCATGATGGAGCAACTCAAAAAGGTTGCACATGATAATAAGATGTTTAATTGGATTGTGAAGTCAGTTGAGCTACTCAGTGTGTTTTTAAACAAAAATGAAAGTGAGTTTGTTTGAATGAAGTGCCTTCAAGAGCTACTCAGTGTGTTTGTTTGAATGAAGCGATTTGATACAATTGAATCGAGCGATTTGATAAAGTGAGTCAAAGAAGTACATCAAAGTTTGTTTAGGTACATCAAAGGTCCTGTAAGTTTTAACAAATATTAGCTAAATACGGGCTCGCTCGAGTTGCCTGAAGAAACTCTGTTGAGATACATACGGTTAATTAAGAGCCACGGGCTTAAAGCCAAGCCTCAATTTGCTGTGAAGTTTAATAAGGCTGATATTCCTCCAACGCGTGCAAGAGCGTATGGTGCTTATGTTGTTCCAACGCCTCGAACATCTGGTACGAGTCTGATTCTTTCCCATGTTTTAATTTAATGTTATGTTCTCTCTTTCATGATTCTTTTGTCTTCAGAAATTAGGTTACTCGAAGAAACCAGCAACAATTGAAGACGAAGGTAAACAGTTAGTTACTCGATGTGTGTTATTGTTTAGTCTGTGTGTAAAATAAAGCGATTGAACGTAGGTAAACAGTTAGTTACTCGATGTGTTTGTTCGTTCAATTGATAGTTGAATTTGTGCGTAAACTGAAGCGATTGAATGGAGCGTTTGTTCGTGGAATTGATAGTATAATTAACCGTTAGTTACTCAGTGTATCTGTTCGTTCAATTGAGTGATTAGTTTATACGTAAATGAAACAATTGAACGTCAGTGTGTGTGTTTGTTCGTTCAATTGATTGTTTGATTTGTGTGTAAGAATTAAGCGACTGAACAGATCTTTGTTTGTTCGTTTAGTTAATTTTTCAAATTATGAGTAAAATGAAGTGATTGAACGGAGTCAGTGTGTTTGTTTTTTGAATTGTTTGTTAAATTTGTGTGTAAAATGAAGCAATTGAATGGAGGTAAACTGTTAATTAGTCGATGTTTTTGTTCAATTAAGTGGTTAATTTGTGCGTTAAATGAAGCATGAAGCGACTGCGTTTTGTTTGTTCAATGGATTGTTGAATTTGTGCATTGAATCAGTTAGTTACTCAGTGTGTGTTTGTTGATCGTAAGGTGAGCCGGTTCAGCTCCGTCTTTCTTTCTTTCTAAAATGAATCATCTTTTGTACTATTATGGTGTATCTTGATGATATGTAATTTGATTTCAGGTAGATGAGTCGGTTAGCAAAGTCGATAGTCAGGTGCAGCCTTCTGCAGATTGTGAAGGTCCTGTAAGTTTTAACAAATATTAACTTAAGATAATAGGAGTCAAAGAAGTACATCAAAGTTTGTTTAGGTACATGCGCGTATTATATAAAAATGCAGAATTACGGACTAATTTTGTTGCTGGTGGATGAACTTGAGGTCCTGAAGGGATATACATTGGTTTTTCATAGTTCCGTGACTAATAATGTATTGCGACAAGCATCTGCAGGTGGGTATAGAGAATAAGTTTGATTCTTATTGTTGGCAGGCCCGAGGATGCATTAACAACAAGTTGCAGGCAGCATTATCTTTGCTTAAAGTTTAAACAAGTTGACAGTGATACACATTTCATGAAGTAAACTCCACTCGATTAGCATGTCTGGTAATTTGTTTAACCATGTTTTTATTGTGATACTTGATAGCCATACTTGTATAATCTTGTCAGTTTGTTGATTCATACATACGCGTTCGAATCCTTGTATCATATGACACAAGAAGCAACTAGAAGAATGCCACCGTATTAAAGGTACGGTATCATCATTTTATATAAAATTTTATAAATATTTTGAGGACTATGTTCCTGTTTGATTGATGCTGGAGGGAGGAAGGAGATGGATTTCAGAAACTCATTTACTCAGCTTTATGATACGTTCCATATCGACAACATGAAAATCCTCAAGCTCTTGCTTAATCTCAGGGATGACATGCTACCACTTTTCGATGGGTCTACTAAAAAAATGGTAGGAAGGATTTATTTACATTATTAGTTATGTTTGATGTTTGATTCGGTGAGTTCTCAAATTATTTATTTTTTACATTATTTTTTAATGGTTTATATGTAGTTTCAAAATGTCGAGTTTGGAGGAGCCTCTTGGTTTGGACAAATTGCCAAGTTTGAGCACCATTGATCTTTGTAGAAGGTTCTCGTCCAACCGATGCAGCACCAGCGGGGAAGACAGTGGATTGGGATACTGCTGGATTGAAGGGAAGACGTGTGGACCGTTAAATAGCTACAGGTTCGCGATTTGTGACCTAAAATGAATATAATTTGTTGTTATAATTACTTCGATTCAATGTTTATATAGAGTGAATTAATGACTATGTTCCTGTTTGATTGATGCAGGTCCAGATTAACTAAAAACGATAGTGTTTAACATGTTTAATAACTTCAGGCATGAGACGGAGTCAAAGAAACTATCTTTCAAAGTTCACAAGATCAATGACCTGCTTGAGTTTCTCAAGAAGCAACTGGAAGAATGCCACCGTATTAAAGGTACGGTATCATCATTTTATATAAAATTTTATAAATATTTTTGAGGACTATGTTCCTGTTTGATTGATGCTGGAGAGAGGAAGGAGATGGATTTCAGAAACTCATTTACTCAGCTTTACGATACGTTCCATATCGACAACATGAAAAATCCTCAAGCTCTTGCTTAATCTCAGGGATGACCTGCTGCCACTTTTCGATGGGTCTACTAAAAAAATGGTAGGAAGGCTTTATTTACGTTATTAGTTATGTTTGTTGATTGATTCGGTGAGTTCTCAAATTATTGAGTAAATTACAAGTTTTGACCTTTATGTTTACACCAAATTGCAGGCGCTGTCCTTTAGCGCAAAAGTTGGCAAGTTTTGTACTTAATGTTTAAAAATCTTGCACGTTATGTCCTTTAGGCTTAACTCAGTTAGATTTTTCAGTTAAGTTTGGTCATATAGACCCCATATAAGGGTAATGCTGTCTTTTCACATCTTAATATAATAAATAAACTCTTTTTCTAGAAAATATATAATAAACCCTTTCCACCCACACTATCCATTCTTTCTATCTAGAACGCAGACATCTTCCCCCCTTCTCTCTCTCTCTCTCTAAAAACCCACCATTAACATTCATCTTATATACCTAAAATATTTATAAAACTGTTTCGTGCAACAATCCCACAAGTTTCTCACCATGATAATTTGTATAACTATTCTCTTCTTTTCAATCCTAGAAATAATTGCAACTACATTGGATACAAATTCCCAAATCTTGTAGTACAGCCTTATAACTTTTATTGTCAAAGGGGGTTAATCATAAATCAGAGATTAACCCAAAAAGCAAGTGAATTTAGAGTAATATTGAAGTGGGTATACAGAAACATCGCATGAAAAACAAAACTGACTTGGGTTTTGATCGGGGTTTGCGGTTGTGGTTGCAGGGGAGGCAGTCAGGTATGTTGAATTTGAACAGCAAAGGGGTTCAAAAGCCCACCAAGAATGACCGGCATAGATCGCCGTTATCGAATCTTGTCTTCAACGCCATGTCTCTGAACCTCAATTGACTTCTACAGTGAATGAAGCTGGTAAAGTTATGGCAGAAGGTAAGCAGAAAGGTGAAGATACGATCCCAGCTCAGCACCTCATCTCCCATAATCGGGATTCTGAATCACTGATGGAGGTGGATACGACTCATCTGGGTGCACATATGGATCTGGCGGTGGCAAGTTCATTTGATAAAGCTCTTTTTTCGACTAAACAACCAAAAGCGCCCACCCAGCAGGTAATTACCCCATCAAAATCTCCCTGTGTGTTGAATGCCTCGTGTTATGTTGTTCCATCTCCAGTGAAAGTCCTGGATTTTGATATGTGTGTTGAAGATTATGGGGAAGAAAATGTAGAAAATGGGGTTGGGGGTAGTGCCAGATGCTAAACAACAGGTTAATCAGGCCAAAAATCTTGAACATTCTGTTCAAGTGAACTGGGTACAGGGGTCAAAACTACTGGGTTTGTATATGCAATTTTTTTTTAAAATGAAATAGGTGAAATTACAATAGTACCCTTGTGTGCCTTGTACATAACATAACTTAACAGAAAATTCTACCTTGGTTTGGCCTAAAGGACATAACGTGCAAGATTTTGAAAGGTTAAGGACACCGCCTGTAAACTTTTGGAAAAAAGGACAGCGCCTGCAATTTGGTGTAAACATAAAGGACAAAACTTGTAATTTACTCCAAATTATTTATTTTTTACATTATTTTTTACTGGTTTATAAGTAGTTTCAAAATGTCGAGTTTGGAGGAGCCTCTTGGTTTGGACAAATTGCCAAGTTTGAGCACCATTGATCTTTGTAGAAGGTTATCGTCCAACGGATGCAGCACCAGCGGGGAAGACAGTGGATTGGGATACTGCTGGATTGAAGGGAAGACGTGTGGATCGTTGAATAGCTACAGGTTCGCGATTTGTGACATAAAATGAATATAATTTGTTGTTATAATTACTTCGATTCAGCGTTTATATAGAGTGAATTAATGACTATGTTCCTGTTTGATTGATGTAGGTCCAGATTAACTAAAAACGATAGTGATTAACAAGTTTAATAACTTCAGGCATGAGACGGAGTCAAAGAAACTATCAATGGCGAGAGATAAGGCGGCAGCTGATAAAAGAACGAAATTGAATGGAGAGTTGAAAAAGATACCAAATCTTAGTATACAAGCCCGACTTTGAGCAGCATCTGTTATTGTTGGTGACTCTGCTAAACTTGATCTTTTTTATAGTCTTTCTAATGTATTTTTATTATTCACTGGTTATGCATTTGATACATATGTAATAAGGATGAAAGTAAAGTAGTGAATTTAGTAACTACACATTTGTCATTTTATGATTTTGTATTATTTTTTCAATATGATTTTGTATTATTTTTTCATAAATAATGCCCATCAACTTATAACCATTGTTGTTGATACATCTGTTGATACAGTGGTTGATACATCTGTTGACTTTGGTTAATAGATGGATGAAAACATATGTTTGAAACCACTGTTGGGTTAAACAGTGGTTTGACTTTTGTCAAACAGTGGTTTGTATTTGGTCAAGCAGACTTTTGAACCACTAAGAATCATAGTTTTGCAAACAGTGGTTTGACTTTGGTCAAAAAGATTTTGGTCAAACAGACTTTTTTAAAAACAGTGGTTGAACTTTGGTCAAACAGTGGTTGCATACTAATGCTATTTGTTTCATCATGTTCTCTCAGTTACTTACCATCATTCGTTAATTTAATTACATCACATGCAACTTATATAAGTTTAATTTTAATCTTGATTTCTTGGTGGATAACAATACCTAGCTTTAAACTAGAAATTACAGATGGGTATTACTACTAGCCTTAAACTAAAAATTACAATATCTATACATTTATCTATACTTTCTATCAAAATATGTAATGCATGATTTTCTAAGAAATGACCCGTGTTTGCACACGGGTCTTACCGCTAGTACTATATAATAAACGAAACCAATAATAGGACACATGTCATTCATTGAAGTCATCTATTTTTTATAGATAATTAATATTAATTAAAAGATAATTACAAAATTAAATTTAAACAATTTGTATAGGAGATAATCTAATATCTTAAAATATTTATCAGATTTCAAAATTATTTTTCCTGATATTACCAAAAGATGTACGTTAAATATAAATTAATATAATGTAAATGATTTATTTATTTTATTAAACTAAAGTAGTTAAGGGTTGAACGTATTTCAAAAATGTTTATAAGGGGTAAACAAAAATATTAATCAATGTTTATTGGTTCTATACTTTTATTTTCGTGTTCAACTATCAACTCAAATACGGTAATCACTATGTTTTTATAAGAACCATCACCGCAATCACCCCATCCATCGTATATCGAGTATATCCGCTAGTTTTTTTAAAGATATATATTTTATTAGATTCATTCAACCCATGTAATAAACGAGTTTTTTAAAGATATAACATTATTATTTTTTTACTATACAAAATTACATTTATGCAACTCGTGTAATACACCGGGTTTTTAAAAAATATAACTTTTTTTATTCTGTAGTATATAAAATTAGATTTATTCAATCCATATAATACATAAGGTTTATAAAGATATAACTTTTTTATTGTTTGGTTGAAGAAACACTAGCTAAATGGTCGGAACCGAGATATCTAGGGGGTTTGAATCCGCATAAAAATGTTAGTTTCCTCTCGATTGATTCAGGTACAGTTGATCTACTTCTCCGATAACTCTGCAAAAAAGAGCACCGTTAGCCTCGCCAAGGGGAGAAGAGGGTTTTCTCCTTGACCCGACTCCGGTGTGAGAATAAGTATGGGTAATGAAGAAGAAGATGTATTTGGGAAGTGTGTGTAACTTGGCCTCATACCTGGCTTTTTTCTCATATTTATAGTCGGAAGTCGTTTAGGCGGGAAAACCCATTAGTGAAAAGTTGACGGAAGATGCTAACCCCGTAAGCGGTTACATTTCCTTCCGTCAAGTTCCTTGATCCGACGTGAGAGCACACGGATCGTGGTTTAGATCGAAGGCTGGGGATTTGCCACGTGTAAAGTGATCAAGTGGAGATTACTCTCCAATTGCATGCTTTCGTTGTGATTTCAGGGATGCCTGAGATGGTGACACGTGTCCAGACGGTTGTAACATCCCAATTTTTATCATATAAGATTATAAGTCTGGTTAAATTATTAACCACTAGTAACTAGTAAATAGTTTATTTTTAATATAATTATTCAACCCAAATAGTTTTAAACACTATTTTCTATAGTTGGTTGAAATATTATACTAATTAATTAGCTTGTATATGAGTGCCCTTTTCTAATAAAATAAAAGTCTATAAAAACTTATATTATTAGACATGTAACTTACGGGTAGGTTGACCGTAAGACATATGAAGTTCCTAGATGGGCCTAGGAACCGTATAAAAAATTAAATTATAAATTACATTGTATTTTGAACCTACTCTATTTTTAATGAAACTTAGACCCAAATGTAGACAAAAATATTCTCGTTCTGATGACATATTTATTATTTTATAAAACATTATATTTTAGAAGTTATACGAGCCAAAGAAGTAAACCAATTAAATTAATTATAATATATAAATAAATAAAATATAATTGAAAGTTGAAACATCTTTCATATTTCGTGTCTTATTTTCTATATAATAAAATAATAAATAGTCCATGGCTTTATAGCCTAGTGGCATCTTGGTGGTGGGATAAGACTTTGGGACCAATAGGTCTTGGGTTCGATTCCCACAAAGGGGGTTTTCCCATATTAATTGGGTTTCCTCCTGAATTGGTGTATAGGCATTATGCCTAGTGGAGATGGATATGATCGGGTGGTTCCACTGGTGACACGATGATACTCCAGTGGTCCGTCAGTGATCCAAATTTGCCGTTCAAAAAAAAAAAGAAATAAATTAAATAAATTAAATAATAAATAAATTAAAACAACTTACTACAATTGAAAAGATAGACATCATATAAGCATTTAATGGTCCTGCCTTCATAGCCCAGTTGGTTGAGGGCCGGTTTGGTCTCCTAGAGGTCACCGGTTCGATTCCCGTTTGTGGCGAAAGGGGGTAGGACACCCGTGCGCAATGATGGTGACTAACCCACCGAGGGGGGTTTGATCCTGAGCGTCACCCCAGTTTTCACCCGGCTGTTACTCCAGCGAGGCAACTCGTGTGGAGGCAGTACGGTTTCCGGGGGAAGGCCATCCAAGTCTGATACCGTACGGGGCCCGATAGAACATCGTCGGCAGATCTTGGCTGGGGAATACCGTCTTCGACGGGGTTCAGTGACAATGGGTCACTCATAAGAAAGTCACCGTTCAAAAAAAAATATAAGCATTTAATGAAGTTTTCTACGTGTCCCTCATTGTTTAAAGTGTGTACATGAAATTAAAATGATACGTGTAGGAACCATAAACAATACACAATTAATGAATGTAAGTAGGTGGCCCATAAGTTGCGTGAACACTAAGCAGTATGGCCACTATAAATAGCCTAAGGGTATGTGTAGTGGGCGGTATGTGAGGGGGCGGTATGCCTTATAGCGCCGGCACACCGCCACGGAGGGCGCTATCGATCGGAAAACCGGAGAAGGCGCGATGTGTATAGCGCGTTATTGAAATGTTATTTAATAATTTTGACCGTTACAAAACGGTCATATCCAATAAAAAAAAATCAATTTTTTAATTTTACACTATAAATAACTCCCCACTCTTCCATTTTTTTTTACAAATCATACTCAAATACCCTCCTCTTCTCTATATATTTTTTAAAAACTTTTGAAGCTACTCCCATCCTATTAAAAAAAATGGGTTCCCCGTCGGAAGACTCGTTCACCGATATTTACCGAAGATTTTTTTCACCCGAAGAAGATGCGGAGGAGGAAGAAGCGGTTACGAGTGTGTGTACTTTTATGATACAAGCACTTGAGCACGTTCGGCCTACTCCCCCTCCACGACCCATCTTGCAGCGCACCTATATCTTGCGAGATCGTGAAGCCGCGAACGCGCGTTTGATGAGAGACTATTTTGATGCGACACCGGTTCACGGACCCAATGTTTTTAGACGGCGTTTTCGTATGAGCCAAAGGTTATTTTTGCGCATTTCTAATGATTTGGAAAATAAGTATGATTTTTTAAGCAAAGAATGGACGCGCGAGGATATTTAGGCTTCACCTCAATTCAAAAGGTCACATCCGCGTTACGCATATTAGCATACGGAAACACGTACGACATCAACGACGAGTACTTGAAGATGGCGGAGAAAACAACCCGAGATTGCGTGGAACATTTTTGCTATGGTATTTTTTATTGACTTTTATTTATTTATTTACTTACTTTTATATATTGATTTTTTAGTACCTTACTAGTAAAACTTTAATATATTAAATTATATTTTAGGTATATGCCAGTTATATGGAAAACGTTATTTGAGAAATCCCACTTGGAACGACCTTCAACAAATATATGAGGTGCATCTAGAAAAGCATGGAATACCCGGCATGATTGGTAGCTTGGATTGTCGTCAATGGCGTTGGTACAATTGTCCAACCGCATGGCGAGGTCAACATACACGGGGTGATCAAAAAGGGCCAACTATGGTATTACAAGCTGTTGCGTCATACGACCTTTGGGTTTGGTCGGCCTTCTTTGGTGTAGCCGGGTGTTTTAACGATATTAATACGTTAGAGGCTTCACCATTAATAGAGAGCTACATTTCTGGAACTATACCAAAGGCCGGTTTTCATGCGAACGGGAACGACTACGAGCATGGCTACTATTTGGGGGATGGTATATACCCGGAGTATTCGATTATTGTTAAAACGTTTTCTGAAACGTTCGATGAGAAAAGAAATTATTTTAAAAAATTACAAGAGTCTTCAAGAAAGGATATCGAGAGGTGTTTTGGGATTCTACAGAACCGATGGCATTTTATCAGAAATCCTTGTCGCATGTGGCATAAGGATAAAATACGAATGACCATGTATGCTTGCATCATTTTGCATAATATGATCATTGAGGATGATGGAAAAGCGATATGCCAAAACTACATTCCGGAAGATTTAGTCGAAGGAACCCAAGCAACAATGGAAGAGAGACTCGCAAATGCTCAACTATTGCGATCTAAGGAAATACATAACACGTTGAAGGCAGATTTGGTTGAGCATGCTTGGGCGATTCGCCCAATTCGATACAACAATGACGACGAAGAAGATTCCGAGGAAGAAGAGGTTGAGGAATTCGAAGACGGGAACTTTGAAGACGTAGGTTTGGATGCTGGAGAAAACGAAGAGGAAGAAGGAGAGAACGAAGACGAAGAAGATTAATCTTTGAAGTGTTGTTTTTTTTATTTTTTTAGTCCAATTTTTTTTTTTTTTGGAACCGTTTTTTTTTATGTTACTGTATTTTTTTTTATGTGTAATGTTTTTATTTTTATTTTAGTGTAATGTTTTTTAATTTAATGAAATGAATTTTAATTTTATAAAGTTAGAAAATAATTATAAAAAATTAGAAATTAATAATTGAGTAATGATTAGACGGGGGCTTTATGACTACGGGCTTAAAATGCATAAGGCCCCATAACGCCCCACGCTGACGTGGCAAGCCACGTGTCGCATAACGCCCACAAAGGGGCGTTATGACTACACATGGCCTAAGGCAGCCTTCTAATATTTTCCATCTCTATCTCGAACTCTCTCTCTCTCTCTCATTGTTATTTTTTTCCTATAAAAATAATAATAAGGTTCTACCCAGTTTTAAGTGTTTTAACTCCCGATCACCGCAACCCTTTCCGATTGATCTGAGCCCCATAACATATGTCAGGGCTCTGCCCGACTAAGTTGTTGGAGTTCTGTCTCGTGACATAGGGACAAGGTTGAATTAGGAGTATTATACTTAACACGAGTACATTATATATTTTTATAGCTCAAAAGATTTTACCCAATATTCTACCAGGAGGCTTTCCAGTTAAACCCTAAATATACAAAGTGGGTCCATTCTCTTTTCTCACTATTTTATTCCCTTTTTCTTTATGATATAATTATATTATTATATTTTATACAAAAGGAAACCGTAGTTAAGACCCCTAAGTAATCCTACATAAACCCTAAAATTTTCATAACAATCAGAATCAGAATCAGGGCCCCTAAAACTCAGGGGGGTAAACCCTAGTTGATATTATCCTTACAGTTTTTCATAGAAATCGAATTTTATTGTTCCGTCGGCTCACCCAAGCTACTGAGACGCGACGCAACCACATGGACCCCTCGCGTGGCGCGAGGGGGACAATTTCTCAGTATAAATAGAAGGGTGTGGGACTTGCAGTTTGGCGTTGGAACGATGAACAAATTCGTTTTACGCTACGAGATATCATCTGATTACTACCAAACATACACTAGCTCGAATTCTGCTACGATACAGGGTATTAACTTGATCGCTGCTACGATTCAATGTCCGATCGATTTAAACTATCCGACCGGATGTTTAAGCGTTATCCTTTATCATTAGTCGTGATTCCGACAGGATGTTTGAGTATCACCCGAACTCGGGGAATACTCTGTCATTCGTTGTGAATCCGATGGATGTTTAAGTGATTACACTTTGTCATTCGTTGTGAGGGTTTTAATCTCGTGAGTTATCGTAAATGCTGTATTAGTTACTTACCTAGTTTGTGTGCACTAGGTTACAAGACTAATTAATAGGCTAAGCTCTGCCGGTGTAAATCTGCAATATCAAGGCTAATCAGTAGGCTAAACTCTCTGCATGCTTGTAATGTGAGTCATTCTCTTTTTATCTAATTACTTTAAAAATCAGGTTTATTTTCAAACGTTATAATTACAGGGATTAAGTCTATGTAATCTGAAATTACTGCCAGTATGTGGGGGGATGTGCACATAGCTACTAATTATTTATCACTTGTGGGTGAACGGACCCAGCAAGTGATATGTCCACAGTCACAAGTCCGGTCAAGTGACAACTGGGTCAGTTAATTCAAAAGATAGAGACATTGTAATCGCTCTTAATACTGTAGATTATAACAAACGTGTCGTTTTAGCAAAATGAATGAACTCACCAGTATTTCCTGCTGACAAAACCTTTTTAAAACGCGTTTCAGGTAATTACAGTAGATCGGATTAAGAGATGGATACGGCACTGAAAGGCTTCAAGAAGTGGCTTATTTTATTAATTAAATCAAATTAAGAAATATTGTTTTATGTAATCAAATTTATCTTTATTAAAGCTACCTTTGTAAAACTTGGGTTTTATCCCATCTATTTAAATAAAATCCGGTGTTTTCTAAACTCTGATATTTTTCCTAACTCACGATCCTGATGAAATTTCCGCTGCAATATTTTTCAAAATAATCACCGGTACCACTTGGCTGTTCGCGGCTCCTGATTCCATCCAGGGTGGGTCGGGGGACGTGACAACGGTTATAACCGTCTTGGTGGTGCACGATTGTATTTTTTCTAGAAGATTACTGCTGTAATCTGGTGTGGCACTTTATTTTGTGGAAACAGCTGAAAGAATAAATCCCAAGTCTGGGTAAATAATATCCAGGTCTGGATATTTAAGCGGAGGTGTTTATTTTAGGATTTTCATCCTTTGCTAATAGGAAAAGGCGCAAGGATTTATGATTTCCTTTGGGCGCGCAACTATAGACCGCTGACTGTTTCTTCCTTTACCGAGACCAGTGCGCGGTCGCGCAAGGTTAAAAAGGTTAAAAGGCAAGTTTGTGGTATGGTCCCAAGTACTTATTATGAGGTTTTTGGGACCTTACCCCTTTAAGTCCCCCCAGTCTAGTGTTGTACTTATGCAAATAAGTGGAGCACTGGACTTATGGGGGGAAAAGCTTTTTGGCGCTAAAAATAAGGAAACTTCCGGAAGAAGATTCATTTTGATGATTGTGAAGATTTTTGAAATCTTTGACTTTTAACGAGATTGGTACTGTAAACTGAGTGACAGCCTGTCACTGTCAGTTGTTTTTTACTATCTGTGTCTTGCACGCGCGTGTGTAAGCACGTTTGTGTTGATATTTACTCTCTCTGTTGCTTGGAGAACTGTGATATCCGAAAAACGGGGTGTGGCGGTTACCGATGCTATTTATTGCGGTGAGTATATATAACGTTAGAGTAACCCCCTTCTTGTGTAATCATTGTATTGTTGAAACTTTCCTCGTTCCTTTCCTCTAAGAAAAAGATTTATCATTCCTTCTTCTTATGTCAACCGGAGAACATCAAGAAGATCTTTCTGAAGAAATGTCGACTGAACTTCCACCGTTAAAGTGGCCTAGAGCGACCTTTGATGGTTTGGTTAGGAATTTCAAATTTCCGGAGAACTGGGGTGCTATGTATCCTGAAGAGGGGCAAACTGCGGCAGATGCTCCGGCTGGATATATTACCCTTTTTGGGGATTTTTTCAGTGAAGGTAACTTTCGTCTACCTGTCACTAAATTTTTTCTTGAAATCCTTGGGTTTTACAACCTGCACATCTCCCAACTTCATCCTATTGGCATGGTTAGGGTTCGGCATTTTGAATTCGTGTGTCGGACAATGCATATTGAGCCGACTGTTCCCCGATTTAGGGTTTTCTATCAGATGCATTGTACCCAAGGGTTTTATTCGTTTGCTCAGAGGGCGTCTGCAAAGAAGATTCTACAGCAACACCCAAAATCCTTTCACGATTGGAAGCAAAATTTCTTTTTTATCAAGGCCGGAGTGATTCCGGTGAGGATGGTTTTAAGGGGGAAAGAAGATGTTCCGATTGAAACGCTTCAGACCCCTATTGATGAGAACTGGTATCAAGATTTGAAGGATGTGTCCAACATTGCTTTGCCGGAGAAAGCTCTCGTCGGAGCCGGCATGAGTTTGAATTGGAAGATGGAGCGTGATGACAAACTGGTGTACACCGAGGATGGTCATGGTAAGATTGGGGTTTTTTCCATTTCCCTTTTTTTTTTTTTAACTTGCTATCCTTTGTTTGCAGTTGTTTCACTATATGTTGTTGCCTTCAAGAGGGAAGGCGGAAGAATGGGTACTATCAAGAAAAAACCTGAAGAGGAACTCTGGTACCACCGTATTGTAAGAAACTTTGTTCTTCCGCGGGATGCGGATCTTTCTGTCCAACCAGCTGCTGGTGCTGGTAAGCTATATCTGTTTCTGTTTTTCCTTTTTGCGCTTGTGAGTAAATTGTTGTTTTGCGCCTTTGTAGGTGAGTTGTTGAATTTGGGCATAGGCCCTGAAAGGAAGAAACGCACAACAACTTCTACCTTTGCGCCGAAGAAGGGTGAGGCTGTTAGAATTCAATCTTTGAAGGCAAAGAATGTGGGAGAGAAGAAAGGTATGCGTTGTTCCTCTGACTCCAGGTGTGATTATGTGGTGGTTTCTGATTCTTTGGAGGGTCTTACCCCTGCAGTAACTGTACGAGAACCAAAACCTGAACCGAGGGATTCTGCTGATATTCCCCCATCCAACCCAAGTGATCCTATCGACTTGGATTCTAGTCCTGAACGTTTGGTGCACAGGAAGGCTGGTAAAAGGAAACAAGCTGATACTGATGTGGAGGGTCAGCCTTCTAAGAAAGTTCAGCGGAAGAAAATTACCAGGAAAGGGAATCTTGACTCTTTCATTTCAGAATCTGTTCCTGGTAAGTGTTGCCTTTTCTTGTTTTCTTTATGCGTGTTTAAAGCTTTACAGGTTTTTGTTGTTTTTCCAGAGGTTCCTGTTTCCCCTGTTCTCACATAACTGCAATCTGTGGTGAATGAAGAGCTTCCATCCACCCCTCCGCGTACTTCTGTTGTTGATCAGTTAGAGCCTACAGAGGTTGCTGATGGTGGTGTGGAGAATATTGTTGAGGCTGAGAAGCCTGTTGATATTGCTACAGAGGCTGAAAAAGTTGTTGATCCAGGTGTGGTGGATGGTGCTGGTAAGCCACAAACCCCTGAAACTGTTGCTCAAGATCTGGGGAAAGAACAAACTGCTGAAAAAACTTCAACTTCTTCCCCTAAACCTTCTGATGCTATGCCTGAGCATGTTGAGAAGGTGACAGTTGAAGGGTAAGGCTCATCTGCTGGTGTTGGTAAACATTCTCCAATCCGCCCAGAAGAAACCTTGGGAGATTATTACTACCGGACTTATGTGGAGAAGGATGCCTCTGAACCTCACGCCCCCGTTTGGAATTTAAAGAAAGGTGACACTTTCTCAGATTGGCGCGTGTGCCAAGATTGGTTGCAGGGGATTCTTCCGCCTGGAGAGATCAAGTTTCAAGAAGGCCGGTCTTATGAACAGGCCTATCAATCTTATCTTGAAGAAACTGCTTCTCACGTCTCTACCACTCACCGCATAGTGCGTGAGTGGTACAGTATGCATAAGGACCGGGAAACCTTTATGGTGTCTCAAAAGAGATTTGCCAAAGATGAGAAACGCATGGCTCAGCTGAAGGCTAAATTGGAATCTGATCAGGCCAAGTTTGAGGATGAGCGCAAAACTGAGGAATGGTCTGTTGTTGGTTGGAAAAGAAAAGCGGAAGCTGAAGCTGCTCTCCTTTCCGAGGAACGCAAAAACTAGAGGAGAATTTGCGAAAAAGATAATGCGGAGAAGGCAAACCTTCGTAATATCATTAATAACCTCAAGGCGAAGGTTGAAAAACTGAAGAATCAGGATGCGGAGGTAGAAAGGTTGAAGAAGGAGAAAGCTGATGCAGAAGCTGCTTTGGAAGAAGCGCGTTCTCATAGGGAATGCAGTGAGAAACGAGAGGTACAAGCTTGCGCCACTCTTGCTCTTAGAGATAAAGAATTGGGAGAACTTACCACTTTGCTTTCTAATCAGGAAAAACTTAAGAAGGATTTGGAACTTGCGCATTCCGAGAATGCTGAAACCTCCCGCCGTTTGACTGTAGTTGAAGAGAAGTTAGAAAATTCAGAAACGGCGCGGGTTACAGTAGAAAGCGAGCTTGATCCTTTGAAGAATGATATGGCCTGGTTGAAAGATCGCGGTATCGCCTGTGTAAGATTCTTTTCTTTTTCTGTTGTGGAATTGTTTTATGCGCTTTCTTGATATTTATTTTCACTTGATTTCACAGATTGCTGAGTCTGTGTTGAATTCTGAAGAGTTGGATAAAACCGTTGCTCGTTTGGTGGTTGCTGCACGAAGAGATGGGTATGCGCAAGGATATGCTGAATGTTCCCATCATGTGAACAGTGCTTTAAAGGTTGACTGGGATAACAGTAAGTCTGCAACTTTCGGCATGAATACTGGTGCCGCGCTTGCTGCCTTGAAGACGGAGTTTAACAACTTGCAACTTCCGGTTATGGATTTGATAAATGTTGCGCTGCAATCTGATGATCACGTGGCGCAACTAAGGGAAATCTTTCCGGATGTGGGTGAAGATTTAGTGTAGGTTGAAAAATGTATTGAACAATTTTCTTGTAATATTTGGGATGTGCATCCCTATTTTTGTTGGTGCGCTGTTGCGCAAGTAACTTAAACACTGCCGTGTTTGAAAGTTTTTAAGGCATGTCTGTACGCTTGAGAATAGTATGATGTTTCTATCTGTTTGTTTACAATATTTTGCATGAGTATGATTACTTTTTTGTGGAGTAAGGCGAATAAAGTTAGTATAAAGCTTATGTTTGAACTTATGGCCGTTTGTGACGTGATCACTGACCGTTCATGAAGCTTGTTTTGGAACTACCATAATGTTTTTGCGCTTACTAAAAGAAATTGCATGTACTTTGTAAACATAGATATGATAGAAACTTTGCACTTTTATTTAAGGATAGAGCACAGAGGCTTTTTACAAAGTTTTGCTAATATAATTATGTGAAACTTAACTTACTCTCTATCATTTCCGCTTTGCTTGATGGATCATGTTTTTCCGCGGGAAATTCATAGAGTTTGTCCTTTAAGTTTTCGCCCGCTTGCTTGGGCCCTCCTCACCCCGGGTTATCTGCTCAATCTCTTTGCGCACATTTTGGAGTAAATGTGTGAGTTCACCGCTCTTGAGGGCTTTCTCTATTTCTGTGCGTAGAGAGATGCAGTTGTTAGTGGTGTGCCCGTTGTCTTTGTGATATTCGCAGAATTGTGCCGGGTCTTGTCCACGCTTATTTTTCATTGGGATTGGAGGTTTGAATTGATAGTCTTCAGTACTCAAAACCTCTGCCGGGGTCTTTGTTAGGGGAGTCCACTGTCTCTCCCTATTCTCCTCTTTGTTCTCCCGCTGTGTGGTGAGTTTGTTGATTGTTGCGCGAGCATCTTCAGAGGAACGACTTCCTGATCCAGACTCACGCCATGATTTCTTAAACCTCCTTTCACCGGTTGAGCTTAAGTCTGCGGGCCCATTGTGTGGTGGCGGTGGCCTATTTGTTTTAAGGTTTTTCTCAGTTTGCGCGTAAACCTTGGCCGCCGCCATTATCTTCTCCCAACTTTTTGGAAGGCCCTCTGTTCCAGATAAGACCTTGACCATGTCATCACATCTAACCGCGTACTTGAATTGAGCACGGATTAGTTGTTCGTGAACACCGCCAATCTCCAACACCTCTTTATTGTATCTGGTGATAAAATCCTCCAGATTTTCGTCATCACGGCGCCAGATATTCATGACGTCGGATGTGTCCCGAATGGAACGCCGTTGCTGGCTGAAGTGTCTCAAAAACTTTTCACGCAGATCTTTCCATGATTCGATCTGTTCGGTTGGTAGGTTATCAAACCAGATTCGCGCTGGGCCGGTTAATGTCTGTACAAACAGATGACACCATAGCGGGAGGGTCCAACCTCCAACCAAACCCGCGCTGGTAAATACTCTCAGGTGATCATCGGGGTCTGTTAACCCATTAAACTTCCCTATGTTGGATGGTAATTTAGCCTTCTCCAATGGAGCTAAAGCTATTTCCATTATGAATTTTGAATTTTCCGCTGCTTCCGCAGGGCGGTAAATCAAATCATAATTGTGTTCTGCCTCAGGGTTATAAATCGCACGAGTCCTGCACTTGTTATAGTTTGGCTGTAGCCGATTGAACACGCTGGTGTTTGCACTTAAACGGTATGTTGGATCGGATTCATCGGTGTGGGTGTCTCGCTGGGAACCCAACCTATCATGAACTGATTGTCTTCGGTGTGTTCTACCATGATTCTCTCTTTGGTGACTTCCTGTCTGAGTGTATTCCCGTTGTGATGTGGATCTGGCATAAACTTCTGTATTCTCGTAAGTTGAATCCTCCCGTTGGGAGGCATGAGAACGAGATCCCGGTCTCCGTGATTGAGTCAGGGGAGCAGTTTGAGCACACAGTTGTGTGTACACTGCGTTTAGTGCCCCTTGAGACCTGACGTACCAGGAAATTGGAGTTTCTCCTGGTGACAGAATTGATTGAGCAGGGTTTGCTGGTAACATCCCTGGAGTAACAGGGTCGTTTGCTCGGTTGGATTGAACTTCGTTGTCATCGGAGACATCTTCTGGGATTCCTTCTACTTGAACGTTGTTTCCGACGTTCGGTCGAAGACCGGTTTGTCGATGAGATGATGAATTTTCTGCCATGTGTAAAACAGAAAATGAAAAGAACTGAATCGAAACGAGATGAAAACTGATGAGACAGAGGAATCGGTGGGCGCCAATGAAGAAACACTAGATAAATGGTCGGAACCAAGATATCTAGGGGGTTTGAATCCGCATAAAAAGGTTAGTTTCCTCTTGATTGATTCAGGTACAGTTGATCTACTTCTCCGATAACTCTGCAAAAAAGAGCACCGTTAGCCTCGCCAAGGGGAGAAGAGGGTTCTCTCCTTGACCCGACTCCGGTGTGAGAATAAGTATGGGTAATGAAGAAGAAGATGTATTTGGGAAGTGTGTGTAACTTGGCCTCATACCTGGGTTTTTTCTCATATTTATAGCCGGGAGTCGTTTAGGCGGGAAAAGCCGTTAGTGAAAAGTTGACGGAAGATGCTAACCCCGTAAGCGGTTACATTTCCTTCCGTCAAGTTCCTTGATCCGACGTGAGAGCACACGGATCGTGGTTTAGATCGAAGGCTGGGGATTTGCCACGTGTAAAGTGATCAAGTGGAGATTACTCTCCAATTGCATGCTTTCGTTGTGATTTCAGGGATGCCTGAGATGGTGACACGTGTCCAGACGGTTATAACCGTCTTGGTGGTGCACGATTGTATTTTTTCTAGAAGATTACTGTTGTAATCTGGTGTGACACTTTATTGTGTGGAAACAGCTGAAAGAATAAATCCCAAGTCTGGGTAAATAATATCCAGGTCTGGATATTTAAGCGGAAGTGTTTATTTTAGGATTTTCATCCTTTGCTAATAGGAGAAGGCGCAAGGATTTATGATTTCCTTTGGGCGCGCAACTATAGACTGCTGACTATTTCTTCCTTTAGCGAGACCAGTGCGCGGTCGCGCAAGGTTAAAAAGGTTAAAAGGCAAGTTTGTGGTATGGTCCCAAATACTTATTATAAGGTTTTTGAGACCTTACCCCTTCATTGTTATATAAAATTTCATGTGCTCAACTCGTATAAAACATGAGGTTCTTAAAAATGTAACTTTTTCATTATTTAATATATAAAATTAAATTTACTCAACCCATATAATACATGGGGTTCTTAAAAATACAATTTTTTTATTATTTAATATATAAAATTACATTTATTCAACCCATGTAATAAACGAGATTTTTAAATATATATTGTTTTATTATTTGATATATAAAATTATATTTATTCAACCCGTGTAATAAACGAGATTTTAAAAAATATATATATATTTTATATTATTTTGTATATAAAATTACAATTATTGAACCTCGTGTAATACACGAGGTTCTAATCTAGTTAATAATAAAAAAATTATGTATTTTTTAACTTCTGCATTGCACATTTAAATAAACCTGTGTATTAGACTAAGAGAATAAAATATAATTTAATTTGTTAACATATACAGTCATTAAAATACATGTACTTAAAAAATGAAGATTGACGTGGTAATTACAAATTCAGTATTTATTAGCTTTGATTTTTTATTACCACATATTTTTTTTAGTATTTTTACATATTGTATTTTTTTATTATTCTTACCATTTTAAAATTAGTGAATTTTTTAAAAATTCACTCATAAAAATAATTATCATAATTATTTTTTCCTTTTTTAGATCTTACCAACATAATTTTGATCTTAGTGAAGCTTTTAAGTAAAAAGAAACTATAAGTTTATAATTTATTTCATATAATTCATTTGGTTAATGATATAATTACTATCTTTAGTTAAAAAATTTGTTTTAATAGTTAAGTAGGAGAGAGGGGTGGGAAAACTAAAAACCAGATGGCTCCAATGGGTGGCATGTCCATCATAGTTTTTTTTTTTTTTTTTTTATTATATAAGTATGTTATACTTCCGTTTTTACACAGGTGAGATAAAAGAAAATATTTCACGTAGGTAAAAGTTGATAAATGCCATACAAATGATTTTTCTTAGAGTCATTCATATCATAAAAATGCCATTCTCTTTGAAATTTAAAGAAAAACATAATTAATAATTTTGAAAAAAGATTTAAAAAATTTAAGAGTTCAATATATGATAATTTTTGCTAATTATAATTAAATACATAACTTCAAACATACAATTGACACAACATGAACTATAAATAATTTGAAATAGAAAGTTACACATTAAAAATATACTATCGTACTGCTAAATCTTAAATATTAGCTTGGGAATAAATTTATTATCGGTTTCTACTTTGATATCATTTTTGTTTTTTTTTTTGTTTTTTTTTAAATAATAATGTTTAACCTTTTTCAAAATGACGACAAATTTTTTATACTCTAAAATTTAACGAATTTATTTCTTTATTTTTTTCTTTCAGTTGCAAAGTTTCAATACTGAATACTTGAATTGTAACGAGCTAAACCACTACCAATCGAAACAAAGTTCCTGCTGCATTGTGCTGGGGATTTTAGTAGCTCTTACTTTGACTTGTATATATACATAGGATGAAGATCAAGGGAAAACCCTTCCAAGTTGTGAGAACTTAGAGAAGTCAACCTTCCCGTACAAGTTTTGTCTCCATTTTTTTTCACACCCCTAGATTAAAATGTTATAAAAGTTTGCTGTAAAAAAATTAAAAAAAAATTGAAGTGGTGTTTTCGGCCCCTTATAGCTGCTGTAAAAAGCTGATGACATAAGCATGATATCATTTTTTACAGCATTTACGGCTACCGTAAATGAAAAAAAAAACTAGTTTTTTTGGGTTATTGGATTTTATGACTCGCAACTATCGGCCATTGGCCGTTGCCACCCGCAACTAACACTTTGACACCCAACACCCCCAATGTTTGCACTGCCACCACTCAGTTAAATCTGCTCTAACTTAGTTAGTCTTTTGTCCGACGTGGCACCATTTCGCTGATGTGTACATGATTATGTGATTATGTGGTGATGATGTGTTATATCTCATTTTCTTGTCATTTTTCTTGCTTTCACTTCATATCTTGAAAACCGTAGATCATCTTTTTGATGCATCTGTTCAACAATTTCGAAAAAAGATTCAATCTTTGAAGTGGGTTTAGGTTCTTGAATCATAAAGTTGGTTTCTTTATTTAAAAAAATAGTGAAGTGAAATTTCATGAGTTTTTGGGGTTTTCTTGATAACAGGCACGGCGGCGACGGCGGTGGTTCCGGTGCCAGAACCGTCGCCGATATTCCCTATAACATGTTCTCCAAATCTATGTTCTCTTCCCCCGGTCTTTCACTTGCTCTGGTGAGGTTGGAAGAATGCCGAAAAGTTACGAGACCGGCGGTGGTGGCGGCGGTAGACGGAGCCGTGAAGAGGAGCATGAGAATAAATCCGGTAGTGATAACATGGACGGTGGTGGCTCCGGTGACGATCTTGACGGTGATGAGGGAAACCCACCGAGAACAGTTGGAGCTTAGCAGAAGATTATGTTTAGAGACAAGCCAGGTCAAGTTTTGGTTCCAAAATCGTTGTATCCAGATGAAAGTAAGAAGAAAAAATGAATCTTTTTTATGTTTTTAATGATAATATTGTGAAAAGATTGAATTTTTATGTTGAAAATTTGGGTTTTGTTAGACACAATTAGAGCGGCATGAGAACTCGATTTTCCGGCAAGAAAACGACAAGCTAAAACTCATCCTGATGATAATCAACGGTTGACTGATTATGTGGGTAGAAAAAGATGATCTAGGGATGAATAGAAGAAATGGAGGAGATTAGGGTTTTTTTGGGGTGTCAGTGTTATAAACGAGAGAATGGAAGTGAGAAATAACACATCATCAGCCACATCATCATGTACACATCAGCGAAATGGTGCCACGTCGGACAAAAGACTAACCAAGTTAGAGCAGATTTAACTGAGTGGTGCCAGAACAAACAAAAAGTCAAGTTGATGGTGCCGGGTGTCAAAGTGTTAGTTGCGGGTGGCAACGGCCAAAGGCCGATAGTTGAGGGTGATAAAATCCAATAACCCTTTTTTTGGAAAAGTTGATTTTTTTTTTAGGATTTTTGGTTAAAAAAAATTTGAAAAACTTTTCGTAAGGCCGAGTTCTCTAAATTCTCACAATTCGTATGAGTTTTCATTTTACCCTACCCTAATAACTAAACCAAATAAAACATATCCCGTTAGTTTATCCTAACAATCAAATATAAGATTAAGAAGCTATGCAAATATCTTCTACAAAATGAGATATATCTTAATTATTATTTTATTTTAAACTCTGATCATAAAATAAAAATTATTTAATAATTATATAAAATTAACTTTAATTAAATAATATATATTTTTGTTACTTTTCCAACATTCGGTAGTTATATTTAGAAATAATTTATATTTATTTGTTACATAATATATATATAGGGAGAAGATCATGCGAGAACCACCTCTTATTGCGAGAACCGCGAGAACCAATGTGAACACAACCAAAAATGCCTAAAAATAGCTAAAAATCACACAAAATTTTTTTTTTAATATTTTTTTTAAAAAAATCGCAACTTTTCGAAGCCAAAAAAAAAAAATGTTTTTTTACATTTTTTTTGGCTTTTAAAAGTAGCGATTTTAACATAAAAAATATTAAAAAAAAAATTTAGATTTTTTTAGGTTTTTTGGGGGTTTGGTTTTTAGCATTTTAGCTTGGGGGGGGGGGGGGGTTAGGTTTTTTTAGGTTTTTTTGGGGTTTTAGTTTTTAGCATTTAGCTTGGGAGGGGGGGGGGTGGGGGGTGGGGGTTAGGTTTTTTTAGCTATTTTAGGTTGTGTTCACATTGGTTCTCGCGGTTCTCACAATAATGGTGGTTCTCGCATGAGCTCCTCCCTATATATATATATATATATATATATATATATATATATATATATATATGTTATGAGACTTAGAGAATGAGAAGTAAATTCTTAAATCTCATCCTTATTTTGGAGAATAAGATAAGATGGAGATGAATGCATAAATGTTTTTCTTCGAAATTTTGGGATGATAACGAGAAGACTCTTAAATCTTAAGGACACACAGTGTGGAGCTCGGGGAAGGGATCAGGGAGGCAGATAAAGCCCATCCCCGTCTGGGTACACCGCCCTCTGGATCCGGTGTAAAAAAATCTTGGTGAGTAGGGACTCCACAACGAATAGCGGGGAAAGCTGGGAGCTTTTTTTCCTTTCTTTTCTTTGTGCCTGTGTTTTGGAACTATTGAAAAATACCAAAATCATATGTTTTAAAAATATATAGATCATTTATGTATTTATTTAATCATAAATTATAATAGAATATTAATTACTTAATTATATTATTAATATAATGAATGTCAATCGTCAATAAATTGGAATCTTTTATTAGAAAATATGATAATATCTATTTAATTAGCTATATCTATAATGATGTGTTCTCGAGATTGATAAACAAAAGAAAAGAAAAGAAGAGAAAAGATAATTAAGGAGAGAAAAGAAATGGATGGAAAAAGTCGAGATTGATAAACAAAAGAAAAGATGAGAAAAGATAATTAAGGAGAAAAAAGAATTGGATGAAAAAGAAATTTAGGAACGAAATGAAATGAAGGGATATATTAGTTTAATTTTGTATTTCAACGTTTGAATGAAAAAAAGGAGAACTAGAAGAAATCTTCCATTCACTCTGAAGGAAATTCTTTCCATTTCATTCCTTTGAAAAACTCAGCTCAGGAACACAAACTTTTTTAGTTTCATTCTACTCTTCTTCACTAAAAAAACTCAGATTCACAAATTTTTCCCACTTAATTTCTTTTCTTTTCTTAAAATTTAAAGACCAGGAACACAGTGTAAAGCTACCAAAAGAATCATATTTACAACTTAAAAGGTGACTATTATGTAATACGCACGTAAAAAGATAAAATACAAGTGTTAAGTCTATGTTATATATATTTGATAGTTGATGGATGCAATTTATAGATTTTTTTCTCTCACAGTTATGACAATTTTTTTAACGGCCAACGAATCCTCTAAATTCACCACATCGGGATACACTGGCCTCCGAATTACCGGGGAAAAACCTCACATAGGGCCGAAGCCCGTGAACACTCACCCGAAGGCATATATGACAGTGCAGTTAAGTAAAACTTGCTCAGTTCAAGGAACGAACTAGCGATCTCTACCTATTCGCCTAATCTCCCATCATCACCAGATTCCGCAGAAAATAATTGGGAAAGCAGGAATCGAGAGTCCCCTTAGAACACCAAGTTTCTCCCATACCATTCAAATCACCACCTCATTGGCGGCAATTATAACAATTGTTTTAGATCCTTTAAAGTAGTTCGAAGTTTCATTAACGTTTGCATTGATTTTGGTCAACTTTTTTTAATTTCCTGGCGTGCAATCCTTGCAAGTTGCAAGTTGTTTCCTCGTTCTCAGGCCACTTGATTTATTTATTAGTTTAAAAGAGCAGTCGTGTATTAATTCAGATCTTCTTTAATTAATCCCTAATTACACTGAAATGACATCTTTTCATTCAAATATTCAATTGAAAGTCTTTCTAATATTTTCGTAACATATTATTGTGCATGTTATGTACAAAGGGGGTGTTTGGGTTAGCTTATTTTGGAGCAACTTATAACTTATTGACTTATAAAAGTTAATAAGTTGTTTTTATAGTGTTTGGGTTAACTTATTTAAATTATTTTTGTGTGTTGAGAAGTTGTTTTTGAGAAGTTAGGATTTATAACTTCTCACTTTTGACTTATCTATAATACTATATCTATAATCTATATCTATATCTATAATTAATCTATAATATATTAAAAAGGAAAAGTGATGGACAAGATAGTAATTTTATTTGCGTATAAATTTTGAAGCATTATGTACAATAGAGATAAGCCATTTTAAAGGGGCTAAAGTTGCAACTTTTCCAAAATTTTAAGACACCATAGGGGTGTTTTAGGGATTTGATCATGGAATAACCGTACATTATTTATGTGGGTGACTTGAACCGTCCATCTGAACATTCAAAGAAGAGAGGTTAGAGATTGAAAGGGCGATTGGAGAGACAGAGAGAGAGACAATAGAGTAGGGGAAACCAGTCACGGCCTCCGGCAGGCCACCTTAAACCGACAACAACGATGATAATGATGGTGTCACTTGGTCGGTGAACGAATGGGAACGGTAGCTCAAAACCCTTGGCTGAATTAGGATGGTGCTCGGATGGAATCGTTCCGGCGACCGTACTCGGTTCGACTTTTCTGGCGGCCGTACCCTGTTCGTCTCCTCAGGTGCTCAATTCATTATTGGCTTTGCCGGTCTTCTTTTATCTTTTTTACTTTCAGATTGTTTACTTCCGACCACGTAAATCGGTGTTTTTTGCTTTTACTACTGTCTCTTTTTATTTGCTGTGTTTCATGCATTCTTTCAAAGCTTCTTATTGATTTGGGGGACATGGTGTGGTATGTGAAAATCGATCGGAGTTTTGGAGTGAAATGTGATGTAAATTTTATTTCTTTCAATGTTTCAATCCGCGACGCTCTGAGGCATTTCGGTCCCAACAGCCAAGGCGCACGCACATAGTTTTGTATTCATACACACAAATACTTATAAACGGATAGATATAGTTTTTGTAATAATACACACTGATACTTTATAAGAAAACTGGACCAAAAATGTTACATGTCAACACGACCACAAGTGAACCGTAAGGCCGTTACATAACGTATTCATGCTCCACTGTTACCCACCGGCCTGTTTTGTCAACTGTTCTTGGATTGGATACAAGAAAACACAGATACAGAAACAAACAACTGACCAGCTGACTTATAGTATCATTAATGGGATAAGATGAAGGTATCAAATAGGGTACATGCCAAGGCTATGGTAAGTAGACTTTAGTATATATTTGATACATTTTAGCATGGTAATCTGATTGTCATTTCTTATACACCAATATTTATTTTGTATTACCAGGTGGTTTCTCTGTATTTGCTGGTGTTGGAGAACGTACTCGAGAGGGTAATGATTTATACAGAGAAATGATGTCTGTGTATCAAGCCTTACGTTAGTTGTAATATATTCGTTAATTTTGACGGTGTTATCTGATCATTTATATCTTCTTGTTCATGTTTTCATAGTGAAAGCAAATGCGCTCTTGTCTAGGGTCAAATGAATGAGCCACCAGGTGCTCGTGTTAGTTTGACCAGGTTGACTGTTGCTGAACACTTTAGGGATGCTGAAGGACAAGACGTGCGTCTGTTTATTGACAACATTTTTTATTAAATACGTTATAATGTCATTTGCTAATTCAGGTGAAGTAATTTTATCTTTGGTTTTTGTTACAGGCATTTGTAAATGAGGTTAATTCCACCCCTAAACGCGCTATAACGCCTACGAAAACTCCTGCGAAGGTGGCTTTTTATCGTATACGTTATAACGTCATTTGCTAATTCATGCAAAGTAATTTTATCTTTTTTTTTTGGCTATAGGCATTTGTAAATGGAATTAATCCCACTCCTAAACGCACTGTAATGCCTTTGAAAACCCCTGCGAAGGTAGCGGTATTTTTTATCGAATACGTGTTAATGTCATTTGGTAATTCAAGTAAAGTAAAATTATCTTTGGTTTTTGTTACAGGCTTTTGTAAACGGGCTAATTCCACCCCTAAACGCGCAATAATGCCTATGAGAACCCCTGCGATGGTGACTTTTTTTTTATCATATACGTTATACTGTCATTTGCTAATTCAGGCAAATTAATTCTATCTTTGTTTTTTCTTACATGCATTTGTAAATGAGGTTAATTCTACCCTTAAACACCCTATAACGCCAATGAAAACCCCTGTGAAGGTGGCTTTTTTTTATCAAATACGTTATAATGTCATTTGCTAATTCAGGCAATTTTATTTTTGTTTTTGTTACAGGCATATGTAAATGGAGTTCATTCCACCCCTAAACACGCTGTAACGCCTATGAAAACTCTTGCGAATGTGTCTTTTTTTATCGTAAACGTTATAACGTCATTTGCTAATTCAGCCAAAGTAAGGTTATCTTTGGTTTTTGTTACAGGCATTCGTAAACGGGGTTAATTCCACCCCTAAACGCGCTGTAACGCCTATGAAAACCCCTGCGAAGGTGATTTTTTTATCATTATAATGTCATTTGCTAATTCAGCCAAAGTAAGATTATCTTTGGTTCTTCTTACAGACATTTGTAAATGGGGTAAATAAGCAACCTTCAGCAACCCTTTCAGTAGATAGAAGGTAAATATGTGTGTGTATATATTTATGTACGTAACGAAAAACTAATGTATCATCTATATGACTGAAAATGTGTAATTTTAATTGAATAGTTCAGAGTCATTCATTTCTTATACCAGCAAATTGAAATCTCCAACTATATCATCTCCCTTCGTGTTGAAATGTATGCAAACATTGGCTCGTGTACAGTCTCAGATTCGGTCAAGGCGTGTGCGTATGTCTGAGGAGAACAAAGGTGTGCAACAACTTCTTTTGAAGCATGAGAAAGAACTCAACAGCGTTAGATCTTCTGTAAGTATTAAATATTTACAAAAAATCATGTTTGTTCCATTTTTTAACATTTTGAGAATCACATATTAAGGAATACAGTTGGGAGATACATGGGATGACAGTAGAAAGTCTAAAGAAGAAACGGAAGCCAGTTAATGAAGGAGACAGGGGGCCGCTGTACGTAGAGAACGCGCGTTGACGTATGCACATACTCATCAGGTATGTTTGAAACTTTTAACACGAATTTTTGTCTTATGATCAAATGATAATAATAGGGAAAATCACGAAAATGGACATTGAGCGGTCAACTATGAAAATGAACATGTTTCGCGTCTGTGGTAGCATCAATCCACAAAGATTGCGTTTGTGCTGCTTCTAGGGGTGCAAACGAGCCAAGCCCGAGGTCGACTAGGCTCGACCGAAAGCTCGTTTAACTTTAGAGTGCTCGAGCTCGAGGTTCGGCTCGATTCGAGCTTTATTTCTAAAGTTAGAGTTCACCTCGTAGGTAGTTCGGCTCGACGAATTAAGTTGTTTAGGGTTGTTTCAGAAATCCGATCAAGTTGTTTAGGGTTGTTTAAGATTCCGGCGTTTCCGGTTACGTTTTATATGAGATTACTTATTATTAATTTCAATGAACTATATTTTTATTCATTTCAGGATTGGAGGTCAATACTTCTTCCACACAAGAAGAGACTGTTTGGGTTGAGTGTTCTGCATTGATTTTTGCAACCATGGTAATCCAATTTGTTTTTGTTTGATTTTTTAAAGTATATATGTGAGTTGTTTTTACTGGTCATACTACATCTTTAGTTGTACAGAGCGTAAGCAATGAATTGAAGTTTCTTAATAAGCACGACGTGCGCGACTAAAAGCTTCATGCACGTGACGTGTTACTCTATGTACAACCAAAAGCTTCATTTCTCTCATCTCTTTGTCTTTTACATATTAGCCTTTTAATCAAGCAACCCATTTAAAATTTGTTCATTCTTTTACTTATTTTACAGTTCAGCCTCCTTCAAACCTTATATTGTGCGCGTGTTTTCAAAACCAAGCTTGATATATTGAACTCTATACTGATTGGTTGAATATGATGTGCTTATCTACTTCCAGATTAGAAAATTGATGTTTTAGAGCATGCATTGTACTCCTTTTCTTTTTGGGATTCTGTGTGACTTGTTTTTTATTATTATTATTATTGCAGCACATGGTACATCAATTGTAACACCTCGAAAATTCACGTCCTATAATGTGTAGACACGTGTCGTATGTTTAAACGTGTGAAAGAATATTATGAAAGGACTAAAGTTGACAAACATGGAAAGTATGTGAATATACGTATTCTAAGTGTCAACAGTGAATAAATATATTGTATATTAACCCTACAAGATGTTCATACCTTCAAACGAATAAATCATGGATCATACGAAGCTAAAAGTGAGAGATTACAAACTACAGGGGCTAAATGTGTCAACATGTTTAAATTATACATCTGAGTGACCTTTTCACAAACCCGAAGCTTTGTAACGGTTAATTATACTCACTAGAATGCACGATTAAAATTTCATAAAGTTTCGTTATCGTATGAGAAAGTTATGATCAAATTCGTGTACGAGGGGTTAAAGCGTAAACGTTGAAAGTTAGGACTTTTCGGGTAACAATAAAGTTAACCGGGGACCTAACAAAGTGGGTATATGTTTTAAAGCCCTTATAGATCAACATTGAGGGTTTAAAATGCAAGAAAACAAGTGCCTAATCAAGTTTTGAAGAGCCAAGGATCAAAATGAAATAAATCACAAAAGCTGATCAGGGAGGGCCTAGCGCGACGCGAGGGAGGCGTGGCGTCGCGCGAGGGGTGCCCAGCTCCGAATTAAATGGGTTGTTGCCTGTTGAGTGCAATCTGCTCGATTCTAACCCGATTCTCCACGTCCCTTGACCCCTAAAACACCCCTTAAACACTAGAAACAAGTGTTGATCAGTTGTGGTGTGTGCTAGACCTTGTTGTCAATCAATTGTGGTGCTTAAATCCACTATATAAGGCCATGAACTTGCAACACTTTCTTCACACCTTCATCTGCATTTGAGGACCACTTCTGGAGCTCAACTTCCTCTCAAGTGTTCTCTAATCAAGCCTAGGACTTCAGTAAGTGTTCTAATCCTTCTTTTATTGAGTTTAGCTTAGTTATTTAGCTAAAAGTCAAACCGTCGTAATTACGGTTTGACTTCGAGATTAGTCAACAATGGCTCAGTCATATCTCGAATTAAAAGTAAGTATGAGTTGGTATTTATGTGGGTAATAAACCCTCAAAAGGGTTCCCCTTGATTACCACTCTAACCAGGTCAAAAGTCGGGTCAAACTAGTTTATAAAAAGTCAACAGGATACTTAAAATGCCATTTATGCATAATTAACATTATAGATCATATACAACCTGTTTGATCATTGTTATAACTTAGTAATAAGTGTAAGACCATGTCTAAACATGTTCAACCCGACAAATTCCTGTAATTACCCGGTTCGGAACCGAAAGTCACATAGTTTGACTTTCACTTTGACTTTCAGTTCTGACCCGTTTAGGCATGTTTTAGAAATGCCTCAGAGCTTTAATTGGACTAGGTTACATGTTAGAATAACCCTCTGTGATTATACACCTTGGTTCATTAGTTATCCAATTAATATGCATGTTTCCGTTAATTGCTCGTATGTTGACCATTATGCCCTTATTACTTTAAAACGTGATTTTTGGAAATGTAAAAGAGTAGAAACTTTAATTACTGATATATAAACTTGTATGCAAAGTTTGACATCAGTTTGATTTGTAGATTAAGAGTTATGCTCATTATCGCAAAATGAATGCTTTATGTTAATAAAACGGCGTAATTAGCGTATAGCCTAGTTAAGCCTACTTTTTGGTATCAAACTTAATACCCACTGATGTAATATATTACTTTGGGATTTTTAAAGATTTTTAATTAATTTTAGGCTGAGCATAACTAGTAGTCATAGGCTTAATCCGGTAATTGTCGGTTTTGCCCTTACGGGCCAGAAAATGAGTTTTACATGTCTAAACGACTCCAAACCTTTTGCTACTGATCACATATGATAAATAAATTATTTTAAGACTTCTAGAAATATAAAAATATCAGATTTAAGTATCAAACCCGGAAATGGCCTTTAATCGCCTTATTAAGCGTTTCTAACGTAAAGTATGTATCAAAATTATATTGAACATACCCGGGTTGATACCTGCTGATATATGAGGCGAATTATAACATTTTAATAGTAAGCTAAGGTTGATAAACTCAGACTTCAGTTTTGAGCTTTTCGGCTTATGTGAAATTACCAAAATACCCCTACGGGGCATAGTTTGGTTATAAATGATAAATTTCACATATATGCTTTAAACCTACTGATATAACTTAGCAAATTATGTATTTTTGCTGATTACATCAGACCTGTAACTCAGGTTGTTACTTAAACTCTTTTATAAACTTTTAAATGACCAAACTACCCCTACGGGGCCTAGTTTGTGTTTAAACACGTTTCGGGCATAATGAAAGACATCTTAATAATGTCACAACATATTTGAGGCATAATTAACTTAGGAAACCTGTATATAGCTCTCATGAATACCCGTCACGCTTATTACGCGTACGGTTCGGTTTATGTAACAAGTTTACATAAATTAGCCGAAACGGGTCAAACCTTAACGGTTTTATCTCAAAATCCAGAATGTGAATAATAAACCCATATTAAACAAGTCTTCAAACTTGTCGGGTCTAAATCGCATTCTATCCGGTCTTCGCTTAATCGTGCGTACGAACCGTATCTTTGAAACTAGCCGGTCTAAGCTTAAGCTTAATTAAAGACCCGTTAGGATTCTAATAGGTTATTATAAAACCTTCGTTCCAGATTAGGAGGACCAGTAAAAGCTACGTGCATTTTGCTAATTGTGAATTATACTTTGCTCAGGTAAATACTTTTAACTTATTTTCCCTATACGGGCTTGGGTTACGGTATATAGCATACCGCTTGATCGGGCATCAAATTCTCCACCGATTGAGTGGGTAATTGAATAAATTTGATCGGCTCGTTTAAACAGTCTTGTTACTTAAATCCTTTGGGGGGTTAATGACCATGTCCCGGATATCCTCGGCATCATTTTACGAAATGGCCACGACTTAAGCGCGGGGTGTAGGCGTACACCCGTCAGTGTACAAAAGAATAATGTGATGTGTCTATTGATCTTTAACCCGGACAAGATCCGGGCTACTGAACGCACAAGGAACATGTAATTCGTTCACAAGATTATAATATTAAATAATTCTCCCAAGTTAAAAAGATTAATCTTGCCTCTGTGCATTTTAATCAAATTATAAAACCTTTATGCCATGTGCATCCAAACCAATTTTTAAATCATTTTCCAAAATGAGTCAGTTGATTGTATTTACGAGTGTAAACTGACGTATTTTCCAAAAAGGCTAAATGCAGGTACTATACGAAATTGGCTGGATTGTCTCCTTAGCATCAATAAAGAGTCTCGCAAGCTTAAGATGCCTGAAGTCTGTTGAACTATTGTCTCTATTTTATTTTCGATCCGTCTGTGGATAAACTTCCGAATATTGTGACATTTGATATTACCATACTAAATTCGGTTGTATTATATTTTCAATTGCTTCCGCTGTGCATATTAATATTGTGTTGTTTGACTATTAAGTTGCCAACCATGACGTCACGATACTCCCCACCGGGCCCACCGGTGACACGTGGAAATCGGGGTGTGACATCAATCAACCTTGATACCGGCAGTGACTGTGGTAAGTACCAAGTAGAATAAACTTGTACCCTTTCTTTCATATTTACTGTTTACATAGTTCAAGATTTGCATATGTGGCAGTTCGTTATCATTAGCTCGGCTCGTTTGCACCCCTGGTTGAAAGACTTAAAAACCCAAATATTTGTACTTGGTTGTGTCCAAAGAAGGCATCCACCATTCCTATAAAGCTCCATGTTCATGCTTATTTGCATGTTTTCTGAGTGTTGTTTTATTTTCTTTGATTTTTAGTTTATATCGTCACGCGTGGAAAAGCCAGCAACGTTCAAAAGAAAGACAACGCATCCTCCATTGCTCCAGCAGAAAAAAGGGTACTTGATCATAAAGATAAAGATATAAAAAAAGACGTCCTTCATCCACGAATGCAGTTTGATGATGCAACTTGTGTAGAGAAAGCTAAAAAACGTGCAGTTGTAAAACAAACTGAGGTCAGAAACCGCATCGAGCTTTTTAGGCATCTCCCTCAATATGAACATAAAAAAAAGCTTCCTCATCTTGAAATGAACTTTTACGGCCTCAATTCTGTTCACCCTGCTGTTTACAAGGTACTTTGCTATTTACATTTGCAGTTTTATTTAGGGGTGTACACAAGCCGAGCCGTCCTACTACCCTAATAGCGACACTAGACCTATACACTACTTATAGCTATATTTAATTGCTATTTATGTTGAAAAAATTAAAAAACTTTAGTGTCGCTATTCTCGCTATCCATCGCGACTACCCTAATAGCGACACTAGACCTATACGCTACCCAGCACGCTATAGCGATCGCTACTATCGCTATTGACAACTTTGACCGGAACAAAGAATATTGTGGCGATTTGATCGATTAGTGAACTAAAAAAATCAATAAACACTTCTAGCTAGCATATGCAGGAAAGAATATTCATGATTTTAAGAAATAGAATCATCAAGTCGTTGCTTCTTTGGTTCAGGTTCTTCAGGCATTCCTTGAGGCATAGGTGGTGGAGGAACAATGGGAATGCCATTTTCGTCCTGGTTATAGCATTTAGTCAAATTGACCCGATTTGGTCAACATCAACTGTTCAAGATTTTTAGCCTTTCACTAAATATATTTTTCTTATTTTCGTCCTGTTTTACCCATTTGGCCGATGTTGGATCAAGAAATTGATGGTTATAGCATTTAGTCAAATTGACCCGATTTGGTCAACATCATTTGTTCAAGAATTTTAGCCTTTCACTAACATATTTTTCTTATTTTTGTTTTGATGATATATAAGTTACTCCACAATTGCCTGGGCGGTAATGACAACACATTACAAAAGTTGTGATATGGTAAAGATGCCAAACTTATTTTTTTTGCATAGGCGGATAATGAGAACCACACCTAATATATTATAATTTTTTTATTGTTTTAAGGTTTGAATTATATTCCCGTCTCGTATTATCGCCTCCGCAGCAACGCGCGGGTTTCTCACTAATACTATATAAAGCATTTCACATGTACAAAATAGTAATTTAACATCAACTTTTTAAGATGGCAGACTAAGGGCATGTTTGACTAAGCTTTTTGAAACAACTTATTGACTTATTGGCTTTTTGGAAAAGTCAGTATGACGTGACTTTTTGGAAAAGTCACTTTTCCCTCTCACATACACATTTGAATTTCAATGTCAAAAAGGTTTACGACAAGGAGATCCGCTATCACCTTTCATTTTCCTCATTGTGATGGAAGTTTTGTCGAAGCTTATCTCAAATGCTTGTGACTTAGAGATGTTTAAGGGGATTAAAATCCAAGATGATGGGCCTATTCTCTCACACTTTCTCTATGCAGATGATGCTCTCATTATGGGGGAATGGTGTGAAGGTAACATAAAGAAAGTTGCGAGAATTTTGAGAATTTTTCATTTGTGCTCAGGCCTTCAGATCAATCTTAATAAATCAAATTTATTTGGAGTGGGAATCGCTGAAGATGATTTGGATTATATGGCGGGAATTTTAGGATGTAAAAAAGGATCCTTTCCTTTTACATACCTCGGTATCCCTATCGGGGCAAATATGAACCGAGTTAACAATTGGTATCCGGTTGTGGAGACGTTTCAAAGAAGGCTCAGCTCTTGGAAGGCGAACACTCTCTCGATCGGGGGTAGGGTGACTCTCATAAAGGCAGTTCTTGAGAGCCTTCCTATATATTTTTTCTCCATATTTAAAGTTACTGTTAAAGTGGTGGATACGTTGGAGGCTCTTATGAGGAAATTCCTTTGGGGGGGGGGGGGATAATGACGTGGTTAAAAAAATACACTGGGTCGCTTGGGAGAAAGTGGCGTTACCTAAAAAAATGGGGGTTTTGGGTATTTGTAGGCTTAAAACGATTAATGACTCCCTCCTCTCCAAATGGATATGGAGGTTCAAGACAGAACCCAATAGTTTATGGAGAATAGTGATCGAGGCGTGCCATGTAGTAAAAAAGAGATGGTCGGAGATCCCTTGTAATCTGAGTATTACCGGAATCTGGAATAATATCGTCAAACCTGAAAAGAAAATTATTATTAACGATATAAAGGCCGGTTGTCTTATGAAAGGAAATGTGGGAAACGGGAACAGTATTAGATTCTAGATGGACTTTTGGACAGGAGACAGGCCTCTTATGTTCAGATGGCCAAGGCTTTTCAAGCTGGAAATTCATAAAGAGTGCAAAGTTTCTGAAAGGGTTGTGGTTCAAGATGGCTCTGTGGCCGGTAATTGGAATTGGCATCATCAGCCTTCTTTGCCTAGTGAGATTATTGAGCTGCAGGAGTGTAATAATTTTGTGGTTTCGCTTAAGATGGAGGTCAAAGAGGATTCGTGGGGGTGGCTTGGGGATAAAGACGGAAAGTTCTCGGCGGCTTCAGTTAGAAAGCTTTTGATCAAGGAAAGAGCGGAGTGTCCGCTTCAGCCGTTCGAATGGTGTAAATGGCTTCCGGCGAAGGTAAACATTTTCGTTTGGAGAACTGGTATGTATAAAATTCCGACGAGGAAGGTGTTAGCTAAAAGAAACATTCAAATTCCCGAATTGAGTTGCATTTTCTGTGCGGAAAGTGATGAAGATGTTGATCATTTGTTCTCGGGGTGTCCGTTAGTTCAGAAAGTATGGCAGAATGTTTGTAAATGGGCTCGGATTCCGGAACTTTTTGCTTTTGAGGTCAAGGATGTATATAAATTCTGTGAGTCAAGAAAAGAGGCTAGAGAAGTGGTCAAAGGGTTGTTTATGTTGGGATGCTGGTGTGTATGGAAATCCCGAAACTCGGTTGTGTTCTCGAAGGGCACCGGAAGAAGCGAAGACAACATGGGAGACATCAAGTCGTTAGGATTCCTATGGCTGGATAACAGGTATAAATATAGGGGTTTAGATTGGGTTGAATGGTGTAAATATCCTATGTATATGTTGTAATTTTTGTCCTGGTTTTCGGTTTTGTTTTTGGGGAGTCCCCGGTTTTCTAATGAAGTTTACTTTTCAAAAAAAAAACATACACCCTCATTGCCAAACATCATTTTGGAGCTTATGACTTTTCAAAAACCCAATAAGTCAATAAGTTGTTTCAAAAATCTTAGCCAAACATGCCCTAAAAGTCTCCTACATCCCCTGTTATATGAAACCCTCCATTGAATATCTATACTATCTATAATAAGAGATTATGAGCTGATGTAAATCTGCTTACTTGTCAACTTCTAAGCTATGCCACATGGAGTTGCTGATGTCATAATTCCCTTTACAATATTTATATCTACATAAATCTATTTCAAATATATAATCTGATTTTATTATTATAAAAAAAAGGTTTTCTTTAGGAGGGAACTTTAAAATTGCATGGGGAGGAGAAATTGCCATTAATGCACTGTAAGAAGTAATCATATCTTTCTTTCTCCTTCTTCTTCACACTTTTTATTCAAACTTTCTTCTCATTATGTAACTTCACCGATTCCATTTCACCATTTTCTTCTCATATCAAAATGTCCGCATCTTCTGTGCAAACTCTTTCATCCGGCAAGAAATCCGACGGTCAACCACCATCTTTGTCACTCAGTTTCATTGATGATTTGAATCCGTCTAAAGATATGTGGAATCTGAAGTGTAGAATCATCCGGAAATGGGTTCAGTCCTTTCGGATGGATCTGATCTTGCTCGATGAGAAGGTATTAGTGTTTGTCAATCATCTTTGATGTTTTTTTTACTCTTTTTATCATTTTCGTTTTGAGTTTTGTGTAATTTAGGGTTAGACAAAAAGAAACAAAGAAGAAAATCTTTTTGTTTGTTTTTTTTATGCGAAATAGATGATTATTGTAAATTGACTGTTTGTTTGTTTGTTTAAAGAAAGAAAGATGGCTTTTTGTTTGTTTTTTGGATCCTTTATAATTTAGGGTTAGATATAAAGAACCAAAGATGAATATTTGTTTGGTTTGTTTATGGTCCTTCGTAGATGATTATTGTTTACTGTTTTGTTTGTTTGTTTGTTTTAGGGTTATATGGTTATTTATTTTCTGTTTTGTGTAATTTAGGGTTGGTTTTTGGTCATTTATAGATACTTACTGTTTGTTTGGTTGTTATAGGATTAGGCACAATGAAACAAACATGAATATTAGTTACTTATTGATCCTTCATATTTTGAGACTTTAGCCACATGTACCTTTTATATTTTTTTGAGATACTGTTTGTTTGTTTGTTTGTTTCTAAAGTATGTGCTTTCACTTATTTGTCAGGGCCGTAAGATTCAGGCAGGGATTAAGTCTCCATTAATACCTGTGTTTATCTCACAGCTTCATGAGGATGAAGTTGTTATTCTCTCCAGATTTGGTGTTGGAGAAAACACTGATGCTTACAAAGTTATTAACCATGGTTACAAGATTAACTTTTACCGAATAACGGTTGTTACACGTGCGAATGGTTGGCAAGGTGTTGATTACGGATTTAATTTCATCGCACATTCACACATTCTTAATGGAGATGCAAAGGATCTGCTCACGTGCGGTATGACTGTTTCTGATAATCTGATATATGTTTTGCCTCCCTTTTCAATGTCACTAATTTCTGTTGCTATGTTTACCATTTTAGATGTTGCTGGAATTGTTGTCTCGTGTGGAGATATGGAAATCTTTCCTAATGAAAGAAAAAAGATGAATTTGGATCTTCAAGATGTCCAGTAAATTCTAATTTGCCATTTATATAAATTTGTTTGTGTGTTATGATTGTATTTAATACAATACCAATGATTAGTTTATTTTATATAAAAGTTCATTAAATGGTTGTTCTTATTTAATACAATACCAATGATTAGTTCATTAAATGGTTGTTTTAAATGGTTGTTCAGTAAATGAGTGTATGAACTTTCAATGCTGTTCTTTTAATGCTATTCTTTGAGTTAAAACATCTACTATATGTTGTTCTTATAAGTTGGCTATTTGGTCGCGTTATAATAACTTTTAACCAGTGTTATAATGATCCATGGCAGTATCTTTGTGTTGCTCCCCCATCTAACAACCTAACAACCTTTAACCACTGTTACATATAACTACTGCTAACTAAGGTCTGATACTATTACAACAGACAAAGTAAACAACTGTTTCTTCATTCCACTGCTTCATTCCAAGCAGAGCTTTGGTCTTTAGCAGCACTTGACTTAGGGCAGTAGATTAAATAGCAGCACTTTGTCTTCAGCTGTTGTTGTACACAAGCAGTACTTAATGGACATCAGTTGTAGTATACAAACAGTGGATGAGGGCCATCAGATGTTATAACCACTTTAAAGGGGAAAGTCTAAAAAAACAGCTGCTTAGGAGATATACACTGATGTGTACCAGTTTTGGCTCTTATTATCTGTTTCTCACAAGAACACAAATGATTGTATTTAACTTTTAATGCTGTTCTTTTATCTTTTTCTTTTAGGGGAGAGGTAGTCCGTTGTACTTTGTGGAATGTGTATGCACAAGAATTTAATGATTTTTTGTCTCAAAACTCTCCGAATGAGACTGTGATGGCTGTCATTCAGCATGCGAGGATTAGGAAGTGGCAGGGTAATTTATATTTGACTGATTTATTTCGTTTAGTTTTCCCAATCTCCGTTTTGTTACATTTTTTAAGAACATTTTTTTATTTCTTTAGTGATTTGTAATGAATTGTTGGATATGTATATTTTTTTTGCAGGTCAATATACTGTTCAGAGTGATAAGTTTGGAAGTCGTCTATTTCTCAACCAAGAAATTGATGAGATTAATGAACTTCGCAAGAGGTACTATCCGTGATATATATTTCATATTTTTCATGTTTTTATTAACATAAGTGTGAGTATTAACGCTAATTGTGTTTTTATTTTTATAGTCTTTTAGTGAAACAATTTGAAGCTGGTGCTTCTTCTTCTCAAACCATTCTTTCATCTCAGAGTGTATTTCCAGTCCGTCAAGAATTTCTAATTGAGACTCCTAAGAGACATGTTGATGAAATTATTGAGATTGATAGTGTACGAATAATTCTATATACATTCATAGGCATTTTAATTTTGTTAATGTTTTCTATGTTTTATCAATTGAGCATGTTAATAAAGCTTTATCTGTGATATTGTAGGGAATGTCATGTGTGGTAGTTGCAACGATCAAAATTGTTCAACAAAACTATGGATGGTTTTATCCGGCATGTCGAGACTGTAACAAGAAGGTGTTGACCAAAATTGAGTACTTACAATATGCTAAAACCATTTCTGATGAGGTCATGAATCTGTCACCTGCTTCATTGGTTTGTCCGAAATGCGATAAAGAATGCACATCGATAACCATAAAGTAAGTTAACGTCCGATCTTTTTATGTCCAGAACTGCTATGGTTTTTGCTGTAATTTACTTGGCATTTATTACAGGTTCAAAGTACATCTGAGAGTGCAAGATGAAACTGGCAGCGTTTCTTTTGTGATGTTTGATAAAGATGTAATGAAGCTTATTGGTTCAACTGCGAATGATATAAGGGAACGCCAAGTGAAGCTCGATGATACTGAAACTTTTCCCCATGAAATATCACGGTTGCTTGAAAAGAAGTTGGCGTTTAAAATTGAAGTTTCTGATTACAACCTTAACCATGACTACCACGTCTACACTATCCAAAAAGTATGTGATGATCCGGACATAATTGCTGAATTGGTTGGTGGTAATGGAAATGCTCTTGAGGTTGCTGATGAGGTAAGAGTTTTTGTATATCCTATATTGTTTTATTTTTTTCTTCCCAATTTTTGTAGTTTAAATATCTTAATTAAATTCCCTTTTGGTAATATTTTGATATTAGGTGTTTAGTCAAGAAGGTTCAGAAATTAAAGCTGTTCAATTATCTGAATCCTCACAGATGGCCGGTGCTGATATTTCAAAGGTGAATAAGAATTCTACAGTTTTGTTTTTTGGTTTAGTATAGATTATATTACATTATTTGATACCTTAGTAGTTGTTTTGTGATTTAATTGAAGGATGTTGTATCTGTTATGGCCGACTCTTCCGTTGTCGAAGCCGAGAAGGATTCGGCCACCAGTCCTAATGGTAAACGTTCGTTGCAGGATGTGGAAGGTCAAAATGTTGGGGAACTCTCTTCTAACAACAAAAGGATCCGGAGGAAGCCATCTAGGCTTAACACTTAGCTTCTTTTACGTCGTTATATTTTGATGGTAAACATGTTATGTTTTTGGTATGTACTTAAGTACGTGGTTGTTTGAAGTTTGGTTGTCGTTGGTAAGTGTTAAACTACTCAAACAGTTGTTTTCTATGTTTTAGATGTTGGTAACTTATGAACTTGGAGCATGTGGTAAACCATTATGTGGTTTACTTTTTTGTATTATGCTGGGAAATATAATCTTTGGTTATAATGTGTGCTTTTGATTTGTGAATATAGTATATGGGATGTCTAAATTAGTTTGACATAGTCTAAATTCTACTTTTTTAATATAGAGTTTGAATGTATCTTCAGCAGTTGTTGTACACAAGCAGTACTTAAGGGACAATAGTTGTAGTATACAAACAGTGGATGAGGGCCATTAGCTGCTTATTATCTGTTTCTCTTTAACCACTGTTACATATAACTACTGCCAGCTAAACACTGATACTATTACAATAGACACAGTAAACAACTGTTTCTTCAGTCCACTGCTTCATTCTAAGCAGGGCTTTGGTCTTTAGCAGTACTTGAGTTAGGGCAGTAGATTAAATAGCAGCACTTTGTCTTCAGCAGTTGTTGTACACAAGCAGTACTTAAGGAACAGCAGTTGTAGTATACAAACAGTGGATGAGGGCCATCAACTGCTTATTATATGTTCCTCTTTAACCACTGTTACATATAACTACTGCTAGCTAAACACTGATACTCTTACAATAGACATAGTAAACAACTGTTTCTTCGGTCCACTGCTTCATTCTAAGCAGGGCTTTAGTCTTTAGGAGTACTTGAGTTAGGGCAGTAGATTAAATAGCAACACTTTGTCTTCAGCAGTTGTTGTACACAAGCAGTACTTAAGGGACAACAGTTGTAGTATACAAACAGTGGATGAGGGGCATCAGATGTTATAACCACTTTAAAGGGGAAAGTCTAATGCAAACAGCTGCTTATGATGAATCCACTGATGTGAACCAGTTTTGGCTCTTTTTAGTTGTTCCTGTTTAACCACTGTTACATATAACTACTGCTAGCTAAACACTGATACTATTACAATAGACAAAGTAAACAACTGTTTCTTCATTCCACTGCTTCAGTCCAAGCAGGGCTTTGGTCTTTAGCAGCACTTGAGTTAGGGCAGTAGATTAAATAGCAGGACTTTGTCTTGAGCAGTTGTTGTACACAAGCAGTGCTTAATGGACAGCAGTTGTAGTGTACAAACAATGGATGAGGCCTATCAGATGTTATAAACACTTTAAAGGGGAAAGTCTAATGCAAACAGCTGTTGATGATGAATCCGCTGATGTGACCCATATTATTTGCCTCTTATGAATCAACAGTGAATAAGCTTTTGACAAATGTTTTGAGCATCTGCGGTTCTGATGAAAGGAATGATTTAAAGTCTAATGCAAACAGCTGCTTATGATGAATCCACTGATATATTATAATCTATTTTTTAGTATTTGATCGTTCAACCATTCACCAGTTTTGGCTCTTATTATCGTTCCTCTTTAACCACTGTTACATATAACTACGGCTAGCTAAACACTGATACTATTACAATAGACAAAGTAAACCACTGTTTCTTCATTCCACTGCTTCAGTCCAAGCCGGGCTTTGGTCTTTAGCAGCACTTGACTTAGGGCAGTCGATTAAATAGCAGCACTTTGTCTTCAATTTTCGTTATATTTTTTGAGTTAAATCGATTTTTGTTATGACAGGATACAATTCATAAATATAATTCTTTGAGTTAAACTTCAACTTTAAATAAGTTGGCTATTTGGTCGCGTTATAGTAACTTCATTGTAGTAACCAGTATATTGGTCAAACCAAGACAAGGATGATTAAAAAATATGTAGTATTTAAATCCATATAAATTATGATGTTTCTAAGGGGTCCAAAGAAATTTATATGGATTTAACTACTACATGTTTCTAAACATTGTGACATGATATAATTCATAAATATAATTCTTTGAGTTAAACTTCAACTTTAAATAAGTTGGCTATTTGGTCGCGTTATAGTAACTTCATTGTAGTAACCAATATATTGGTCAAACCAAGACAAGGATGATTAAAAAATATGTAGTATTTAAATCCATATAAATTATGATGTTTCTAAGGGGTCCAACGAATTCCTAATAAAACCAAGACAAGAATGTTTAGAAACATGTAGTAGTTAAATCCATATAAATTTCTTGGTGCACATAAATTATCAGACAATGTGACTCGGTAAAAATCTATCATTAAACTTCAATTCCAAAATATAAATCTTGTGGATCGCGTTGTAATAATTTTATTGTAGGAACCAATATATTGGTAAAACCAAGACAAGGATGATAATAAAATATGTACTTTTTAAATCCATATAAATTATGGATTTTTCAGTTTCACTTGGTTATATTTTTTATACAAAACCAAAAGAGCCAACTAATGAGGCTTAATTTTGCAATTAAATGGTCTAATTCTTTCAATAATTTCTGGCCCATAAGTTGTGAACCATAAAATCCTGTCAAAGGCCCACAAAATGAATCAGGTATGTTAAATCACCATTTCATATTGTCCGCTATGTTTATAGCTTCTTTTTCGAATGAATCAAATTAAAGATTTAAAATTAGCGCCAAAAACTCAACCTATAATTCAAGACGCTCTTAGTTTGGAAAAAATCGATGAACACTAAATGGTAGGTTTTTCTATCTCATTTGTTTAAATCTATTCTCAACATTTGATGTGATCATCCACTTATTTAGGTAGGTTTTCAATAGGGATCTTCAATCACCACTAGCTGTTGAGAATAAATGTTTTTTTTGGACAATGATTACAATAATTACCTATAGCTAGCCCTAAATCACACATATGTGCTCAATTCTTATTTACAGTTATGGAGAGTAAAAAGATACTGATACCAAGACATAGAGAGTATTTTCCACAGTGCAGTCCCCAACAGTCCAAAGAATCAAGGAAGATAAGAAAGTCTATCTTGAATAAGCGTAGAAACAGGGGTGTGGTTCAATTTGTACAGACACCTCCTATTATTGATACACTTCTGGGCAATGTTACTATCACAAAAAACGATAATGGAGGTATGTTTTTGATGGTCATATGTGAAAATTGTAAGTGTTTGTAGCATAAATTAACCAAATCTCTTCATGTACAGCATGTCACACGCCCGACAATTTAGATCGAACATGTGTTAGTACAATCCCTCTGACTTCATCCAGTCTTGGTAAGGTTATAAATCTTATTTTTTTAGGTATGCTATCTGATTTGACCTTGTCCCTTTGTTTGAATTTTAGGACAATCTGGAAAGGCTAATTATGGTGTTTATGACTCTAGAAAGAGGAAACAAAGTTTGAAAACCATGGATATAAGTAAATTTGATTTATCCATTGTAGCTGATTTAAGCAGGACATCTTCAATGGTCACTCCTCTTCAACCATCAAATCATAAAATTGATAGAAGTCCATTAACAGATATTACAAACTGTATGCTATATACACTTTTGTTATTACTGTTAATCATTTATTGAATGTTAATGTAAGTTTGATAACATTTATAAATTTTGTCTTGCAAGTGGATTGTGTTACAGTAAGGTCCCGTCGAAGTGATATTCCAACTCCTCGGAATATTGACAATAGAACTTCTCGACAGTTGCCAAAATGTTCCGTAGTAGCGTTTAGTGGTATGTGTTTTACTTTTAATGCAAAACTAAATATAGTTTTCTGAGTCACTATATTTGTCGAATCTATTGCTTATCTTCCTATCTGTTGTAACCGATGTTAATTTTCCTTTTCCAAAATGAAACGACAGGAAAAGAAAATTCCAACCCTGGTGAAAGGTCTAACTTTGATGATCCCGATTCGGAGGATTGTTTACCATCTTCTATCGTAAAAAAGATTTACGGAATTGCAAGAGGTAACTACCCTCTTTAAACTTATCAAAGTATCTTTCCAAATAATAGTTTAATCTCCTAATATTTCACTTATATCATCGTTTTTTATCTGCCTATATAATTTTGTAGAATACGTTGATCATGGAGATGCTATTTTTGTATGTTCTTACTGTCATGCAATGATTTGGAAAGATGAAATGCTTAGGGGTAATTTGGATTCTAAGAAATCTTCTTTTTCTCTTTGTTGTTCGAACGGAGATGTTGAATTGCCTTCCTCACCTGCTCCTCCTCCACTGCTCGAAAGATTTTACAAAAGAGTTACTCCTGAAAGCCGCGATTTCATGAATAACATTCGAGCATATAACATGATGTTTTCCTTCACATCCCTTGGTGGCAAGGTTTCTAAAACTTTTCAAAAAACCAAAGGTCCTTATGTTTTTGGACTGCAAGGACAAAATTACCATCGCATTGGTAGTTTGCTACCGAATGATGGTGAAGAGCCCAAATTTTCACAGCTTTATATTTATGATTCCTAAAACGAGGATTTTAATCGTCAAAAGGCTGTAAGGTAAATTAAGCATTCAGTAAATTCTGATTTATGTCAAGTGTTTTATATATATCTGATCTATACAATAATGTCGTTTTTTACACAGTGTTGACCAAGGTTCGAAGACAGACACTAAACAACAACTTGATCTTGCCATCATATCGAGTCTTAAAAAAATGTTGGATTCATGCAATCCACTTATGAAGTCATTTAGAATGGTACGAGATTGTTTTAAACAAAATGATTGGCAAAATTTAAAACTCAAGCTCATTGGAGTAAGGGATAAGGATGGTAGAATTTTTAACTTGCCTACTGCTGAAGAAATTGCTGCCTTAATAATTGGTGATTTTGATGGAGCATTTGATAAAAGGGATATCATAGTTCAAACAAAATCAGGCGATCTTCAGAGAATCAGTGAGCTTCATCCCTCTTATCTTGCATTGCAATATCCACTTATCTTCCCATATGCAGAAGATGGATTTAGACTTGGTATTAAACATCGAGGTGTTTCAGTTGATTGTGACATACTTAGAACCAGTACCACAATGAGAGAGTTCTTTAGTTACAGAATACAAGACAGAGCCAACCAATTTTCGTTGTTACTCAATGTCCAAAAGCTATTTCAACAGTTTGTAGTTGATGCGTATACAATGATAGAATCTGCACGGTTAGCTTACATAAAGACACAACAACCCAAACTTAGAAGTCAAACATTTAAGAATTTAAATCAAAGTGTTCAAAGTGGCCAAAGCGATGCGTCAAATTGTGGAAAATGAATTTTGTTGCCATCTTCATTTACCGGTGGAGCGAGATATATGATGCAAAAGTATCTAGATGCTATGGCAATCTGCAAAGCTGTAGGATATCCGGATCTCTTCATAACAGTCACTTATAATCCCAATTGGCCTGAGATTTATAGATGTTTAAAAGACAAACGGTTGAACCCTCAAGATAGACCGGATATTATCGCACGGTTATTCAAAATTAAAATCAATCATCTAATTCAAGATTTCAAGAAACATAAATTCTTTGGTGAGATACAAGCAAGTAAGTCATTGTAAATTGTTTTAATTAATTTCTCAAATAATACTTTTACTAACACTTTTTTGGATGTAATATTTCAGTTATTTATACAATCGAATTTCAGAAACGTGGTCTACCTCATGCTCATATATGTTTGTTCTTAAGTGCCGAGAGCAAATTTCCAACGGCTAAAGAAATCGATTTGGTTATTAGTGCTGAAATAACTGACAGAGATGGATGCTTCACTGTATGAACTTGTCAAACAATTTATGATCCATGGTCCTTGTGGTACAGACAATCCTCATTCTCCATGCATGGTTAATTTAAAATGTTTGAAGAAGTTTCCGAAAAAATATGTAGATGAGACTTGTGTTGATTCTGAAGGATATCCTGTCTACCGACGTCGTCAATCATGCAACACAGTAGAAAAAAATGGCGTCTTACTTGACAATAGGTTTGTGGTTCCGTACAATGCTATGCTACTCAAAAAGTATCAGTGCCACATAAATGTTGAGTGGTGTAACCAAACAGGATCCATCAAATATCTCTTCAAATACATTAATAAGGGTCCGGATAGAGTGACAGCTTCTGTTTACGAAAGTACCTCCACTGCTAACGTGAACCCTCAAAACAAGGAAATGACAAATAATGAAAATCTCTCAAATGAAACAGAAGTAGATGAAGTTAAAGCATATCTTGATTGTAGATTTAATTCAGCGTGTGAAGCTGCTTGGAGAATCTTTAAGTTTGACATACACTATCGGCTTCCATCTGTTGAAATATTACCTTTTCACTGTGAAGATGGTCAGGCTATTGTTTATGACGATAATTCAAACTTGTGTGACGTGGTCAGTAACCCAACTGTGAAAATGTCTATGTTCATAGAATGGATGAAATGTAATCAAACGGATGCATTTGCTAGAACTTTGAAGTATATAGAGTTCCCCAGATACTTTGTATGGATACGCAAAACACGAAAGTGGGTACGTAGAAAAAAACCTTTTGGTGCAGTTGGTAGGATACATTATGTACCTCCATCACTTGGTGATTGTTATTTCTTGAGAATTTTATTGAATCACGTTATAGGACCAATGAGTTTTAATGATATAAAAACAGTTGATGGAAAAATAAATCATACTTTTAAAGATGCATGTTTCGCTCGCGGTCTGTTGGACGATGATAAGGAGTATTTAAGGGACATTAATGAAGCAAGTGCATGGGCTACTTCTGATTTCTTGCGTACATTTTTGTAATGCTCTTGATGTCAAACTCCATTTCTAGGCCGGGTATTTTCTGGAAGGAAACAAAATCTCTATTATGTGAAGATATATTATATCAGCAACGGAGGATTACTGGTATTCCTGGTAATTTTAAAAACTTAAATAAAATTTCATATTCCATTTTACTTTAATCAAGTGTTTAAAAAATCTAATTACTAAACATCTGTTGTATTTTTTAGATTTGGTTCTTAAAGAGGAAGAGATTGAAAACATTTGCTTAGCACATGTCGAAAAACTGTTACTTGGTTATGGAAGTACGTTAAGCAACTTTACTGACATGCCAAATGTTCCTGACAACTACACTTCCGCATTGAACAATCAATTGATAATGAAGGAACTTTCGTATGATCGGGCTATCTTAAAAAAGGAACTTGCAGCTTCCCTAAAATCTTTAACTGATGAACAGCAAAAAGTGTATCAAACCGTCATGAATGCAGTTGTTAAAGGAAGTGGAGGAGTTTTCTTTCTATATGGTTACGGTGGAACTGGTAAAACATTTCTGTGGAAAACATTTGCAGCTGCGTTACGTTCCAATGGTGAAGTTGTGTTGAATGTTGCATCCAGTGGTATTGCATCACTTCTATTAGATGGTGGTAGAACGGCTCATTCCAGGTTTGTAATTCCGATAAATGTTAACGAGGATTCTATATGCTCTATTAAACCAATCAGTGAGCTAGGAGGCTTAATCAAACAAACTAAGATGATAATCTGGGATGAAGCGCCAATGACACATAAGCATTGTTTTGAAGCTCTGGATAGAACAATGAGAGATATAGCCCGTTCCAATAATCCGTCCTTGCAGAACAAACCTTTTGGTGGAAAGATTGTGCTTTTTGGCGGTGATTTTAGACAAATCCTTCCAGTGATTCCAAAAGGTACCAGAAGCATGATTGTAAATTCTTCATTGAATTCTTCTTATATATGGCAGGATTGTCAGTTACTCAAGTTAACTGAAAACATGAGGTTAAAAATGGGTACGAAATCAAGTAATTTTAACGAGACCAAAGAATTTGCTGAATGGATTTTAAGGCTTGGTGATGGTCTACTTGGTGGTCCAAATGATGGAGAAGTGGAAATTGAAATTCCAGATGATTTACTAATACTCGATGCAGTCAATCCTATATCTTCATTGATCGCTTTCACATATCCGGATATGCAAAAGTTTTTATGCAATTCAAATTATTTCCAACAAAGAGCCATTCTTGCACCCACAAATGAAGTTGTGGATTCAATAAATACAGAACTGTTAAATAGTATGCCTGGTGAAGAAAAAATATATCTCAGTTCAGATACTTTATGTGAGTCTGAGGCTCAAACCAACCTTAACATGGCATTGTTTCCTCCGGATGTATTAAACAAATTGCATCTGTCAGGATTACCTAACCATAAATTGGTTCTCAAAGTTGGAGCTCCGGTAATGTTACTTAGAAACATTGATCAAACAAATGGTCTGTGTAACGGTACACGACTTCAAGTAACAAAACTTGGAAAACTTGTAATCGAAGCAAAGATTATTACTGGAAATAATATAGGTCATCATACTTTGATTTCAAGATTGAAAATGACACCGTTCGATAAAAGAATACCGGTGAAAATTGCACGAAGACAGTTCCCATTATCTTTATGATTTGCAATGACCATCAACAAAAGCCAGGGACAATCACTTGAACGTGTAGGCTTATATCTTCCAAGGCCGGTTTTTAGTCACAGACAACTATACGTTGCTGTATCACGAGTAAAGAGCAGGAAGGGTTTGAAGATCTTGATATGTGACAGAAAAAAACAAGTGTGTAAAACCACAACTAACGTGGTCTACAAAGAAGTTCTACAAAATCTATAGTCGTTGTAGAAATAGCATTTTGAAGAAAAGTCTTTTAATGTTTGAAGTTATTTGGTATTATGTTTTGCACATCCTATCAACATGTTTCTTTTATCTAATGATAATGGATGTTATTTTACATAATTGTTTTAAAATATAGTATACATTTTTAAAAAATGATACCTTTAACAATTATAAAATAATGAAAGCTAAATAACAATAACATATATCTAAAAGACAAGAAATAACTAATACACGTAATACTTTCAACCGTTTGTTTTGTGGATCAGTAACATATGAATTAAAAACTTTTCAGTAGCTAACCCTTCGTACCACCAACATCAAAACTAAACTACCAACCTTTACAAAAGTGTTTTGAGCAAACCAGCAACCACAAACAAAAAACATTGTTTCCATACAAAATAACATTATCTGAAAAAGCGCCACAACCATTCAGTCAAACAAGAAAATACCTTTACCCATGACGAACTTAAGGGTAAACTCTTCACGAGGAACCAAGTTTTTATCCTTCACAAACTGTTTCATGTTTTTTATGTAAAACCGATCATCAGGAGACTCGATACCAACTCGAACATCCCAAACATTTCCAGCAGCATCTACAATCTTTAAAGTTCTTTTCCTATCCAAGCCAAGTTTTTTAGCAAGAACTTTTTTAATGCACTGTAACAAACAAAAAATAATGTTAACAAAGATAGTATTATAATATGGTTAACACAATGTAAGGTCATGTTATTACTTTTTGGTTACAGAAACTTACAAAATGATTGTCCACATGGAAAAGTACTGGAATAGTTTCGTTGTTCGTAGTTACAGCGAGCATTTCAGTTTCATTGTCCTTAGTTATGTCATCCACATCTTCACCATCAGAGATACTGATAACCTCTTCTACCACTTCTTCCTTAATAGCAGCATATAATTCCGGTGGCAACATTAAATCAGCATCCTTGGAACAATTGAAAACAGACATATCAAAAGTGTGAAGATCAATCATTTCAAACACAAGAAGATGTTCATCACTTAGTGAAAATTTCTTCTTAATCCGATCCCATCCAATTGTTATGTAAAGCTGATTGTCACTAACATCCATTCGAACAAAAAAATTATGCTTCCCAGGACCTCTAATAACAACCGGATAATTTGGAATGGTATTGTCCATCTTGTGATGTACAAATAAACGATTGATATGCTACAACGAGAAAAAAATATATTAGTAGTTTCATATACGGAACCATAATAAATAAGAAACAATAATAAATATACCGAACCCAGATTGCGAACTACATACCATAGCATCAGGTTTATCAAAATCGCCATTGGGTCTGTAGTAAAAATAATCAGATGGAGCAAATGCAATATTGTCATAGAAATAAAATATCCGGAAACTTTGTAATGCTTCTTCATACTGAAATACGAGCCATGATCCAGATTGTAGTTTCAAAGTTTGAACTACGGAATACCACCCATTGTAGAGATAATAGAAGTTTCCTATATCATATATCTTGACTTCAAAGACTTGCCCATTAGTTGTTCGTACTTTGACAAACCCAACAGGATAGTTAAACTCCTTTATCCATTGTTTATACTTTTTTGGCAGAACCTATGTATAAGTATATTAAAATCAGAACTGTCTAACATGATGTTATAAAGAAAATAAATTCGCCATATCTGAGATTAAAATACTAACCAAAGATTTCCTTTGGTTGTCGGTCATGTAACAAGCAAAACCATACATCTTTCTATAAAAAGAGAAAAACGTTAAAAGATGGCAAGTAACTGAGAGAACATGATGAAAGGAAATAACATTAGTATGCAACCACTGTTTGACCAAAGTCAAAACACTTTTTAAAAAAAAATCTGTTTGACCAAAGCCTGTTTGACCTAAGTCAAACCACCATTTGCAAAACTATGACTCTTAGTGGTTCAAAAGTCTGCTTGACCATGGTCAAACCAGTGTTTGTCCAATGACAAACCACTGTTTTCTCCTCAAAACACTGTTTAACCCAACAGTGATTTTAAACATATATTTTCATCCATCTGTTAACCAAAGTCAACAGATGTATCAACAACAATGATTTTAAGTTGATGAGCATTATTTATGAAAAACGTTAAAAGATTATTCTAATTAATGCAATTAAAAAGAGTATAACTAATAGACTAAAATATTATATAACATTAAAAGGTTATTCGGGTATATTCAATGTCAACAATGTGAAATACCAAATGTTATTTTCGATGCCGAGAGTTTCTAAAGCTTATTAATATATTTCTATTTTTGACAGTGTGATACAAAACCCCAAACATGTGAAATATAATCTGATAAAATCTGTCAAGAACACCAACTGAAAGTTTACTAAACATCATAATCTTAAAAAATCTTTATACAACAACTGATAAACAATCATTTTTAACATAGCCCTAAATATCTACACCTCAATCGAACATCCATACAAAAGTAAAAACTTCAATCGAACATCAATACGAACATTCATATGATGGAATCTGAAGTATAACAAATCAAATAAACAAACATGATCACAAATTACAGTTCATATAAAAGAACAAACCTAAGATAAAAAAATCATACATGCAAGCGTGGTATAAAAAATTACATGAAGCAAAGATTTCAGAAAAACAAAATCGAATCAATACGTTTTCGATTACCTTTTGCTGATAAGGAAAAATCTTTAACACTCCCTATCGTTGGTTTGTCGCCCTTCGAAGTTCGGAGATAGAAATGGAACGGTAGATGAGTGATTAGAATTTGGGGCCGGATTTGATATAAGGGTTTTAATGGGCCTACAAAATCTAATCTATTATTAAGCTTAATTGGATCAAATATAAGGGGCTTTATTGAACTGATCAATAACATTTGATTAGTTGTATTAAATACAAACAATATAAATGATGTATTATAATCTATTTCGATGGTTATTAAAGCTACCCGTGTGGTCACACATACTGTTTTTAACATTACTTTATAAAGATATATAACTAAAGACCAAAATTTAAATGATATATTATAATCTGTTTTTTAGTATTTGATTTCGATCATTACTAAACCTACCTGTGTGGTTACACGGGTGCTACACCTAGTTATCATTAAGACAGTCGTTCCCTTTACCCTCCCCATAGCAGGCTAGCACCCTTCAACGGCCGGATAAATCAAGGGTTCCTATATTAAACCCGTTTTCCGTTATAGATTTGCGCCTATATATGAGCTATTATCGCTGCCGTTCACGGAGGGGGAGAGAGACGCTCAGAATCCAGACAAAACACCGGCCGTTGCACGCCTGCACCCATGTTCCAGTTGTAATTAAGAACTATTCATCAGACAAGTTCGAAATCAAAGGTAACATCTCTAAGATTCCGGGTTTTCCATGTTTATCTTCTTCTTTTTCTTCTCTTCTTGAATATACAGAGCGAATTTGGGTGTTCATGTTTGTGCTATTTTTCTTTCTTAACTCGCAATAAGTCGTTACATATTTGTTTATTATTGGTCGACGAAAGAAAAAAATGAATTTGATTTAGGGATACATGTTTTTTATGGTTTGTTGTTGCGATTTGCATAAATATAGGTTGAACATGAATATGCCCTTAAACAATGTTTAATCCAGATTATTTGTGAGATCAATATTCAATTTGTTGATTTCGATTACAAATGTGCTGATGATTTGTTAGAATAATGCTCGGCCAAATTATTTGCTAACAATTCAAACTAATTTGTATCTTTGTCAGTTTATGATTCTATTGGTTTTATCATCCTTTGTTTACGCATTCATAACAGTTTGTCCGATCGTTTGTTTCAGCCATTTGATCCATTTAAGGTGTTCGTATAGTGGATTTCTCACCCTTTTTCATTCGTTTTCCATCCGTAAGTTTATTTTTAATCTCTTCGTATTATGATTTGTGGTAGACGATTGTCTGGATGGTTTAATGGCCATAATTGGTGTCAATTGTAAGTTGGTTTTTGTCATATTTCTATCTTGAACGATCAAAATATTCTTAAAGGGAACATTCTTTACAAATTTCGACTTTCAGTGTTTTGTTAACCTTACCTGTTATAGGATTGTTTCGTTTGGGTAGTTCGGGTTGGAATCATGGTGTTGTATCTTGCATTATGTATGGAATAATATTATTATGTCTATTTGTATGACTCTGGTTTGTGACTTGACTTATCTTATCGGCTTAATTTTTGTTGCTTTACTTTTTGATGATTCTACCCATTTTTTTTGGCCTTGCATGTCGATTTGTTGTCGACATCTTTAAGCTATGTTTCCTTAAATTATGTTTGTGCTTGAATGTTTCTTGCAACCTTTGATTACTTGGTGAAACTGATTAAATTGACCAACTAAAAATCCAATAGCAATTTTGCTTTATTGACTACTAAAATGAGTCCTTGTCATGCTTGTAGTTGTGCCATTTAATGTAAGTTGAAACGGGTTTGGATAGCAACTGTTATTTCAATTACATTACTCAATGCATAACACTTTTTTTGGTTGGGTTCTCATGAGATTAGAAGCACGTACCTGACTGACCATCACACACTGTATCGCAAACAGGTTTGGATGGTTCAACCGGTACTACCAGCCGATTTACTGGGTACTGGTTCCTAGTTTTCTGTATTGAATTACTTTCATTCGGTACCCACTTTTTGGCGTTTTCGACACCGGTTTTTCGGTTCGGTACCGGTACGTTGCCAGTTTTTACCTTCAAATACTGGGTCTTACCCCGTGTCGTGTTGGTACCAGTACTCAGTTTTAGCCATTTTCGGTACTGGTATTAGTGAGTGGTCTAAAGTCATTTGAGTTTTGAATGTATCAGTGAGTTAATTTAAAGCATGTCAAGTTAATATAATTTTGTGTAATATGTCTCTCATCACTTGATTATGTATGTGGAGTTGTTTTACTAGGCTGATGACTTTTGTCTTCTTATGTAATAAAAATAAAATAAAAAAATGTTTTACAATCTAAATTTGGTTCTTCAATGATCAGAATTCATAATATCAAATAAGACCCTCAAATTGAAACACAATACCCAGACATACACAATGATTTAATCTTAGCTTGCTACCACCTGCACTGTTATTAAATTTCAAATCTGCAACAGGTATTGCATTACCTCAGCTGTAAACGCTGTTCTTTTCGATGAAGCAATGAATGATTTGCTAATAATCTACATTATGGAATCGAGCATACAAGGACACGCATCAATATCAGCCTTGGCACTGCAAAAAAGCTGCTTCAAAACCTATTTTGTTCAAATGCATGCCGCCAAAGTTGGGCCATTTCATTAAACATTAACCCACCGCAACGTGCGGATTGGCGCAACTCGTATATAAACAATTAGCAAATTAAGGTATGAGCCATTCATCGACACCGAACATACCTTCTTAATATCCTCTTAAATAAATTAACTTCATTCGGAAGTACCACATTTTAAACCGTTTTAGGCGCTTATTTGTTGTATGATTGATGGTATTTCAGGTAACTTGATCATCATATCTAACAACTGCCCACCTTTAGGAAATCTGAGATCGAGTATTACGCTATGCTTGCAAAGGTTGGTGTTCACCAATACAATGGAAGTAAGTTCTTCGTCATTATTATCATTAATTTATTTTGCTTATGTGTATTTCTATCCTGGCCTAATTCTATTTTCATGAACTTATTATGTTCAGATAATGTTGATCTTGGAACCGCTTGTGGAAAGTATTTGGATATGGGTTCAAGTATGCCACCACCAGAGGTGGAGTTCGGGTGGGATTTTTTTGACCCATTTGTGACAATGAGGCCAGAGGTTATGAGAGGGTATAGAAAGTGTTTGGTTTGACTGTGAAAGTTAAATCTTTTTAAAATAACAAAAATTTTCTTATTTGGACATGATCTAAGTCATATAAATAGCACAATCTACAACTGAACAAAAACTTATAGGACTAGAAAAGTATTGAATTCTGGTTGTAGAAAGTGTTTGGTTTTACTGTGAAAGTTAAATGTTTAAAGGCAGGGGCTTTTTGGTGACCAAGTGTGAACGTGATTGGAATGTTTTTTTTGCAAACTATATTGTAATTATATATTTACCATAAAAGCTTATTATCTCTTTATAAGCTTGTTTTTGAATTTTATGAGGGGCATAATGGGTATTACATACTGGATTTTTTAATGGACCACTTCATTTTTTGTCTTTGTGTTAGGTTTTTAGGGGCATGAATTTACAAGGTATAGTGGAATATACCTCATTGTTAGGCCAAAACTGGTTACTTTTAGATTTCATTTATTTTTGTTTTTTGCAACTTTTTTTTAGAAGTATAACAATATGGTAATCTATGTTAAGGGTACTGTAGATGGTAAGTGTTGATGGAAAGTTAGTGGTATGTTCACGCCCCATATTGTCGACTCCGCGGCAACGAGCGGGTTTCCCACTAGTATAAGTTAATAAGTCCCTTTTGAGAAGGAATCCCAAACACCCGTAAAAGACTTGTTTTTATTAACAAACTAGGTTAGAACCCCGTGTATTACACGGGTTGAATAAATGTAATTTTATATATTAAATAATAAAAAGTTATATCTTTATGAATCTCGTATATTGTACGGGTTAAATAAATATAATTTTATATATCAAATAATAAAAAAAGTTATATCTTTAAAAACCATGTGTAGTACACATATTCAATAAATGTAATCTTGTATTAAATAAATGATTTTGTATACTAAATACTAAAAACGCCGTATCTTAAAAAACTCGTGTATAATCGGGTTGAATAAATCTACTAAATAATAAAAAAAATTACATCCCAATAATAAAAAATTACATCCTTAAAAACCCCGTATATTATACGTGTTGAATAGATCCAAAAAAGAGTTATATCTTTAAAAACCATGTGTATTACACAGATTAAATAAATGTAATTTTGTATATTAAATACTAAAGACGTCGTATCTTTAAAATACCCCATGTATAGTCGGGTTGAAAAATCTACCAAATAATAAAAAAATTATATCTTTAAAAACCCTGTGTATTACACGTGTTGAATAAATTTAATTTTACATAACAATTGATAAAAGGTTATATCTTTAAAAACTTCATGTATTACACGGGTTATATAAATGTAACTTTTAATATTAAATAATAAAAAAAAATATTTTTAAAAACCCCACGTTTTACACGAGTTGAATAAATATAATTTTGTATACCAAATAATAAAAAAGTTATAATTTTAATAAATCAGGATGACATTTAACATTAATTTATTATTTATATATTTAATATAAGATAAATAGGAAAGAGGGGTATTTGTTTTAAAAATATATTAAATTAACAATTTAAATTTGAGGATAATATTTTATTAAAGTACGATAAGATTTAATATTAGTTTATTATTTATTTATTTAGTTAATATAAGATAATTATAGACTTGAGATATCTTCAATGAATGACACATGTCCAAAAATTAGTTTCTTTTATTATAGTAGATAGATATGTACAAACGTACACTACATAAGTGTTAACAAATTTCATATGCTTATTTGAATGATTTGATTATGTGAATAGGTAAATCTATAAAGAGTTTAGTATGGCACAGCACCGTATTGTTTTCAAAAGTTTAATTAGTGACAAGTTTATCACTTTGATTTTTGTCTATCACTTTTTAAACATTCATGTTCAATTCCTTATCTATTCGTAAGTGGAGTCCTTATATTATAATAAATGATTGTAAATAGATAATAGAAAAAATGTTAGTGTTATTTAAGGGGACATTGTTCGCCAATATTAATTTTTGAGTAAACTGTCATTTTGGTCTATGTGGTTTGGGCACTTTTGCCATTTTAGTTCAAATCTTAAACTTTTTAAATCTGAGTCCCTGTGGTTTCACTTTTATTGCCATTTTAGTCCAAAATTCAAATTAACTCCTATTTTACTATTAAAAGATGTTAGTTTTGTCTTTTTGTTCAGGGGTATAATTGTCCAGCTTTTTATAACAGTTAAATTAGTAAATTAATTATACTCTTTTAATTCCTTTATACCCCCCCCCCATTTAGCAGTTCAACTTCCCCCCAAAAAACCCAGTTCATCTTCCCCAACAAAACCCTAAAAACGACTCACAACAAGTCCTCCACATCCTCAAAGCTCTCAAACAAGCTTCACACATCCTCCACCAAAACCCTAACCCCTCACAAACCGATAACAACACAGTTTCAATCGCATCCGAATCCGCCATTAAAGCACTTCTCGAGCTTGAACACGAATTGGAATCAATCCTCTGCAACGATCCACACCTCCTCACACTCGTGTAACGCTCAAGAACGTAAACACGGACTCAGATCGTTCATAACTCGCCGGTAAACCCCCACCTCCTCACACATATCTTTTCCCCTATTTCATTTATTTTTCTGATCATTGAGGATGATGGTGATTTCCGTTGTACAGAACGATCTGAACAAGATCATTGTACAGAAGCCGGTCGACGTTATTGGCGGCAGGATTCCGGTGGTGCGACGGCGAATTAGGGGGGAGATCTTCACCGGAAAGCCATGAAGTTTGTTCTCCACCATTAAATCCTTAAATCATGAAGTAGTATTGTCTTGTTCCAAATCAAAGTGCTGAGATGACTGGTGATACATGTTTGTTTGGTTTGAAGTTGAATTTGTGGATTTGAATTTTTAGGGTTTGGATCAAGAGTTAATTGGGTTGCAGAAACTTGAAACTCGAAGATTTTGTGTTTTAGATGATGCTCTGTGTTTTAGATGATGGTCTTCAAGATTTTCTGATTTGGGTTCTTGAAATAAGGAGGGTTCTACTGCAAATAATTTAAGATTTTGAAGATCAAGAAGAGAGAGAGAGAGAGAGGACAGTGGTGTTTGGAGAGAGAGAGAGAGTTTGAGGAAATGACAAAATAGCATTTTTTAAATAATGACAATTTTGCCCCTTAAGAAAAGGACAAAATAGCTGGGTTTTTTTTTGATAAATCTGACCCGATTTGAGTTTTGGACCAAAATGGCAACAACAACGAAACCACAGAGACCCAGATTTAAAAAGTTTGAGATTTGGACTAAAATGGCAAAAGTGCCCAAACCACAGGGACCAAAATGGCAGTTTACTCTTAAGTTTTTAATATTTTTTGAAAGTGATTGTGAGTGTAGAAGAGAAAAAGGTAATGATAAAGGTATAAAAAGTATTATTTAACTAAAAATAAGAGAGAAAAGTAGAGATTTTTAGTGTACTTATATAAATAAGTATAGAAGATTAATTGTGAATGCTCTTAATAATTTCAGATATAACATTTTAAATGTTTGTTTTCATTTAAAAAAGAGTTAATTATGTTTTCCGTCTCTGTAGCTTGTTGAAAATAACCATTACACTCTATTAGTTTAAAAATTGCTAAAATAGTCCATGTACTTTCACTTTTGTAACAATGACAATTCACCATCACTAACACCATCCAGTTATTTTATTAGTTTATTTGAAATAATCATAATGCCTCTGTTATTAAAATTACAATATAAATAAATAAAAAAGTTAATTACATTTTTCGTCTTTGTGTTTTGTTGAAAATAAATATTACAGTCCATTAGTTTAAAAAGTGTCAAAACAGTACCGGTACTTTCACAACTTCCACCTTCAACTCACAATGGCGGTTAACGGTTTTATCTATCTACTATCCTTCTCTACTATTCACTCTCCCTGTTTCTTCAAATCCAGCCGGAACATCACCTGCTCCGGCTCCACACTCTCTCCACTTCAATATCTCCCAACACCACATATATATACCTGAACGATGACCATCCCAACCTCATTCAGCCTTCCACCGTTATCAAATTACCACCCACCCCTACCCCTACACCCCATGACCATTCTCTTAACACAAATCACTGGCAAACTCTTTTTCTACCGATGAATTCTACCAATCCCGACCACTACATAGGGCATCGCCCAAACTTTATCTCCTCCCCCCAGGTTTTACAGGCAAGCCTCAAGTTTTCCCACTGACATCGATTGTGATCGGGAAAATTAGGTGGCCAGAGATTTCGATTACGATGGAGGAAAGTTATGTGGTTGGCGATTCGATTCTTGTGTAACCGGTTACGGAGACAGATCTGACGCTGGTGGAGGTGACAGAAAAGATCCGGTCGACGGTGATATGGCAGAGGGAGCGATGGTGAAACTGAGTCATGGGAACAGAGTTGCGGAGCCGGAGCAAGTTATGTTTTGGCAGGATATGAAAAAATGAGGATAGTGAAAAGTAAATTGAAGGATACTGGTACTGTTTTGGTAACTTTTAAACTCATAGATTGTAATGGTTATTTTCAATAAACTACAGGGATGAAAAACGTAACAAACTCTTTATTTATTTTAATTCTAATAACAGTGACATTATAGTCATTTCAAATAAACTAACAGAATAACTGGATGACGTTAGTGATAGTGGACTGTAATTGTTACAAAAGCTAAAGTACAAGGCCTGTTTTATCAATTTTTAAACTAATGGACTGTAATGTTATTTTCAACAAACCACAGGGTCAAAAAACGTAATCAACTCTTTAAAAAATTTATCACCCGACCCCAAACCACCACTGCCCATAATCGTTTGCCACCCAGGTTGTTTGCTCCAAACCCCTTCCTACATCAAATCCTATCAACAACATCCAAAAAACACACCCATCTTTAACACAACATAGTCCCTAAAACCGCGTACAAACGTGCCTCTTATACCACTCCGTCTGCACCACAAACGTCATCTAAACAATTTCCCAAGCAAGCACCAAAACCTAACGACCCCCAAACCAGTCAACACCCGAATCTTGCCATTGAAAAAGATTGAACCAAAGATAACCAGATGACATGATTGGCAGCCCCCGTGGCGTTGCATTGATACCACCTTGACCGAATTTGGAAGACTCAAATAGCGACCACCATGGATCTTCAACGCAACATAGTCCCTAAAACCACGTACAAACGTCCCTCTTATACCACTCCAACGTCATCTAAACAATTTCCCGAGCAAGCACCAAAACCTAACGACCCCCCAAACCAGTCCCCAAAAATGCATGTGCACACACCAAAAAGTGCACTCACAACACCCGAATCTTGCCATTGAAAAAGATTGAACCAAAGACAACCAGATGACATGATTGGCAGCCCCCGTGGCGTTGCATTGATACCAGCTTGACCGAATTTGGAAGACTCCAATGGCGATCACCATGGTGCTTCCTTTCCGTTCTTTGGACAATGACAATTTCGAGCGGTATGCATTGATATGTGCTACAATTTTGGTCAACACCCAACATCACCATTTGCCCACGTTCAAGTCATGCATGCTCCTTTATTTTCTGCATTTGCTTCCCGCGTTTCCATTACATGCATTAGTTTTAGGATTCTGTCTTTCATTTGCTTTCCTATAAATGCAATTGTTTGCTATTAAAACAAGAAGAAAATTTGGATCAAAGTAAATGGATGTACGTTTCTCTCATATTGTCACTACCAGAAAAGAGTCAAGTAATCCTACGAAAAATTAGGAGTCACCTAGGAACACAACTTCCGACAAGTTTTCAACAAACTTTTCAGGAAAATAATCCCAAATTTTCCGAAAAATTTACTACAAAGCGATAGAAAAATATGTGTAGGAAGTTTCCAACGGATTTCCAACAAAAATTAATTCCTTCAACAAATAAGTCAGAAATTTGTTGGAAAAAAAAACAACACAAACACGACATTAGTTTCTTTGGAGCCTAACCCACTCAACATGTTTATTTAAAAATTGATCATCTCGAATCGTTTAATGTTTTGTTATGTGTAAGTGGATTATTTTTGTTGAGTCATGATACTTGGTAGGATTTTTGAAAGTTGTAATTTCCCTTATTTCCATTTGTAAGGGTGCACAATGGCTAATAGTATTTCGTTTAAAGTGTATGCATATTATAAATAATGTTACTATGTTAAAGTTTTTTATACTTTTTTTTAATCTTTATCAAGTTAGTACATATAAAAGTCTTTTAGTTTTTAGCTTATATTCGTATCAACATTGGAAGTCAAATGTATTCAAGGCAAAGTAGATTTTTTAAGGCAAAGTAGAGATATTGATCTTAAAGCCCCAAAAAATGTTGAGGCCCAAAATTAAGAAAACTAGACCACCAAGAAAGGGACAAAATATAATATATAACATGGGCTAAATACAAATAATCGAGTTTCAGATCCATAACTCCCTGTTAAAAGAATATACAACATGGGCTAAATCCAAAGTTACACGATGTGATTGAAATGTACATGTCATTAAAAGATATTTCATAGGTTTTTCTTGAGTGATCATTCTAATAATATAAAATAACAAATTATAAAACTTCAAATATATCATTGCGAAACATTTATTGTTATCAACATTGAGATATAAAAATTTTTGTTCAAAGTCGGACGAGTCAAATATAATTGTTAATTTTCTTTACTATGACAAACAAAACCGATACGGTCCAAACAACATCAATAAAGGTACCGTAATCCGTTTGTACATATAATTTTTGAGGGATATAACACGTGTATATTGCAATACCGAGTGTTTGTATCGTAATGCTACCGTAACAAACCGAACATAATTTTGTGATGTTGTGGAATAGAATTATGGATGTTGTGAAATAAACTTTACACTTTTACCCTGCTGATCTATATTTTTGTTTACTATTTTGTTAAGCTTCCATGTCAATGAAGATTTATTTGAGGTGAGGGCTTGGTGTTGGTGTTTTCCAAAGCGTTTCATGAGAGTGCAATCTTTAAGTTTTATGTTTCTTAATATTTGTATAGCTTGGATATAGGGAACCATGAGGTGTAAATGCCATTATTTTGAATCATATATAATTTTAGTAATCAAACAATCTGCTTTTCTAAATAAAAGGAGACAAATCTAATTAATTTTACAAACCTTTTAGGCATCTACGGAAGCAAAAAAAACATACCAAGACAATGGAAGCCTTAATGAACCTCAAATATGCCAAACATCACTTGGCTAATTTTCAGGTGCGCCGGACTTGGGATTTATATGTGACAAATTGATATAGATATTCACAATAACACACCAAAAGTCTTGGGAGTATAAAATAATTATTACAAAATACAATTTTCTGAAAGTTCAAAAATAATATACAGACCAAAGTGCAAAAAAGATCCACAGGCGGATCGGATAACAAAAGATTACATAAAAGACCACTAGGCTTCTTGCATGGAGTTGCAAATTCCACTAAGCAATTACCGCGCAGCTTCCAGCCTATTTAGGTACTTTGCAACCTGCGTTTAATCTTTTGAAGATACGTCAGTTAACACTGGTAAATACAAATAACCGACTCATTTTGAAAATATTTCAAAAATGATTTTATATACCATTTGGTATATCAATTTTCATAAACAACTTGGGACAAACTATATCTCTTGTTATCTGTCATACCCCAACCGATGGCGGAATCGGGGCGCGGCACTAAGTGAAACAGATTGTCCAGGAGAAATCCATAACAACTAAATTACCAGATAATTAGCATTATGTCCCATACCATAACTTATCAAATAAAGCAGTTATTACAGACATAGTTATCTCAAAGACAAATCATAATTCCGACAACACAAAATATTAATTGTTTGTTTCTAGATGTCACACCCCGACCACTTGTAACATACAAAACGTGGCGGAAACGTCGGGGAGTGTTGTAACAGAATTAATGTTTCATAACCATGGATACCAAAAAGTGTTTCGTTTTATTAAACATTGAATAATTACATCGTCTGGAAATCTAAATACACAATTTAAACATAGTCTATCATTGTTATTGAGTCACTAAGGCCTTGTCCAGTCCTATGTGAGCATGCATTCTATCAATCGATATCTTTCAACAATACCTGAAACACATGTGAAAACGAGGTCAGCAAAGAAACGCTGGCGAGTACATAGGTTTTGTGAAAATAAGATTCATGACTTCTGTTTAAGAAAATGTTTAGTCATGAACCTTGTATTTTGCTTTGTCTTTGTAAATCATTTGAAAAATAATAAGTTCAGATGATATGTATAAATAAGAGAATAATGTATGGTTAAATGAATAACCATTGTAAAATGAGTTTGTATAAGATAAGTTGTTTGTAAATCAATGTCTTGTGAAAAGTATGTTATTTGTATAAAATGTTATATATCTCAAACTGAAATGATTCAAATAACGCTACGATATGTAATACCATACAAACACTTATGTATAGGAAGTACCAGCGGCATATCCACCATGCTTGTATCATAATACACACGCATCGTTACTTAATCACTTAATCAAACCAAACCACCAATGTAAGATGTCTATGTTTAAACCAATTGTCAAATGTATTGAATAATACATCAAAATGTTTATGTTAAGATGTAAATCATGTTATGTATAACCAATGTCAAAAGTGTTTGTGTCAAATGTAAACCATGTAATTTGTAACCAAAATGATATGTATGGCTAGTGAAATGCATCAACTAAACCATAGGTGAAACGCACAAAACAAAGTATTGATGTAAAACTTGGTTTAAATCAATACTATGTTTCGTGGAAATGCATAATCAAATGTAAATCATGTCCAAATGTTTACCCAATCGTTAAAACATTTTGTGAAATCGTTCAAATCGTTCTTGTTGTTTTAATCGTTCAAATCGTTCTTGTTTTAATTGTGAAACTACTTTATGGTCGATTTTCTAATAACATTCAAACCTTCTTGACTCGTTCATCGTTCCAACTCGTTCTCGTTCTTAACAAACCCTTACCAAAGGGTAAATTAATAATTACAGATTCAGTCATTACCCAAAATACCCACACATAACCATGGGTATAGAGAATAACGGGATTTGTCAGATCCTATGGTACCATAACCTAATACTGGTCGGCTTGATCATTGCTAATGAATGTCATTGGTTATGTAACTACAACCAACAAGTTTGTTCACTTTATTGAAATCGTTCTTGAAACCATTGTAATTATTTTTGAAACCATTGTAATCGTTCTTGAAACCATTGTTATTGTTCTTGAAACCACATTGTAATTGTTTTTGAAACCATTGTAATCGTTCTTGAAATCATTGTTAAGACATTTAGCACATATGAGTCACCCCAAAACAGTTGAAAACAGTAAAAGAGGGGAATAATGTACTCGCCTGAGAATGCTTGGAGGTCTTCAACAACAACCAAACAAAGCTAGAGGGAGCACGGAATCAGTCGGCAATCTAAAACTATATAAATAAACTGGACTTAAATCGGGAGATCAGATAGGATGAGGCTTGGTAAACCAAATGAGTATTGGAACTCATATGATATGGTTTAACAAGGCCTACATACTACATTGAGACTAACCTAAGTGCTTTCGACCCATCGCGACCCATTAAGGTAACATACGCTACTTTAACGCGTCGTGCGCGCAAAGCGCGTTCGAGACGTCTAACTAGTCCTATGACAAGTATTATATGCCTAAACGTGTTTAATCATGTTGTATAATCAGTTATGTACGAAAGTTTAGGTTACATAAGCTTAATTACCAATTATACATGAAAAGGGTATTCTGGTAATTTACCTAAGGCATATAAACTACCTATCATACAACTATTCAAACGAAGCGACCATAGGGTATAACCTCGGAAGGTTATTCCCTACCTACTATGGTCACCTAATGTATTTGGTCGGATCCTAATGATCAACCAAATGGGTCGGGTTCGAAGGTATAAGCGATTTATTAGATCGCTTACCCTACGACCCTAGACAAGCACAAAACTAGAAGTGACGAGCTAAGCATGCTAAAACATGCTTAACTAAGTTTAGAAAACAGGTTTGGTATCAAAACAAACGGTTTTGATACCCATAAGTAGTTTGGTTACAAAATACGTAAGAATACGTATTCTGACCGAAACTACGGCTCGTCACTGAGCCTAGATAACGTGGTAATCAGTAGGTATAGTCACTAGGGACTATAACCATCGTGATCACGCTCACGCTATGAAGTTCAAACGAACTTCGCATCGACCATAAACTGGTCAATGCAGAAAGTCAAACAAAGTTTGACTTTCGGACTCGAAAAGCGATAAAAGAACGAAGGAACACTTACGAAGGGTCCCCGAATGCTAATCTAGATCAAAATAGCTCAGGTATGAAACAAAGGTTTCAACTTAGAGCACAAATGATCAGATTCTTGTGAGAAATGAAGTGAAGTGGGTTGGGTATTTATAGTTTTCGGTCCACCGTTAGGATCGTTTCTTGGAAAAGAGGGAATGATCTAGCCCGTACACTTGTTGCAATGTTGTGGTGACTGATTTTTGGCCACCATAAGAGTTTAACAAGTGGCACTTGACCTTTGGAGAATGTTTAGGGGCAGATAACAGCAGCCAAAAATGATTTGCTGCATCTGGACACTGCTTGCGCACCGTAACAAATAACCCTTACGGTGGGCAAGGGCCAAGTTTGGCAGATTTACCATTTTGGTCCCTGTTGTGCTATAAGGTCATTTCCGACGCGTTTAAGGCCCGTTAACCCCATTTCAAAGCTCAAAAATGAAGTTAAAGTATAGGGAACTTAAAATATGCTCAAAAATATCTCGGATGTCGGTTCGTTTAGCCGTACGGTTGCGATGTTCGGTTAATTACGACGGAATGCGCATAAGCGCGAAAAACGATTCAAATGGCGTGACGAATGGATTTTTCTTATGCCAAACACTAAAATAAAATGTTTTAGTGCTTACATAAATTTTTGGATGTCCGGATGTATTCAGAACGTAAGTTATGCGCGAAAATGCAAACTTGTGCACTTTTTGACACTTTTAGTCCCTGAATGACCCAAAAGTTTATTTTACCACACCGAACCCCTCAAAGCCTATTTCTAAGCTATATGAAGGATATTTATGGTATGTTTAACTTATGGTCATGTTCCGGAATGTCTGTTACAGTTCAAATTGGCATACTTTCGCAGTTTGTCAAATTTAGTCCCTGTAAGCGATTTAACTTATTTTTGCCATACCAAAGCCTTCGAAACTTATTTCTAAGTTATGTAAAGGTTATTTAAGGTATGTTAAGCCTATTTCACTATTCCGGAGTGTTTGTTGCATTAAACTGGTTATATTTACTCATCAGTGCGCGTATAACCTTCTAGAAAGCGATTTAGAGCTTGAAATCGAACAAGAGCTGATATGTGCAAAAGATACACATATTTATACAAGTCCAAAGTATGAAATACAATATTTCATTGGTTTGGCATTTGTTGGATGGTTGAAGTGACACAGGTGTCATAGTCTCCCCTACTTTAGTAAATTTCGTCCCGAAATTTAATTAGAGGAAACCTGTGAGAGCTTGAAAGCATGAAGTTGAAAAGATCGAACAACATTGGTTAGGGTTCTGAACTTCTAGTAACCTTAATAACATTATGCTTGCAATGTAAGAGGGACACTTATATACAAGTATATGAAGTGTCATTGGTGCGTCCACCGTGCCTCCATTACATTGTTCTCATTTTATTATTGTTGTCACTATCGGTTCTTACACATAATAAACCTTACTGGGTTTCTGTGCACTAAATTTCATAATTATGTACGCGTCCATAATTAGATAATTCCTTGCACAGTTCACACAGTCTATTTTATAATGTGTAGGGTAAAACCAAATGAACAAACCTGTGATGAGTGTGACTGGACCACCATAGGGTCCTTTCAGCTGTATCATCACATGCCATTCTTAACCAGATCTTGAATCAATCTTTAACTAGACCACTCAAGGGTCTCTCATCGAATCATGGAATGGTACTATATAACCCAAGGGTCTTAACTACCACGTATAAGCCCATAAGGATTAAGGTAGTACCTTTTAAATATCCTACTATGAATCCCTCATATGAAGATATGAAAGATTCTATAAGGATTTGAAAATCGGATCACACAAAAACATAGAGGAGAACACATAAACACATATCACATAATCGCATAATCGCACACTCGCATTATTGTTTAAATTGACCCTTAATTTTGTTATCTTTGGACACGGGTATTTAAAGCATACAAGGAATCAAATCCTTAATTGTAGCAATTTGGATGAATCCATATGAATACCCTGCTTGTTGACTACATGACCCAAAAACTGAACTTCTTTAAGCCAAAATTTCCTCTTGGAGGGTTTAGCGAAAAGTTTGTTCCTTCTTTAAGGGTTCTAGTGTCAATGAAGGTGTTGATCGTTATCGGCTCAGGACATGAATAGATCAAGATGTCATCAATAACAACAATGACGAACTGATCCAAATAAGACTTGCAGACTCTATTTATTAAGTCCATGTAGATGGCTGGAGCATTTGTCAATCCAAAAGGCATGACTGTAAACTCGTAATGGCCATACTTCGTGCAAAAAGCCGTTTTGGGAATATCTTCTTCAAAAATACAAAGTTGATGATACCCAAAACGCAAATCGATCTTGGAAAAGCATGAAACGCTATGCAGTTGATCGGAGAAATCATTAATTTAAGGTAGGGGATATCGATTCTTGATGGTAAGCTTACTAGGCTTACGTTAATCGATATACATTCGAAAAGATCCATTTTTCTTTTCACAAAGAGGACAGGAGTTTCTCCAAGGTGAAAAGTTCGGACGGATGAATCCTTTATCAGACAACTCTTGAAGCTGTTTTGGTAATTCTTGCATCTCGAACGGTGCAAGACGATAAGATACTTTAGATTTAAAAGAAACAAGTGTTTGAGGTTTTTAGGGAGATCACAAGTGATCATAAAAATGACAGAACCACACGAGTAGTTTTGTCTTTGTGTTGACATCATAAGGTTGGATCAAACATTCATACAATTGCATTAGTTAAAAAATAAAACCACAAATTTTTATTTATATAACAACCGCATTGTCTTTAAATGTTACAAGATAACAACCAGAGGAAATACAAAATGCTAATTGTTCACTCCTTCATCATTGAGTGCCTCATTGATGTTAAACACTCGACCACGTGCTGGATTCACATTGACGTTGACGTTCGCATTTGGGTTTGTGTTAGCATTTGCATTCACCAGTCTCGGACAGTTGTGGCGGAAGTGACCAATCTCTCCGCAGTTGAAACATGACCCCAGTGGGAATCTCGCAGCATTCCCTTGAACCGGAGCTTGAACCTGAGCAGCCTGATTTTGTCCCAAACGACAAACATTGGCCAAATGCCCAAGTTTACCACACGTCGTGCATTGGCAACAAGCTTGTTGTACCGCGTGATGACCGTTGCAGCGTGCACAATGAGGTGCGGTACCGGCATATGCTTTCTTTGCAGGTGGCTGAGCTGGTGGGTTCCGCGGGTTCTGAGCAGTCTGTGATGTAACAGCAAAGTTCTGAACACCCTTTCGCTTTCTTGATTTCTTTGACGTCTCACCTTCCTTACCCTTCTTGTTTTGACCTTTCTTGCTATCCTCCTTGTCAGACCCCTGCCTCTTACCCTTGTCACCCTTTCTGTGTAACTTATTCTTCCGAATCTGCGACTCAGTCAATGTCGCAGCTAACTCGATCGTCTGACGGAGTGTGGTAGGGCTACTACCAGTAAGGATATCTTGTACCGAGTCAGGTAGGCCGTCGATGTACCTTTCGATAGCCTTGTTGAGTGGGGTAACCATTGTCGGGCAAAGCAGACTCAATTCCTCAAACCTATCAGTATACGCCCTGTGCTCACCACTATCTTGCTTCAACTCATCAAATTCCTTCTCCAAAGCTCGCTGCTCATGACGAGGACAGAATTCCCTCATCATAAGGGCCCTAAGTTCAGCCCATGTCTGTGCTAGAGCAACTTCTGCACCACGATCCCTCATAACCCCGTTCCACCATGTGAGAGCCCTCTTCTGAAACACACTCGAAGAAAACTCGACCTTGCGATTGTCAGGACACTGCACGTGGCGGAAAGTATTCTCAATGCTCTCGAACCATTGAAGAAGCCCAGTCGCTTCTACAGAACCACTAAACTTGAGTGGTTTAGCCTGGTTAAAATCCTTTTATTTGCATGTAACATTGTTGTTGTTGTTGGCTTGGTTCCATTGAGCAAAGAGGTTTGGGAATTGAGCAGCCATTTGCTGCGCAATGATTTCTGCCAATTCGGCAGTCGCTATCTGGCTTTCACGTCGAGGAGGCATTCTAAAAGAGGAAACATGAAAGGAAACGAGTGAGAGAATTAGACGAAAAGAATGAGATGAAACAAATCTGATGAAAGCAAGGATAGTGGTCATTTGTTTGTTACTACAAAGCAACAACCGACACACGGTGACTAATCAAAGTAAATGAGTCAAAAATAATGTATCGCGAAGACATGCTCGCCTATAAGTGAACACTCATCCCAAGAATTCCCAGGTAAGCACAACTGGTCTCGCGTCTGATGAGATGTATACGAAGTGCTTGCCTAGACAGAAAACCCAGAATACAGGCATTCACCCTTCCAGTTTGCACGTGTTCACATTATTTAAAACCCAAAACCTTGCCGAGATTTTGAAAATTCAAAGGGGTTCAAAACCATATAACAGAGGGTTCAAAACCTTACAATAGAGGGTTCAAAACCTTGTAATCAATCATCCTAGAACAGATGATTAGTTTTCAAAACGGTTTTGATATGTTCTTGTTGTGGTCGTCGCCTAAGGATAGGTGACGGTATTGTTTTATGACTAAACGCAAGTAAACTCGCGTTAGGGTCCTAGAAAGGTTATAGACTAGGTCAAAGCATTACTAATAACCTAATTCCCTATAACCATTGGCTCTGATACCATCTTTTCTGTCACACCCCGACCACGTGTAACACACAAAACGTGGCGGAAACGTCGGGGAGTGTTGTAACAGAATTAATGTTTCATAACCATGGATACCAAAAAGTGTTTCGTTTTATTAAACATTGAATAATTACATCGTCTGGAAATCTTAATACACAATTTAAACATAGTCTATCATTGTTATTGAGTCACTAAGGCCTTGTCCAGTCCTATGTTAGCATGCGTTCTATCAATCGATATCTTTCAACAATACCTGAAACACATGTGAAAACGAGGTCAGCAAAGAAATGCTGGCGAGTACATAGGTTTTGTGAAAATAAGATTCATGACTTCTGTTTAAGAAAATGTTTAGTCATGAATCTTGTATTTTGCTTTGTCTTTGTAAATCATTTGAAAAATAATAAGTTCAGATGATATGTATAAATAAGAGAATAATGTATGGTTAAATGAATAACCATTGTAAAATGAGTTTGTATAAGATAAGTTGTTTGTAAATCAATGTCTTGTGAAAAGTATGTTATTTGTATAAAATGTTATATATCTCAAACTGAAATGATTCAAATAACGCTACGATATGTAATACCATACAAACACTTATGTATAGGAAGTACCAACGGCATATCCACCATGCTTGTATCATAATACACACGCATCGTTACTTAATCACTTAATCAAACCAAACCACCAATGTAAGATGTCTATGTTTAAACCAATTGTCAAATGTATTGAATAATACACCAAAATGTTTATGTTAAGATGTAAATCATGTTATGTATAACCAATGTCAAAAGTGTTTGTGTCAAATGTAAACCATGTAATGTGTAACCAAAAAGATATGTATGGCTAGTGAAATGAATCAACTAAACCATAGGTGAAACGCATAAAACAAAGTATTGATGTAAAACTTGGTTTAAATCAATACTATGTTTCGTGGAAATGCATAATCAAATGTAAATCATGTCCAAATGTTTACCCAATCGTTAAAACATTTTGTGAAATCGTTCAAATCGTTCTTGTTGTTTTAATCGTTCAAATCGTACTTGTTTTAATTGTGAAACTACTTTATGGTCGATTTTCTAATAACATTCAAACCTTCTTGACTCGTTCATCGCTCCAACTCGTTCTCGTTCTCGTTCTTAACAAACCCTTACCAAAGGGTAAATTAATAATTACAGATTCAGTCATTACCCAAAATACCCACACATAACCATGGGTATAGAGAATAACGGGATTTGTCAGATCCTATGGTACCATAACCTAATACTGGTCGGCTTGATCATTGCTAATGAATGTCATTGGTTGTGTAACTACAACCAACAAGTTTGTTCACTTTATTGAAATCGTTCTTGAAACCATTGTAATTGTTTTTGAAACCATTGTAATCGTTCTTGAAACCATTGTTATTGTTCTTGAAACCACATTGTAATTGTTTTTGAAACCATTGTAATCGTTCTTGAAATCATTGTTAAGACATTTAGCACATATGAGTCACCCCAAAACAGCTGAAAACAGTAAAAGAGGGGAATAATGTACTCGCCTGAGAATGCTTGGAGGTCTTGAACAACAACCAAACAAAGCTAGAGGGAGCACGGAATCAGTCGGCAATCTAAAACTATATAAATAAACCGGACTTAAATCGGGAGATCAGATAGGATGAGGCTTGGTAAACCAAATGAGTATTGGAACTCATATGATATGGTTTAACAAGGCCTACATACTACATTGAGACTAACCTAAGTGCTTTCGACCCATCGCCACCCATTAAGGTAACATACGCTACTTTAACGCGTCGTGCGCGCAAAGCGCGTTCGAGACGTCTAACTAGTCCTATGACAAGTATTATATGCCTAAACGTGTTTAATCATGTTGTATAATCAGTTATGTACGAAAGTTTAGGTTACATAAGCTTAATTACCAATTATACATGAAAAGGGTATTCTGGTTATTTACCTAAGGCATATAAACTACCTATCATACAACTATTCAAACGAAGCGACCATAGGGTATAACCTCGGAAGGTTATTCCCTACCTACTATGGTCACCTAATGTATTTGGTCGGATCCTAATGATCGACCAAATGGGTCGGGTTCGAAGGTATAAGCGATTTATTAGATCGCTTACCCTACGACCCTAGACAAGCACAAAACTAGAAGTGACGAGCTAAGCATGCTAAAACATGCTTAACTAAGTTTAGAAAACAGGTTTGGTATCAAAACAAACGGTTTTGATACCCATAAGTAGTTTGGTTACAAAATACGTAAGAATACGTATTCTGACCGAAACTACGGCTCGTCACTGAGCCTAGATAACGTGGTAATCAGTAGGTATAGTCACTAGGGACTATAACCATCGTGATCACGCTCACGCTATGAAGTTCAAACGAACTTCGCATCGACCATAAACTGGTCAATGCAGAAAGTCAAACAAAGTTTGACTTTCGGACTCGAAAAGCGATAAAAGAACGAAGGAACACTTACGAAGGGTCCCCGAATGCTAATCTAGATCAAAATAGCTCAGGTATGAAACAAAGGTTTCAACTTAGAGCACAAATGATCAGATTATTGTGAGAAATGAAGTGAAGTGGGTTGGGTATTTATAGTTTTCGGTCCACCGTTAGGATCGTTTCTTGGAAAAGAGGGAATGATCTAGCCCGTACACTTGTTGCAATGTTGTGGTGACTGATTTTTGGCCACCATAAGAGTTTAACAAGTGGCACTTGACCTTTGGAGAATGTTTAGGGGCAGATAACAGCAGCCAAAAACGATTTGCTGCATCTGGACACTGCTTGCGCACCGTAACAAATAACCCTTACGGTGCGCAAGGGCCAAGTTTGGCAGATTTACCATTTTGGTCCCTGTTGTGCTATAAGGTCATTTCCGACGCGTTTAAGGCCCGTTAACCCCATTTCAAAGCTCAAAAATGAAGTTAAAGTATAGGGAACTTAAAATATGCTCAAAAATATCTCGGATGTCGGTTCGTTTAGCCGTACGGTTGCGATGTTCGGTTAATTACGACGGAATGCGCATAAGCGCGAAAAACGATCCAAATGGCGTGACGAATGGATTTTTCTTATGCCAAACACTAAAATAAAATGTTTTAGTGCTTACATAAATTTTTGGATGTCCGGATGTATTCAGAACGTAAGTTATGCGCGAAAATGCAAACTTGTGCACTTTTTGACACTTTTAGTCCCTGAATGACCCAAAAGTTTATTTTAGCACACCGAACCCCTCAAAGCCTATTTCTAAGCTATATGAAGGATATTTATGGTATGTTTAACTTATGGTCATGTTCCGGAATGTCTGTTACAGTTCAAATTGGCTTACTTTCGCAGTTTGTCAAATTTAGTCCCTGTAAGCGATTTAACTTATTTTTGCATTACCAAAGCCTTCGAAACTTATTTCTAAGTTATGTAAAGGTTATTTAAGGTATGTTAAGCCTATTTCACTATTCCGGAGTGTTCGTTGCATTAAACTGGTTATATTTACGCATCAGTGCGCGTATAACCTTCTAGAAAGCGATTTAGAGCTTGAAATCGAACAAGAGCTGATATGTGCAAAAGATACACATATTTATACAAGTCCAAAGTATGAAATACAATATTTCATTGGTTTGGAATTTGTTGGATGGTTGAAGTGACACAGGTGTCACACTAGACTCCCCTAGACTTGATTCCATGACAGCAAGAAATCCTAGCATCTTACACACCTGCCACATATGTTAAAATAGAGGTCAATACACATAGTGTAAAGGTGATCATACAAGTTTGATAGTATAATAGTAGCGAAAGCGTTGTACGCATAACCAGCATGTAACATGTATAATGTGAAGCAGGTAGGTTATCGACAATGAAATATGCACGGACGTGACTGCGAGTTATAGAATGCGCAACACATAACACCACTGTGACACGTGAAGAAAAGCCCTTAACAACCCCTGTACACGACATGTGCTGAGTCCAAACTATAGTACTATCGTTGCTAAGGTGTCAGGAAACAATCACTGTGTAAACATAACATACCAGCATTCATCGAATAACACGTATAACATGCAGAGCGGTTAGAGTATATAAGTGTTTGCGTTGGTGTAGATCGTGATTTGATATAAGTAATGTATGTAACACCCAAAAGTGCTTAAAGCAAAAAGGGATCGAGTATACTCACAGATCGTGTTAAATGAATAACACAGTCTTGGATTGAAGGGAGCGCTGGAAAGTTAGCATGATTACAGAATGATAGCATAAGCGATGAACAGTGAGTTAAACGGTGCGAGTGAACTGAGTGACGGAGGGTCATCCGATCGGATGACAATCCGGACGGATGGTCATCCGGTCGAATGGCCATTCGGTCGGATTGTCATTTGTTTGGGATGGATGTGTTTGTGTATGATGTGACTTTGAAGTTTTCGTTGTAGCATTTTGAAAACTATGGAATGCCTCTACCCTTCAGGTTGTCCGGTCAGACGGTCATCCGGACGGATGGTCGTCCACTCGGATAGCAATCCGAGTGGAGACTTTTATTCTTTGAAACTTTTGAAATTGGTTAAGTGTTTAATCAACACAAGTCACTGGGCCGGATAGCCATTCGATCGGATGGCTATCCGATCGGATGGCCGTTTGTCCGAATGACTTGTTCGAGTTGAAAAGTTTGTAATTTCAGTTAAGTTTAGAAAGTTTGCGATTGAACCAAGACGGTATGACAATGTGTTAAACAATAGAAACCCCATCAAGTCCAAGTCATCCGATCGGATAGGAATCACCGTGTCCGATCAGTAACTGTTCTTGACGACATTTCATATTCAACCTGTTAAGTCGGTCATCTCTTCGGTAGTATTCCGTTCTCAGACCGACAGTTCACTAGAGAATGAGTAGAAGGCCTGAATGAGCTCGGATCCTATTGGTTTTATGTGAAAAGTTGAGATTATTGAGGAAAAGTTTGAAAAACTTTGATTATGTTCAAATTTAGGAGAAATCAGTGTTTAAACATTGTAGAAATCCCTTGGATTCTGAGTCGTTCTTAGTGGAATGAGGTCACACTTTGGTGTTCTTGAGAACCCATGTTGACATCATGCTAAAACAGCCCAAATCCACCGATTTCTGGGTGAAAAGTCAAGATTTGTGGTGAAAATGATGAAGAAGTGTGTGCAGATGATAGAAGTACAAGATTTGAGGTAGAAACTTACAAGAATCGCGAGGAATCGAGAGAAAATAGGCCAAAAGCATGCTGGTAGAACGAGAGCTGTCACATCACATGAACAGTGATGTGACAGGTGCTATTTATAGGCAAGAGGCGAGAAAAGGCGGTGTAATGTGACGGATCGGAGGGCCTTCCGATAGGATGGCCATCCGATCGGATGGTCATCCGGTGGAATGGTCCTTCGATCGGATGTCTTTTGCCAGTTGATTTCCTACCTTTGTTTCATGCGTTGAGCATTGCGAGTAAGCGATGCGATAATATTACACACTAGTTACACAAATAATATAACTACTAATAATCACAATAGTAAATCTTAGATATCGAGTTCGCGATGAGATTGCGTTGCGACAGAGTTGCGATTGCATTTGCGAATAATCACCTCAACAATTATAAACATGCACAAATAACTCATATTAGCACACACACGTAAAACAATATTCAGAACCTGGAATTCGAGTTGCGATGTGATAGCGATGCGATTAGCGATAAGTCGATTAGCGATTAATAGCGATTTATTGCATTTACTCCACATATTACAACTAAAGTATCATAAAATTAAAGTATCGATTATCGAGTCAATGAGTACAATTAATAATTAAGCAAGGAATGACAGATCGAATTAGCAATCTTTTCTTCCTTTGACTTTGAATTTGACTTGTACTTTGACTTCAAAAAGTCGGGTTGTTACAACCTCCCCTACTTTAGGAAATTTCGTCCCGAAATTTAAGGCGCAGGCGTAACAACAGTTGTGGATACTTAGCCTTCATATCACTTTTGAGTTCCCAGGTGAACTCGGCGCCGCGTTTGCCTTCCCAGCGAACCTTCACAATGGGAATGCGTGAGTGTCGAAGTTTCTTGGTTTCTCGATCCATGATTTCGACTGGCTTCTCTACAAAGTGTATTGTTTTGTCCACTTGTAGATCCTTAAGAGGGACATGTAAATTCTGGTCGGATAGACACTTTTTGAGGTTCGAAACATGGAAAGTCGGGTGGACGTTACTAAGTTCCTCCGGTAGTTCGAGTCTGTAGGCCACTTTGCCAATTCTTTCCAGAATTTTAAAGGGTCTAACATATCGAGGCGCGATCTTTCATTTCTTGCCGAATCTGATCACCCCCTTCCAAGGTGCAACCTTTAGGAGTACGTGATCGCTAACGTCAAATTCAAGGGGCCTGCGGCGTCTATCGGCGTAACTCTTTTGCCGACTCTGAGCTTTCAGCAGATTGTCCCGAATTTGGAGGATTTTGTCAGTCGTTTCTTGCAATAACTCAGGACCGGTAATTTGCGCATCCCCGATCTCGTGCCATGCAATAGGCGATCGACATTTTCTTCCGTATAATGCCTCAAATGGTGCCATTTGAATGCTAGAGTGATAACTGTTATTGTACGGGAATTCGACTAAAGGTAAATGCGAATCTCAATTACTACCGAAATCTATCACACACGAGCGAAGCATATCTTCAAGGGTACGAATCGTGCGTTCAGTCTGACCGTTGGTCTGGGGATGGAATGCGGTACTAAGATTGAGAGTAGTACCGAGAGCAGATTGAAACGTTTCCCAGAGGCGCGAAGTGAATCGACCATCATGATCAGAAATGATGTCACGAGGTGTCCCGTGTCGACAAATGACTTCGTCGGTGTAGATTCGTGCTAATCATTCTACCTTATAGTCTTCCCGTATCGGTAGAAAGTGGGCGGATTTGGTGAGACGGTCAACGATAACCCAGATGCTGACGTGACCTAATGGCGTGCGCGGAAGTTTCGTCATGAAATCCATAGCTATACTCTCCCATTTCCACATAGGGATCTCGGGTTGGATGAGTAAGCCAGAGGGGCGTTGATGCTCAACCTTGACTTTTGAACAAGTTAGGCATTTCGAAACGTAGATAGCAATATCTCTCTTCATACCCGGCCACCAGTACTTGTAGCGAAGGTACTGGTACATCTTATCGGCACCGAGATGAATGGAATATCGAGACTTGTGGGCTTCGTTCAGCAGAATCTCCCGTAAATTAGTGCGCTTGGGAATCCAAATTCGGTCTAGATAATGAAATATACCATTCGATTTATGCACCAGTTGTTCGTCGTTATTGATAATCCTATCCTTCTTCAAAGTGCGTTCGGTAAAACAAGCATGTTGAGCGTCACGGATAAGAGCTTCGAGATTGTGCTGGGCTTGAGAATTATGAACGCTATGCAAATAGCTTCGTCGACTGAGAGCATCGGCAACGATGTTTGCTTTGCCTGGATGGTAACGAATCTCACAGTCGTTATCGTTGAGGAGTTCAACCCATCGGCGTTGGCGCATATTCAGCTCTTTCTGGCTAAAGATGTGTTGTAGGCTCTTATGGTGGGTGAAGACCGTACACTTGTTATCGTAAAGGTAGTGTCGCCAAATCTTTAACGCGAAAACAACTGCGCCAAGCTCGAGATCGTGGGTTGTATAGTTCTTCTCGTGGATCTTAAGCTGACGAGAGGCGTACGCAATAACCTTGTCCCATTGCATAAGAACACAACCGAGGCCGAGGTTAGAGGCATCGCAGTAGACTACAAAGTCGTCGTTTCTGTCGGGTAGTGAAAGCACGGGAGTGTTGCAAAGCATGAGTTTGAGTGTTTGAAAGGCTTCCTCTTGTTCAGTTCCCCAAACAAAAGGTTTGTCCTTGTGCGTAAGAGAGGTGAGAGGAATAGCGATCTTTGAGAAATCAGCGATGAATCGGTGATAGTAATTCGCCAATCCGAGAAAAGAACGAAATTCGGACGGGTTCTTTGGTGTAACCCAACTCTTAACTGCTTCTATCTTCGCATGATCGACATGAATACCTTGACTATTGACAATATGACCGAGGAATTGAACCTCCTCAAGTCAAAATTCACACTTGGAGAACTTGGCATAGAGACGGTTTCCCTGGAGTAGTTCAAGAACCAAACGGAGATGTTGTGCGTGTTTGGCTTTTGACTTGGAATAGACTAGGATATCATCGATAAACACGATGACGAAGCGGTCGAGAAAGGGTTTACACACGTGATTCATTAGATCTATGAAAACTGCGGGGGCGTTGGTTAAACCAAAGGGCATAACAACAAACTCGTAGTGGCCGTATCGGGTTTGAAAAGCGGTTTTGGGTATATCGTCCTCTTGGATTCATAACTGGTGATAGCCTGAGCGTAAATCAATCTTCGAGAAACACGTAGCACCTTGTAACTGATCAAACAAATCATCGATTCGAGGCAAGGGATAGCGATTCTTGATGGTAAGATTATTAAATTCCCTGTAGTCGATGCACATCCGGAACGATCCATCCTTCTTTTTGACGAAAAGGACAGGTGCGCCCCAAGGAGAGGTGCTAGGAAGAATGAAGCCTTTTTCAAGCAATTCCTGGAGTTGACTCGAGAGTTCACGCATTTCGGACGGAGCGAGACGATAAGGCGCTCTAGCAACAGGATTTGCTCCAGGAATGAGGTCGATTCGAAAATCGATATCACGAGTTGGCGGTAAACCAGGTAAATCATCAGGAAAGACGTTAGGAAAATCAAGAACCACAGGCACCTTTTCCATTGTCTTCTTTTCCTTTTCCTCCGCTACTACGATGTGTACCAGGAAAGCGTTGTATTCCTTACGGAGATACTTGCTAGCTTGGAGACACGACATGAGTTGTAACTTCTTCGAGGCGACTTTGCCATAAACACACAATTGATCACCATTTACGAGAGAGAAGCGAATCATTTTATCAAAACAAACAATTTCAACAAGATTCTCCTGAAGGAAATCCATGCCTACTATGACGTTAAAACTGCCGAGTTGCATCGGGATAAGATTGATCGGGAAAACGTGACTGTTGAGCTCAAGAGTACAGTCACACAGAACCGAACTAACAGTGACGGTCCTTCAAGTGGCAACTTCTACATCGAATGTTGATGGGAGATTAACGCGTTTACGGTTTAGGAGCCTTTCGAATTCGAATGATACAAAACAGTTATCGGCTCTAGTATCAAACAAACACGAAGCATATATACCATTTACGAGAAACGTACCATTAACCACGTTGTTGTCTGCTTGGGCCTGGCGGGCGTTGATGTTGAAGACTCGCCAACGGGCTGCTTGCTGAGCTGGCTGCTGCTGCTGCTGCTCCTGTTGGTGTTGTTGCTGCACTGGCTGCTGCTGTGGCTCTTGCTTCACCACTCTGTTTGGGCAGACATTTGCGAAGTGGTTTGGATTACCACACGCATAGCAGGCTATTGCGTGAGCAGGAGCTGCTTGTTGTCCCTGAGGAGCTGGTAGAGCAGGAGCTTGAACTTGAGCTTGACGGGGACCAGTACAACAGTTAGCAGTAAAATGGTCATACAGGTTGCTGTGAACATAAAATCGACACACGATTCCAACCTGGTGATGATAAGTACAAGTAGGGCAGAGCGGGTGTGGACCAGTATATGCACGCTTGGTCGGCGGTGCATTGGTCACTGGTGTTGCTACCTGGCGGTTCTGGTTTTGGGGTGGAGCAGGTACTGCATTGAGTGGAGCGGCGGTGATAGCACAAATCTTGTTGTTGTTGTTCTTGCGTTTGCGGCGAGAAGACTTGGAAGCTTGCGGTACGGCGGTTTCAGCGGTGGAAGCAGCGGTAACTTGATGAAGACTCTTGGTGGTTTTATCGAAGTTACCAGCCAATACTCGCTTGTCATTGATCTCAGCAGCGAGTAGATAAGTCTCTTTGATAGTTGTCGTCTTCGCGGCTTGAACGAAGTCAGCAACACAATCCGGTAAAGCATGGATGTATTTCTTGATCATCATCTCAGGTGTTGCCACCTGGCTTGAACAAATGATACTTAGCTGCTTAAAGCGAGCTGTCAGACCGGCGTTGTTGCCACCATCCTGCTTGATGTTCCAAAATTCGTTCTCCAGCTTTTGGAGCTCATGGGGTGGGCAGAATTCCTTCATCATGAGTTCCAAACTCATCCCAAGTAAGCCTATAGGTTGCGTCGTTCCCATGCTTGTTCCTTTCGGTTGTCCACCAATCCAGAGCCCTGGACTGGAAGACGCCTGCTGCGTTGACAATGCGTAGGTGATCGGGACATCCGTTCTGGCGTAGCGTGACTTCAATTGAGTCAAACCATTGAAACATAGCGCTTGGTCCGTCTTCGCCCGTGAAGTCTTTTGGGCCGCAGGCCTTAAACTGCTTGAAGCTGAAAGTACCCTTTGGAGGGTCAGTCCTTGATTCCTTAGAGGACTTGCTAGTGTTTTCATTTAGCTCGCTGACAATTTGCGGAATGACCTTAGCCATTTGCTTTGCGACTAGAGAAGCGATACGCTTGTCAGCGTGGTTTCGACGAGCAGAGCGAGAAACATGAGATCCGAATAATGACATTGTCTTCAACAGACATCGTCACGGATTAGACGATACACTCAATCTCACCACACAGCGTTTAACCAAATACTATAAAGCTCAGGAACACATTTACATACGTCATACAATCACAGAGGTACGTAAATCACGTAGGTACATGGGCACGTAAGCACAGAAACACATAAGCACGTAATCCACGTAAGCATATATTCCACTATATTTTGCACGTATTCACCTACATATTTTGCACGCATTCACCTATCTTTCAAAGCTGCATAAAGCGATCGAGAGTTGCGAGTGCGAATAGCGAGTAACATAGCGATTTGTTAGCGTATTGAGATGAATGTGTAGTGCGAGTTGCGTGTGTTTTTCTAAGCGAACAGCGAAAAGCGTATAAATCTCCAAGATCAAAACACATAAATAGAAAGCCATATAAAACACATAAAATTTCACATAAAATCGAGGAATCAGCGCTTGCGAGTCCAGATTTGAAACGCATAAAAGCGATATGGCATAAAAATCAACGAAAATCAGAATGTCTTGGGTGTGCTAGACTTTGACTACCCAAAGCGAGACTGTTCTCAAGGACCTTGAGTACACATTTTGGCTTAATAGACTGTGCTCTCACCTTAATCCGGGCGATCGACACGCATCCTTTCGGCCATTACGTGCCTCTAGTCGTTGGAACCCATCAAGACTTTGTGAGAGTTTTGTAAAACCAAAATATGGAGCGAAATAAGTCATTAAGATGCGGGTTTCACCCCTAACTTAATAACTCTATTCCTGTTTGCATGGTAATATCACGAGATAGATAGGGAGAATCGCGTCGAAGTATGGATTTCACTCCTGATTCAACGCAAATTCCCGTGTTTATAGTAAAAATGCGTGTCGAACGAGCGATTTGATAGAGAGTTTGCGGTTTTCACACCTAATCTCAACCGGATCATTCGTTTGTGTGTGTTGCCAGCCTTAGGAAAGGCTGATCCTGCGCGGAACGGTAGTATGTGATGTTCGCGCAAGAATGTAGATTTCAGCGAGTTCGAGCAAGAATATCAAGTAAGCTTGTACAAAAACCTCTACTGGGTTTGCAAAAGTCGGTCTGTTGGTACTTAGACTATAGACTAGGTCATTTATAAGACATCAACCCGGACTAGGTCGAGTTTTGCCTAATTCCCTATAGTTATGGCTCTGATACCAATCTGTCACACCCCAATTGATGGCGGAAACATCGGGGCGCGGAACTGAGCGAAACAGATTGTCCAGGAGAGAGAAATCCATAACAACTAAGTTACCAGATAATTAGCATTATGTCCCATACCATAACTTATCAAATAAAGTAGTTATTACAGACATAGTTATCTCAAAGACAAATCATAGTTCCGACACCTCAAAATATTAATTGTTTGTTTCTAGACTCCCCTAGACTTGATTCCATGACAGCAGGCAATCCTAGCATCTTACACACCTGCCACATACGTTAAAATAGAGGTCAATACACATAGTGTAAAGGTGAGCATACCAATTTCATAGTATAATAGTAGCGAAAGCGTTGTACGCATAACCAACATGTAACATGTATAATGTGAAGCATGTAGGTTATCGACAATGAAATATGCACGGACGTGACTGCGAGTTGTAGAATGCGCAACATATATCACCACTGTGACACGTGAAGAAAAGCCCTTAACAACCCCGGTCCACGACAAGTGCTGAGTCCAAACTATAGTACTATCATTGCTAAGGTGTCAGGCAACAATCACTGTGTAATCATAACATACCAACATTCATCGAATAACACATATAACATGCAGAGCGGTTAGCGTATAAAAGTGTTTGCATTGTGTGTAGATCGTGATTTGATATAAGTAACGGATGTAACACCTAAAAGTGCTTAAAGCAAAAAGGGCTCGAGTATACTCACAGACCGTGTTAAATGAATAACACAGTCTTGGATTGAAGGGAGCGCTGGAAAGTTAGCCTGATTACAGAATGATAGCATAAGCGATGAACAGTGAATTAAACGGTGCGAGTGAACTGAGTAACGGAGGGTCATCCGATCGGATGATAATCGGACGGATGGTCATCCGGTCGGATGGCAATTCGGTCGGATCGTCATTCGTTTGGGATGGATGTGTTTGTGTATGATATGACTTTGAAGCTTTTGTTGTAACATTTTGAAAACTATGGAATGTCTCTACCCTTAAGGTCGTCCGGTCAGACGGTCATCCGGACGGATGGCCGTCCGCTCGGATGGCAATCCGAGTGGAGACTTTTATTCTTGGGAACTTTTAAAATTGGTTAAGTGTTTAATCAACACAAGTCACTGGGCCGGTTAGCCATTCGATCGGATGGCTATCCGATTGGATGGCCGTTCGTCCGAACGACTTGTTTGAGTTGAAAAGTTTGTAATTTCAGTTAAGTTTAGAAAGTTTTGCTATTAAACTGAGACGGTATGACAACGTGTTAAACAACAGAAACCCCCATCAAGTCCAAGTCATCCGATCGGATGGGAATCACCCCGTCCGATCATAACTGTTCTTGATGGCATTTCATATTCAACCCGTTAAGTCGGTCATCTCTTCGGTAGTATTCCGTTCTCAGACCGACACTTCATTAGAGAATGAGTAGAAGGCCTGAATGAGCTCGGATCCTATTGGTTTTATGTGAAAAGTTGAGATTATAGAGGAAAAGTTTGAAACACTTTGATTATGTTCAGATTTAGGAGAAATCAGTGTTTAAACGTTGTAGAAATCCCTTGGATTCTGAGTCGTTCTTGGTGGAATGAGGTCACACTTTGGTGTTCTTGAGAACCCATGATGACATCAGGCTAAAACAGCCCAAATCCATAGATTTCTTGGTGAAAAGTCAAGATTTGATGGTGAAAATGATGAAGAAGTGTGTGTAGAAGATAGAAGTACAAGATTTGAGGTACAAACTTACAAGAATCGCGAGGAATTGAGAGAAAATAGGCCAAAAGCGTGTTGGTCGAACGAGAGTTGTCACATCACATGAGCAGTGATGCGACAGGTGCTATTTATAGGCAAGAGAGGAGAAAAGGCGGTGTAATGTGATGGATCGGAGGGCCTTCCGATCGGATGGCCATCCGATCGGATGGTCATCCGGTCGAATGGTCATCCGGTCGAATGGTCCTTCTATCGGATGGCTTTTGCCAGTTGATTTCCTACCTTTGTTTCGTGCGTTGAGCATTGCGATGCGTTGTGAATAAGCGATGTTATAGTATTACACACTAGTTACACAAATAATATAACTACTAATAATCACAAAAGTAAGCCTTAGATATCGAGTTCGCGATGAGATTGCGTTGCGATAGAGTTGCGATTGCGTTTGCAAATAATCATCTCAACAATTATAAACATGCACAAATAACATATATTAGTACACACACGTAAAACAATATTCAGAACCTGGAATTCGAGTTACGATAGCGATGCGATTAGCGATAAGTCGATTAGCGATTAATAGCGATTTATTGCATTTACTCCACATAATACAACTAAAGTATCATAAATTAAAGTATCGATTATTGAGTCAATGAGTACAAATCAATAATTAAGCAAGGAACGACATATCGAATTAGCAATTTTTTCTTCCTTTGACATTGACTTGTACTTTGACTTCAAAAAGTCGGGTTGTTACATTATCAGTATTACATGCTTGTCAATCCATATGGGACCCCGAACTAAACTCCAGCACATGATTAACCGACACACCACTTTAACCCATAAAAGGGTATCCCCATAAAAGGGTAAGAAAATATTTTATCATAGCATTAGCATCTGTCAGGTGCATGCCTACACCCCATGTTTACGTCGTGGTCATTTACAATTAATGAGTCGAGGATATCTAGGACACGATCGTATTAACCCCCACTGTTTAAGTTATCAAGCAAAACAAATTAAAATGGATTATTCGGATTTTGGGCACATAATAAGTCATTGACCCCATACCCGACCAAGAAATAATAATTTACCGTATCCTAAGCCCGTATAAGGAAAATAGTTTAAGAGTATTTTCCTGGGTTAAGTCTTTACAATCCAAAGAATATTATAAGCAAAACCGTTCAAACAAAACAACTAACAAAGTTGCAATTTACTCGACGCCCTTAGTCTGTAATGAATGGAATTATTATCCATTAGAATGTTAACGGGACTTTATTCAAGTCATAGACTTGAACCGGTTAACTAATATAAAGAAAACGGTACGGTTCGCTAGATTCAGTGGTGACCATATAGAATGTGGTTTAAACCCTCACAATTCTATGACTTGTATAATATAGGGAAAACAATTATACGTTCTGATTGGAAGTGAATTTGAAGGAATTTGACCCAATTCGGTTAACTTTATATAAACTAAGCTATATAAGTCAATCGTACGCGCATAAGCGACATCGAGTAATCGGATGAGTCAATGTCAAGTTCATTATTCCAAAACATGATTAATATGTTACCACATGAGTAGGTATATTAATATATAAGTTCATTATGGTTTAAAACCATTTTATGCTCAAAATGGCATTTTGGTCAATAATTAGGCATAATTCATGAAAGTGCATAAAACCCGACAACTGATTATGATCAAATGGTATAATCTCAGAGGGTTATTCCATACATTAATATGATCATAATAAAATTTCAAATCAGTAGCTAACTTAGCTAAAACATGTCAGAATCGAAAGTCAAAGTAGAAGTCAAACCGTTTGACTTCCGATTGCAAATCGAACTATAATTAGGAAATGATGGGTTGAACACGCTTTAACATGTTCTAATATGTTATACCAACTGATATAATGTCTAAAATTGGTATTCAGATGTTTATAAGTTCATTTTATATATTTTTCGAAAAACTGCGTTTTGACTTTTATTTTAACATAACTTTGAGCCGTCATTTGACCAACTAAACGTGATCTTCAGGAGGTGCCCTCATAGAGGATTATCACCTACTTTATTACAATCATGTAGCCATGTTCGATTCTAACATTGGCTTGACCATAATGGTCATAACCGAAAGTCATAGAAAAAGTCAATTTGCTTGACTTTCGGCTAATAACTTAGCCTAGAAAAGAAAAGAGCTATGAAAGAACACTTATAAGTGCTCGAGGAGAATAATGAACTCAGTAGGCGGCCTCTATATATCAGAAGCCACTCCAGGAGAGAGTACAGAGAAGAAATGGAAATGAGCAAGGAATGAATGTGAACATTGGGTGCTATTTATACTTGAAACTTGATCATAGGATCATGCCAAGTGTTGCCACATGTTCTCAGATGTTAACAAGTAGTTTGTGAGGTGTTTAAACCAGAAAGTATGTGGCATTTCGCGAATACATGGTATAACATGCAGGATGCCATGGAAGACTGCCATTTCTACCAGCTGCACCCCTTACGGACCGTAAGGGGTGGTAGCTTACGGTCCGTAAGGATCAAGTGCGCACACAGATTTGAATCTCCTTACTATCCATAAGACCCAGGTCTTGCGGTCCATAAGGAACTACCAGTTATAATAATAATATCTTCCTTACGGTCCATATAGCATCAAGGGTCACTCAGAGACCAAATAAATTGGCATGTTGACATAAACGGTCCCTCCACATCCAATCTTCCACATTTATACATAATTAGTTCCTGTCGTCCAAATAACTTGGCAAAATTGAAAGTTGATTGGACACGTGTTGCCAGATGATTCGATAAAATTTTCCGAAGTGTTACATCCTCAACCCTTTAAAAGAAATCTCATTCTCAAGATTTTATTCAAATAAATGGGGGTACATTTGTCTCATATTGGACTCAACCTCCCATGCATATTCTAGGCCACGACAGGAATCCCATTTGACTTTTACGATGGGGATCATTTTCTTTCGGAGCTTTTTAACCTGTCGATCCTCGATCGAAATCGGTTTCTCAATGAACCTTAGGTTTTCATCAATCTGCACATCATGGTGCGATATTGCTAGCGACTCTTCGGCTAGACATTTCTTTAAATTACATATGTGGAACACATCATGAATTCCACTGAGTTTCTCAGGTAGCTTAAGTCTATAAGCCACGGAACCGACACATTCAGTAATTTCGAATGGTCCAATGTATCTCAGGCTCAACTTGCCCTTCTTTCCAAATCTCATCACATATTTCCAGGGTGATACTTTCAATAATACTTTGTCCCCAATTTGGAACTTAAGAGGTTTTCACCTCTTATCAGCATAGCTCTTCTTCCTATCACGGGCAGCTTTGAGCCTATCACGAATTTGAATAATCTTTTCTGTGGTCTCCAGGACTATCTCATGTCCTGATAGTTGACTTTCTCCAACTTCAGCCCAACAAACGGGCGTTCTATTTTCACCAAAACAAGGCTTCAGATGAAGCGACCTTGATGCTCGTATGATAACTATTATTGTAGGAGAACTCAATTAGGGGTAGATGATCATCCCAACTACCACCTAAATCAATGTCGTATGCTCTCAGCATGTCTTCTAATGTTTTAATGGTACGCTCACTCTGTCCATCAGTCTGTGGATGGTAAGCCGTATTGAAATTTAATCGCGTGCCCAAAGATTGTTGGAAATTTTTCCTAAAATGAGACGCGTGTCTAGTATCTCTATTGGATACTGGCACTCCATGTAAGGACACAATATTATCCACATATAATTTAGCCAATTTATCATAACTAAAGTCTCCTTGATTGGCAGAAAAAGGGTTGTTAGTCAGTCTGTCGACAATCACCCAAATCGTGTCATTGCCACATTTGGTCTTTGGTAACTTGGTAATCAAATCCATATTTACCATCTCCCATTTCCATGTGGGAATTTCAAGTTGTTGCAGCAGTCCTGACGGTTTCTGATGTTCGGCTTTAACTTGCGAACACGTCAGACATTTTGCTACATAAGAGTCTATGGATTTCTTCCTAACCATCCACCAATAATTTCGTTTTAAATCTTGGTACATTTTATCTCCTCCAGGATGTACATAATATTTAGAATTATGAGATTCCTGGAGCATCAGATCTCTGAGTCCTCCTAAGATAGGAACCCATATATGATTATTAAATCTCAGGATTCCATCACTTCCAGGTGTTAACTGATCAATAGTTCAACCTAGTACTTCATTAGAAGCATTTGCTTCTAATAAGGCTTGCTTCTGAGCATATAACAGTTTCTCATTCAAGCCAGTTCGTAGCTCAATGCTTTTGGCGTTAACCCTAATAGGTTTAACCCTTTCCTTGCGACTTATGGCGTTAGCAACGACATTTGCCTTACCGGGATGGTAACGAATCTCACATTCATAATCATTCAAAGTTTCCATCCAATGGAGTTGTCGCATGTTTAAATCTTTCTGATTAAACAGATGCTGGAGACTTTTATGGTCTGTGTATATAATACACTTTGTGCCATATAGATAATGTCTCCATAACTTTAGTGAGAATACAACGGCACCCAATTCCATATCATGAGTGGTGTAATTCTTTTCATGCACCTTAAGTTGTCGTGATGCATAGGCAATCACCTTTCCTCTTTGCATAAGCACGCAACCCATTCCTATATATGAAGCATCACAATATACAACAAAGTCTTCAATCCCCTCAGGTAGGGTTAAGACAGGAGCATTGCTCAATTTCTGCTTTAGAATCTCAATGGATTCTTTCTGTTTGGGACCCCAGTCAAACTTGACATTCTTGCGGGTCAATGTAGTCAAAGGAGTGATAATTCGAGAGAAGTTCTCAATGAACCTTCTATAATAACTAGCCAATCCTAAGAAATTACGGATTTTAGATGGAGTCTTGGGTGCTTCCCAATTCATGATAGCTTCAATCTTGGCGGGATCCACTTGGATACCACGCTCGCTAATCATGTGTCCCAAAAACTGGACCCCTCTAAGCCAAAACTCGCACTTAGAGAATTTTGTATAAAGCTTCTCTTACTTTAGTAATTCAAGAATACATCTAAGATGTTTCTCCTGATCATTTTGATTACGAGAATAGATAAGTATGTCGTCTATAAAGAGAATGACAAACTTATCTAAGTATGGTTTGCAGACTCTATTCATGAGATCCATGAAAGCTGCTGAAGCATTTGTGAGCCCAAAGGAATCACAAGAAATTCATAATGGCCGTATCTGGTTCTGAAAGCAGTCTTTGGAACATCTTCCCTCCTAACTTTCAGTTGATGATAACCAGATCTCAAATCAATCTTCGAGAAATAACTACCTCCTTGCAATTGATAAAAAAGAGCATCAATTCTTGGCAAAGGATAACGATTCTTGATCGTTATCTTGTTCAGCTCATGGTAATCAACGCACATCCACGTTGAACCGTCTTTCTTTATAACAAATAAAATAGGAGCTCCCCAAGGCGAGGAACTTGGCTGAATAAATCCTTTCTCCAATAGATCATCTAGTTGTGCCTTCAGCTCCTTCATCTCAGTTGGTGCTAAGCGATATGGAGCTCTAGCTACAGGAGCAGATCCAGGCAAAATGTCGATTCTAAACTCGACTTGCCTCTCCGGGGGTAGACCGGGTAAATCTTCTGGAAAGACATCGGGATATTCTGAGATAACTGGTCTGTCTTCAATTCTTGGCTTCGGTTCATCAACAGCCACCTGTGACATGTAGATAACACATCCTCTTTTCAAACACTTGGATGCATTAAGCAAAGACACTTTCTCGGGCAATCCATAGTGTTGATCTCCATGAATGATCAGTATTTCACCGGATGGGGATTTAATTTTGATAAGTTTCTTATCACAGGCAATACGGGCTGGTTATGGGCTAACCAATCCAAGCCTAAAACTATATCGAATCCCGCAAGGTTCATTGGTAGCATATTAACAGGGATAGAATGGTCCTTAATGGATATAACGCATCCATCTAGAATCGTGGAAGCGATTTCTATGCTACCGTCAGCCAATTCAACTTCATAAGTAATATCTAAAGCTCTTAGGGGTAGGTTCAAAGGTTTATTAAACTTATGGTCAACAAAGCTCTTATCGGCTCCAGAATCAAACAAGACTCTCGCAAATATATCATTTACAAGGAACGTACCCGTAATGACATTCGTATCTTTAATTGCTTCTCTTGCAATTAACTGGAAAGCTCTAGCATTGGACTTCTTCGCCTCCCCAGGCTTAGGATTACCCTCAGCAACACTCTTAGGAAAGTTAGTCTTTATGTGGCTCTTTTCACCACATCCAAAGCAAACGACGTTCTACAAGTCCTTGCAATCAAGAGACTTGTGACCAGTCTTCTTGAAGATGCCACACTTCTTTGATTGTTGGTCGGTCCGACACTGTCCCCAGTGTCGTTTCCCACAAGTTTTGCATACTGGTATATCATCAGACCTCTGCTGGTTCTTGTTAAACACAAATTTTCCTTTCTTGGAATCCTGGAAGCGATTATCATCACGCTTCCTTTTTTCGCCAGTCTCAGTCTTGACCGACTTTAACCTTACTTCATCCCAAGTCAGTGGGAGAGATAGATCCACAACGGATCTGATAGAGGCTTTACCATGCCCTTGATTTCTGGTGCTAATCCACCAATAAAACGCACAATGCGCTTAGATTCAGGAGCGATCAAATAGTGAACCAATCTGGATAGTGAATTGTAGTCGGATACATATTTCCGACCGTCCAAGTTCTTCATAGTGAGAGTCAATAAATCTGACTCCGTTTTCTCAACCTCATGTGGAGGGCAGTAAGTTTCTTTAATCTGGTCAACAAACTTGGACCATTACATATTATACAAGGACACTTTCCCTGTTGATTAAATCATGGGCTTCCACCATGTTACGATATCGCCCTTGAAAGATTGAGATACAAACTTGAGAATGTCTTTATCAGAACAGTCGCTGATATCTACAACTGTCTCCATTTCATCGAGCCACTTCATGGCATCGATGGCTCCTTTCTCCTCGTGAAGTCTCGAGGTTTACATGATACAAAGTATTTGTAAGTGCACCTGTCTTTAACAGACCAGGTTTTCTCCTTGGCAACAGTAGTTATACTAACCAAGCATACCATGAGCAATGTACTACGTAACTAACAAGTAGGCAATATATACACAAATCATATCACCTAGAATGTTGAGCCTTGCATGTGGAGTGAAGCGTCGTTGTGGATCGTAGAGCACTGTACAGGTTATAGTCTGATTTTAATAAAACCTTTTTCCATTATTAAAACCAAGTTCTCTATAACCAATGGCTCTGATACCAATCTGTCACACCCCCAAAATCCACCTGCGGAATACTACCGCTTGGAGGCGTGACTGACCAGGATCCAGCCACCAATCATATTGAACAAGCATAAGAGTAATTATAAAATCCAACCAATACAATTGGTGTCCAAACAAAACATAGTTTCAGTTGCAAGCGGAAGCATAAAGTTTAAAACCAAAACATAAGTTTAATTGTTTCAAAGTTTAACATGGCACGCAGTTGTCCATGTCCCACAACGACTCTCTTCCATGCAAGCTCCAGCTAAGTACCTATTGTCCTGCAAAGCATGTAGTAACGAGTCAACAACAAGTTGAGTGAGTTCACAGTTGGGTGTTTGTTTAAGTTGTTCTGAAAACAGTTTTCCTTTATCTGGCATCCTGCCGTGGGGGTTACCCCATAGTTGATAACGTGACTGGTTTATTCTCGGTTATTCTTGCAATCCAGCCGTGGGGGCTACCCCGTGTTAGTTATCTGGCATTTCGGCCGTGGGGGCTACCCCATGTATACACTAGACTCGTTACCATATCGACTGCTGACTGTAGTCATGTTTATGTGCCCTGAACTGTCAATGTCTATCATCATTGACGTGCCCAGATCCATTAGTTCACGCCCGTCCTCTGCGGCACGGTGTGAGGCTTGTCAGACCTAAATAGCGTTATCTAACTAATGACCCGCTCGCCATTGGCCCGGCGATTATGTCGATATAAAAAGGAGGGACTTCGTGATAGAGTTTTGGTCTAGTACGAGTTATCTGTCCGTGAGGACGAGGAATTACATTCCTGAACCAATACTGTCCTACCCAAGAAAGGACGAGGAACCCACGTTCCTTAACCCCATTCCCAAACCCCTGGGAATCCCATGCTTTGTAGAGGGTGTGAACTCACCTTAGTTTGCTTGGCAGATACACAGAAAGGTCAATCAAGTTGTAGGTGGTCAACTACGTCCTAACATAGATACCGTTCAAGTCAGGTTCATATCCAAGTAGTGCACGTATGTCTTCTACACGTTTACTAGCAAGTTTGCAAACAAGGGTTTCTCATGGCAGTCCAAATCAGTGCACAACATACCCAAATAACAATACACATAGGTCCACACATTCGGCCCACTACTTAGGCCCGTAACCATGCAGGTCCAAACAGAACATACGTGATCAAGTGGTCTCGAGTCGAGACTGTGCGGTCTCGAGTTACACCTACGAGTTCTCGAGTCGCAACTGTGGAGGTCTCGAGTTAGGCATGTACTGGTCTCGAGTCGCAACCGGACCCGCAACCATGGTCTCGAGTCATGATGTTTATGTGCTGATAATGCATGGTCTCGAGTCGAGACTAGGGGTTCTCGACTCGCAACCTGTGTCGCAACCGTGATTTCGAGTTGTCTCGCATATGGTCTCGAGTCGAGACAGAGGGTCTCGACTGACACCCTGCTGATCGCCGGCAATTGTACTAAACCAATAGAATTTCGATTTCATGATCCATAGTACTAGCCAACCAAAAATTACAAACATGTTTTCTTGTCTATAACTTAACAAAACGGATCAAAGCATAGGATTTCAATTCTTCATATCAATATTCAAACACATTCAACACATATTCAAATATTCATATCCTCATTCAACACCTTTTCATCATATGTTCATCCTATATAAACTTTTGCATTTTACGGACAAGAATCATAATACCTAAACTAGATATCAAGATCATCTTGCAAACAAAAAATTTGTTCCGTAACTTCATAAATCGGATGATTATAACAAATTCTCTAACTATCATTCTTTTATCATTCAAGCTTATCTTAGCAAGACATTTATCATACAACATTCATACTTTCCACAAAAGAGAATATTTGTTCATTTTATGTATTTGGAACCAAGCATGTATCAATAGCAAACAAGAACTCATCAAACCGATCAAACACTTTAATCATGCATAAAACTTTAACAAGCAAACACATTATCAAGTATCTTCATCACACATCATCATCAACCGAAATATTACACATCATCATCAACCGAATACAATACACATCATCATCATCAACCGAATACAATACATAGCATGAATCACTAACCGGCTAGGTTCTCTAAGTGTGAGGGTATGAAGGGTCGATGAGTGAACTTCCGTATGATGATCCCGAGCTCGATCCGAGAGTCCTAGTGTTACCGGTTGGATCCGAGAGAAAAGGAGAGGAGATGTGATGTTTGATTTCTAGGGTTTTAGTGAGAGAGAGGGAGAGTGTGTGTGTAGGAGAGTGTGTGTAGGTTGCCCAAAAATGGCAAGGTTGGCCATCAACCAATGTTATATACTTGTTTGATGCACCCTAATGGGCTTCCGGATGGATTAAATGGCCCAACCGGCCCACTGTTACACGGTTCACTCGAGACCGCATGGTCTCGAGTCGAGTCCTTGTGTCTCGGGTCATATAAGTACACGCATACATACAAGCACAACACATAATCACATAAATTCACTTATATCATTCATTAAGCCAACAAGTTAACTAGTCACATAACGTTCAAGCATGTTACATCGAGATACAATGAAAGGTTCTAAATTTCGAGTTGTCACATCATCCCCAAGTTGAAAGAAATTTCGTCCCGAAATTTGGCAAGCACTCACTGAGGAAGCTAGTTAAGTTGTATGGTTTTCCCGGTTTTCCTGGGGTGTCACATCCTCCCCCCGTTGATCTGGAATTTCATCCCGAAATTCTGTAGCTTTAGCCTCAGTAGTGGTTGTACCGTTTGCAAATAGTTGGGGATACTTTTGTTTCATCTGATCTTCGCGTTCCCAGGTGAACTCTGGGCCGCGACGTGAGTTCCAACGAACTCGAACGAGAGGTATTCTAGTGTTCTTGAGGACCTTAACATCCCGGTCCGTGATTTCAACTGGTTCCTCGACGAATCGTAACTGCTCGTCGATAGTGAGTTCCTTCAGAGGAACTATGTGGGTCTCATCTGACAGACACTTCTTCAGATTCGACACGTGGAAAACGTTGTGAACTGCACTGAGTTCTACTGGTAAGTTCAGTCTGTAGGCCACCCTGCCTATTTTCTCGATGATTTCGAAAGGTCCAACGTATCGTGGGTTAAGTTTGCCTCGTTTACCAAAACGAACCACACCCTTCCAGGGTGAAACTTTGAGTAGTACCCGCTCCCCAACCTGGAGCTCTAGTGGTTTTCTGCCCTTATCGGCGTAGACTTTCTGACGGTCACGAGCTGCCGCCATGCGTTTTCGTATTTGAGCAATTTGTTCGGTTGTGTCTACCACATGTTCTGGACCAGTGATCTGACTATCCCCCACCTCTGCCCAACAAAGAGGTGACCGGCATTTACGTCCGTACAATGCCTCAAACGGAGCAGCTTTAATGCTGGTGTGGTAGCTATTATTGTACGAGAATTCCACAAGTGGCAGATGCTTTTCCCAGCTGTTGCCAAAGTCGATTACACATGTACGAAGCATGTCTTCTAAGGTTTGAATAGTGCGCTCAGACTGCCCGTCCGTCTGAGGGTGATACGCCGTGCTCATGTCTAATCGTGAGCCAAAGGATTTGTGCATCGCCTGCCACAGTTCTGAAGTAAAGCGTGCATCTCGATCCGAGATGATAGAGATGGGCACCCCGTGCCTCGAGACAACTTCCTTGAGATATACTTCTGCTAGGGTGGAGAATTTATCCGTCTCCTTGATTGCCAATAAGTGTGCGGACTTTGTGAGTCGATCCACGATCACCCAAATAGTATCATTTCCGCGCTGAGATCTAGGTAGGCCAGTAACGAAATCCATGGAAATTTGCTCCCATTTCCATTGAGGTATTTCTGGTTGTTGGAGTAGGCCTGAGGGTTTCTGGTATTCCGTCTTGACTCTGGCACAAGTCAAACACTTGCTGACGTAGGTTGCTATGTGGGCCTTCATGCTAGGCCACCAATACGTAGTTTTGATATCGTGGTACATCTTATCCGAACCAGGGTGTACCGAGTAGCGAGATTTGTGTGCTTCATCCATCACAAGCTCTCGTGTGTGCTTCATCCATCACAAGCTCTCGTAGGTTGCCATAGAGTGGGATCCAAATGCGTCCCGTTACATAGTAAGCACCGTCTTCCTTCTGTTCTAAGCGTTGCCTTGAGCCGCGTAGGGCTTCAGCTCTGACGTTCTCCAGTTTCAATGCTTCTACCTGAGCAGCTCGTATTTGGGAAGGAAGACTAGAATGTATGGTGAGTTGCAACGCTCGCACGCGCTTAGGCACGGTGTCCTTTCGACTGAGGGTGTCAGCCACAACATTGGCCTTGCCCGGGTGGTACCTGATCGAGCACTCGTAGTCATTCAGTAGTTCGACCCATCGTCGCTGTCGCATATTCAGTTCCTTCTGCTTGAAGATATGCTCGAGGCTCCTGTGGTTGGTGTAGATGGCGCACTTGGTACCGTACATGTAATGTCGCCATAACTTAAGTGCGAAAACAACCGCTCCCAGCTCTAAGTCGTGCGTAGTGTAGTTTCTTTCATGAACTTTGAGTTGGCGTGAGGCGTAGGCTATAACTTTATCTCGTTGTATCAATACGCAACCAAGACCCTGAATTGATGCGTCGCAGTAAACCAAAAAAGTCGTCTGTGCCCTCTGGCAAGGAAAGGATAGGTGCGCTGCAAAGTCTATCCTTTAAATGCTGAAATGCTAATTCCTGTGCATTTCCCCATCGATAAACCACGCCTTTCTGCGTTAGTGAGGTGAGAGGCTGTGCAATCTTGGAAAAATCCTTAATGAACCTCCTGTAGTAACCTGCCAAGCCCAAGAATTGGCGAATTTCCTTTGGTGTACGAGGTGCAGGCCAGTTCTTAATCGAGTCCACTTTGGATGGATCAACATGAATCCCATCCTTGTTTACCACATGGCCTAGGAAATGGACTTCACGAAGCCAGAAGTCGCATTTCGAGAACTTTGCATAAAGTTGTTCTGTTCGGAGGAGTTCCAGAATAAGTCGTAGATGCTGCTCATGTTCCTCCCGACTCTTAGAATAGATCAGGATGTCGTCGATGAAGACTATAACGAACTTGTCCAGGTAAGGCTTGCACACTCGATTCATCAAGTCCATGAAAACCGCAGGTGCGTTTGTCAGCCCAAAAGGCATGACTGAAAACTCATAGTGTCCATAACGAGTTCTAAAAGCTGTTTTAGAGACATCCTCTTCTCGGACTCTCAGTTGGTGATATCCCGATCTCAAATCAATCTTTGAATAGTAGCTCGACCCTTGCAGCTGGTCGAACAAGTCGTCAATACGTGGCAGAGGATAACGATTCTTCACCGTCACCTTGTTGAGTTCCCGGTAGTCGATGCACATTCTGAAGGTACCGTCCTTCTTCTTCACAAACAGCACTGGAGCTCCCCAGGGCGATGAGCTAGGGCGAATAAAACCCTTATCCAAAGGTTCTTGTAGTTGTGTAGAGAGTTCTTCCAACTCTGATGGGGCTAAACGATAAGGTGCACGAGATATAGGCGCAGCTCCAGGAGCTAGTTCAATCTGAAACTCGACTTGGCGATGTGGCGGAAGGCCGGGTAATTCCTCAGGGAATACCTCAGGATAGTCGTGTACAACCGGAAAATCTTCTAGCTTCTTCTCTTTCTTCGAGGTGTCCGTAACAAGAGCCAAGATAGCGATGTGGCCCTTTCTCAAATACTTCTGGGCCTTAAGGAGAGAGATGACGTTCTCGACAGCACCCCTTTTGTCGCCATGAATCATTAGAGGTTCACCACTGGAACCAGGAATACGAACAATCTTCTCGTTGCAAAGAATCTCTGCTCGGTGTTGGGATAACCAATCCATCCCAATGACAACGTCGAAACTACCCAAGACGATAGGAATGAGGTCGATAGAGAAGGTCTGGTTAGCAAGAACAAGTTTACAACCCTTGACTACGTGTGCGGCCTCTAAACTCTTACCGTTCGCTAGCTCTACAGTATGCTTGTTGTTCAAAGGTGTTGGAATACGCTTAAGCATTCGACTAACTTCTAGTGACATGTAGCTAGTGTCGGCACCCGAATCAAATAAAACTGTAACATAAAAGTCGTCAAGAAGGAACTTACCCGCCACAACATTGGGGTCATTCCTTGCTTCACCTTGGCCAATCACGAACGCCCGCCCCCTGGCTCCATTGTTGTTGTTGTTCCCATTGTTACCATTCCCCTGATTGTTGTTATTGTTGTTGTTGTTGTTGTTCTGGTTCCTATTCAGTTGGGGGCAATCCCTATTGAAATGGCCTTCAGCTCCACACTGAAAGCACCCTTTGTTATCACCTTGCTGCTGCTGCTGGCGTTGGTTCTGTTGAGCTTGTTGACGATTCTGATTGGCGGGATATAAGCTCCTGCAATCCTTTGCAGCGTGACCTGGCTTGTTGCACCAGTGACAGTTACCCCTGGTGCATGGCCCGCTGTGGTGCAGGCTGCAGCGATTGCATTTAGGGTGATTCCCTTTGTACCCACCATGACTTTGACCACCAGATGATTGCTGGCTAGGGCTCTTGTAGTCATCAGTCTTTCTCTGCTGAGACTGGGACTGAACAGAAGTCGAACCCTTACTTGAAGCTCCATCCCATTTCCGTTTGTTGTCATTAAGAGCACCTGGAGTAGTTGAAGCACTTATACGCTTTGGTAACCTGTTCTGCTCCACCGCCTGATCAGTGAGACGGTGGGCCAACTGAACAACTTGCTGGATGGTGGCGAGGTTTGCTGAAGTCACATGACTTTGGATCTCTGGCACCAAGCCCTTGAGAAAGAGTTCAATTCGCTTAATTGGAGGGTCCACCATAGTAGGACACAATAATGCAAGCTCGTTCGATCTCTTAGTATACGCCTCAATTTCTGACCCCGTCATCTTGAGGTTGAAGAACTCGACTTCCAACTTATGAATGTCGTCACGACTGCAGTATTCCTCCTTGATCATCTCCTTAAAAGTTTCCCATGGGGTGGCGTTGGCAGCAACCAACCCCAGCATTTGGACCTGAGCGTTCCACCATGTGAGAGCTAAACCCTCGAGAGTACCGGTAGCATACTTCACCCTGCGTGCCTCAGGGCATTCGCACATTTCGAAAACCGACTCGAGCTTCTCAAACCAGTGGAGGAGACCTACTGCTCCTTCAGTGCCGCTAAAAGTAGTTGGTCGGCAGTCCATAAAAGTTTTAAAGGTGCATACAGGTGGCTGAGCATGTTGACCTATTGCGGGTGAAAGAAAAGACAGAGTTTAACACAAAGGTTGGTTCACGAGAGTAGGATCTAAAGATCCTAGAATAAGTTTGGACTGCAGGATATACCTCCTGCGTGTGCAGCTGCAAGTGCCGCAGCAACTCGTTCGTTAATCAGAGCCGTCAACTGGGCTTGTGTCATGTTAACGCGTCCAGACATGATCTTCATATAAGAGGGAGACATGAGTGAGAGAGGTTCGCGAAAGTGCGATGGCAAAAGGGAGTAAGCACTCACGTGTTCAAGCAACAGTAGTTATACTAACCAAGCATACCATGAGCAATGTACTACGTAACTAACAAGTAGGCAATATATACACAAATCATATCACCTAGAATGTTGAGCCTTGCATGTGGAGTGAAGCGTCGTTGTGGATCGTAGAGCACTGTACAGGTTATAGTCTGATTTTAATAAAACCTTTTTCCTTTATTAAAACCAAGTTCTCTATAACCAATGGCTCTGATACCAATCTGTCACACCCCCAAAATCCACCTGCGGAATACTACCGCTTGGAGGCGCGACTGACCAGGATCCAGCCACCAATCATATTGAACAAGCATAAGAGTAATTATAAAATCCAACCAATACAATTGGTGTCCAAACAAAACATAGTTTCAGTTGCAAGCGGAAGCATAAAGTTTAAAACCAAAACATAAGTTTAATTGTTTCAAAGTTTAACATGGCACGCAGTTGTCCATGTCCCACAACGACTCTCTTCCATGCAAGCTTCAGCTAAGTACCTATTGTCCTGCAAAGCATGTAGTAACGAGTCAACAACAAGTTGAGTGAGTTCACAATTGGGTGTTTGTTTAAGTTGTTCTGAAAACAGTTTTCCTTTATCTGGCATCCTGCCGTGGGGGTTACCCCATAGTTGAAAACGTGACTGGTTTATTCCCGGTTATTCTGGCAATCCAGCCGTGGGGGCTACCCCGTGTTAGTTATCTGGCATTTCGGTCGTGGGGGCTACCCCATGTATACACTAGACTCGTTACCATATCGACTGCTGACTGTAGTCATGTTTATGTGCCCTGAACTGTCAATGTCTATCATCATTGACGTGCCCAGATCCATTAGTTCACGCCCGTCCTCTGCGGCACGGTGTGAGGCTTGTCAGACCTAAATAACGCTATCTAACTAATGACCCGCTCGCCATTGGCCCGGCGATTATGTCGATATAAAAAGGAGGGACTTCGTGATAGAGTTTTGGTCTAGTACGAGTTATCTGTCCGTGAGGACGAGGAATTACATTCCTAAACCAATACTGTCCTACCCAAGAAAGGACGAGGAACCCATGTTCCTTAACCCCATTCCCAAACCCCTGGGAATCCCATGCTTTGTAGAGGGTGTGAACTCACCTTAGTTTGCTCGGCAGATACACAGAGAGGTCAATCAAGTTGTAGGTGGTCAACTACGTCCTAACATAGATACCGTTCAAGTCAGGTTCATATCCAAGTAGTGCACGTATGTCTTCTACACGTTTACTAGCAAGTTTGCAAACAAGGGTTTCTCATGGCAGTCCAAATCAGTGCACAACATACCCAAATAACAATACACATAGGTCCACACATTCGGCCCACTACTTAGGCCCGTAACCATGCAGGTCCAAACAGAACATACGTGATCAAGTGGTCTCGAGTCGAGACTGTGCAGTCTCGAGTTACACCTACGAGTTCTCGAGTCGCAACTGTGGAGGTCTCGAGTTAGGCATGTACTGGTCTCGAGTCGCAACCGGACCCGCAACCATGGTCTCGAGTCATGATGTTTATGTGCTGATAATGCATGGTCTCGAGTCGAGACTAGGGGTTCTCGACTCGCAACCTGTGTCGCAACCGTGATTTCGAGTTGTCTCGCATATGGTCTCGAGTCGAGACAAAGGGTCTCGACTGACACCCTGCTGATCGCCGGCAATTGTACTAAACCAATAGAATTTCGATTTCATGATCCATAGTACTAGCCAACCAAAAATCACAAACATGTTTTCTTGTCTATAACTTAACAAAACGGATCAAAGCATAGGATTTCAATTCTTCATATCAATATTCAAACACATTCAACACATATTCAAATATTAATATCCTCATTCAACACATTTTCATCATATGTTCATCCTATATAAACTCTTGCATTTTACGGACAAGAATCATAATACCTAAACTAGATATCAAGATCATCTTGCAAACAAAACATTTGTTCCGTAACTTCATAAATCAGATGATTATAACAAATTCTCTAACTATCATTCTTTTATCATTCAAGCTTATCTTAGCAAGACATTTATCATACAACATTCATACTTTCCACAAAAGAAAATATTTATTCATTTTATGTATTTGGAACCAAGCATGTATCAATAGCAAACCAGAACTCATCAAACCGATCAAACACTTTAATCATGCATAAAACTTTAACAAGCAAACACATTATCAAGTATCTTCATCACACATCATCATCAACCGAAATAACACACTTCATCTTCAACCGAATACAATACACATCATCATCAACCGAATACAATACATAGCATGAATCACTAACCGGTTAGGTTCTCTAAGTGTGAGGGTATGAAGGGTCGATGAGTGAACTTCCGTATGATGATCCCGAGCTCGATCCGAGAGTCCTAGTGTTACCGGTTGGATCCGAGAGAAAAGGAGAGGAGATGTGATGTTTGATTTCTAGGGTTTTAGTGAGAGAGAGGGAGAGTGTGTGTGTAGGAGAGTGTGTGTAGGTTGCCCAAAAATGGCAAGGTTGGCCATCAACCAATGTTATATACTCGTTTGATGCACCCTAATGGGATTCCGGATGGATTAAATGGCCCAACCGGCCCACTGTTACACGGTTCACTCGAGACCGCATGGTCTCGAGTCGAGTCCTTGTGTCTCGGGTCATATAAGTACACGCATACATACAAGCACAACACATAATCACATAAATTCACTTATATCATTCATTAAGCCAACAAGTTAACTAGTCACATAACGTTCAAGCATGTTACATCGAGATACAATGAAAGGTTCTAAATTTCGAGTTGTCACATAGTCCTCCACCTTTTTGGGTCAGTGTGTCATATGGCCACAACTGCCATTGTCTCATTTAACAATAATATTCTTGATAATATTATGGGCCACGATCTCATTCGATCGTGTGGCTATAAGGCTTGGACATAGTCCTCCACCTTTTGGACAGTGTGCAATTATGGTCGCAATTGCCATTGTCACATTCAACAATAAAATATAGCTCATAGGCAAGTCATTTTAACATTACATTGAATGTTAAAATAAAACAATCATCGCATTAATGATATTTACATTATTAGCCATGATCTCATTCGACCATATAGGCTATAAGGCTTGGACATAATTCTCATTTGATCATGATGTGATAATTCAATATAAAGAAATTCCACAAAAAAACAATCTTTTGTTAATTTTATTAAAGGAGAATATTCTAAGTCGAATAAGTTTCAACAAAATGATGATCGAAAACAAAAAAAAAAGTCAGAAATTCAAAAAATTTTGAAAAAAAGTCTTATAAAAATAAATCATCATCAGCATCATGATCATCCAATCATTATTGCTCACAAAACTTCATGAATGATGATTTAATGTTTAGACATGAAAATTCTTCGTTTTACAAGTCAAATCATTGTGATGGATATTATAAAACAAGAGATTGGAGTGATGAATATGAGAATCCGTCTGTATACAAGTATAGTTAGTATGAAGGATATTATGATAGCAGAGAATGGTACGATAAAAAAATGTGTTTCAATTGTGGGGTAATTGTACGTATTGCTGTTTATTGTGTTCATCCAAGAAAAGCTCAGAAAATGTTTGTTGAAATGAGAGTTTGCTTTAAGTTTCAAAACAAAGTTCATATCGTGAGAGATTGTCCGACTAAAGTGAAGATAGAATCGTCGAATGAATCGAAGAAGATAGTGAATAAAAAAGAAAAACCAAAAGATAAAAGTGTCTAATTATATAAAGGGAATAAGAATAGAATAAGGAAGAAGAAAAAGAAGACGACAGATTATTTGGAGAAGATATTGTCTTATGATACTTCATTTGATACAGTTTCTGAAGAATCGTTTCATTCTATAAAAAGTTTTTCTTATAATAGTAAAACGAGTTCTTCAGATAATAATCATAAAACACTTTAGATTAAAATAGTTCATCAGACGATCGCGAAACCGAAAACATTTTGGAAAGCTAAGGTTTTCTGATGGATTCCATCAGAAGGTTCAGGATTGTTTGTTGACAAACAAGATTTCCAATGGGTTGAAATATGTGGATGAATTTGGTCAAACCAAATCCATAATGGATTGGTTTCCAATTTTAAACCAACTTGATTCGTTGACGTTTGTGAAGGACAGCCGAGTTGTGCAGAAGCTTCTATTCGACAGTGGTTGTACTCGCTGAGGATTAGAGAAGTGTTAGTACATGTTTGAGTTTTTACACAAACAAGATGATTTTTTTTGTGTTCCCATTTGAATTTTTTTATCGGATTAGTATGGAAGATCGTTATCTTGTATTTGAAAATTTGTTTATGCATTTTAGGGGTAGTTTTTCTTAATGGAAAATACAAAAACACATCATTTGAAAATGCCAAAAACTGTAGAAAATTTTTAAATATAAAAAACTTAAAAAAATGTAAAATTAGTTTACTATGCGAAAAAGAGGAAATGATAGTATGATGTGCTAAAAGTGGTCTAAATAAATTAACTAAATTAAACCCTAAATTAGACACGCTAAGCTTTAAATTTGTAAAATAAAGACTCTCTAACCTAGACCACACAACCGGCAAACCGTAAGTCTGAGTATCGAACCCACAAGACTCTCTAATTACGTTAACTAGACTCTATAGAATTGATCGACTGACACAACTAAATTTATTTTATATTTTTAGGGGGGTGGGTGTCACGGCCCCCGACCCGGTTTGACCCGTTTCAGGAGCCGCGGGACAGAAATCCTGCGGTATTTAATTAATTGAGTTTGACAGCGGAAGTTTTCATCAGGATCTTTTAAAATGTAAATATTTCCCGATTATTTTATTTCACAATTCGGGGTAAAACCTGGTAATTTACAATCATTTGATTTCACGAAGAAATCTTTTATTTTTACAAAACATGTTTCTTTATTTTATACCGAGCCACTTCCTTGAGCTTGTAGTGCTATATGGCACTTTTCCTGATTCATAACAGGTCACCTGAAACATGTTTGAAAAAGGTTTTGTCAGCGGGAAATACTGAGTGAATCATTCTAATTTTTGCATAATGATGCATAGTTATCAATTACAGCATAAGAGCGATTACAATGGCTTCTATCTTATCTTTATCTGGCTCTATGTCACAATGGTGACATGTCACGATGGTCATACCACTATTAGATCAATGAACCTAAATAGTGATGATTATCCCTGTAGGTCAATGAACCTAACAGTGATTATCCCGAGTAGGTCAATGAACCTAACTGGGAGAAAATTAGTAATGTGCACAATACCCCACTAACCAGTAATTCAAGATATCCACGACTTAGTCCCTGTAATTATAACCTTGAAAATAATTTGAGGTATGGTAAAATAGTTGATAAAAAGAGAATGACTCACATTGCAGATTTATACGGGCAGAATTTGGCCTACTGATTTAGCCTTTTATCCTAAATTTAATAACAGGTACACAATTCGGGGTTAGTAATCAATCCAGCATTTACGATAACTCACGAGATCAAATTCTCACAACGAACGACAAAGTGCGATACTTCATCCATCGAATTAACGACGAACGACAAAGTATAACCCTAATGTGGGCGGCACTTAAACATCTATTGGATATATTGATCATCGGAAAATGAATCGTAGCAGCAATTGTGCTAATACCCTGGTTGCGGCGTTGATTTAGTGCCTGTGTGTGTTAATTGGAGTATACAGAAATTATCTCAGAGCATAGAACGAATTTCTTCGTCGAACATACACAGAATTTCAAGTGCCAACGTCTGCTATTTATACACGAATTTTGAACTGCTTACGGACCGTAACAAATGATCCTTACGGTCCGTAAGGGTCTTGAAATTTACATAGGGTGGCCACGTGTGGGACTAGCTCAGCTGAGTCGACACTTTCTGAAATTTCGAATTGGACAGCTGTTTATGTGGATAATCGTTAACTAGGAAATACCCCCCCCCTGAGTTTTAGGGGCCCTGATCCTGATTCTGATTGTTCTAAAAATTTTAGGGTTTGTTCAGAATCACTTGAGTGTCTCAATTAGGGTTTCCTATTGGTCAAATTAATTTAATAATTATGACTTTTGATGAGAGTTGTTACAGTGGGTGTGACAATTGTGCTCTGTAATCGATGTACAATTTAAAACAATATCATTTATCAATAAAACAATGTGTTTTGGTGTTTGATGATTTTACGTTTTGATTCGAGTTCGGTTCCATGCTCTAAATCGCTTTCTAGAAAGTTATACTCAAACTGGTGCGTAAACGCAGTCAATTTAACATGAAAAACACTTCGGAACAGTGAAATAGGCTTAACATACCTTAAATAACCTTCACATAACTTAGAAATAAGTTTTGGATGGTTTGGTGTGTCGAAATCAAGTCTATTCGATCGAAGGGATTATTTGTGTCAAACTGCGAAAGTATGTTGATTCGTTCTGTAACGAACATTCTGGAACTTGATCATAAGTTAAACATGCCCTAAATATCCTTTACATAGCTTATAAATAGGCTTTGAGGTGTTTGGTGCGCAAAAATAAACTTTCTTGAATAATAGGGACTAAAAGCGTCAAAAAGTGCATAAGTTTGCATTTTCGCGCATATCTTACGTTCTGAATATATCCGGACATCCAAAAATTTTTGTAATCATTAAAATATTTTATTTTAGTGATTGGAATAAAAAAATTCCATTCGTCGTGCAATTTGGATCGTTTTTGCGTTCGTTACGACTTCCGTCGTAATTAACCGAATAACGCAACCGTACGACCAAACAAACCAACATCCGATATATTTTTGAGCATATTTTAAGTTCCCTATACTTTAACTTCATTTTAGAGCCTTGAAATGGGGTTAACGGGGCTTAAACGTGTCAAAAATGCATCAAAAACCAAGTTTTAGGCCTGCAGGGACTAAACTTGTAAATCTGCCAAAGTTACTAGGCGGGGCGCGTAAGCCTAGCCCAATTCCTACGTGGTCCGCGACAGCTGCCCAGTACAGAAACATTGAATCTTGCTTTCCAACCTGTTTTTGATGGTTTTTTCATGGTTTTACAATACCATTTGATGGATTTTGATGTCCCATGTTATATAAAACCATGGGCCACACATGTAAGGCCTAGATTGAAGCTCAATTATCGAGAAATGATCTTAACGGTTCTTTGAAATCTATATAAACCCAAGCTTTCATTCATTTCTGCTCACACCTTGGTCTGAATTACTCTAAGTTGAAGTTCAAAACTTCATACCTGAGTATTTTGGATCAAGATCTTCCTAGCTTGGACCCTTTGTAAGTTTCTTTCATGCCCGTTTTTGCATTTCAAGCATGAAAGTCAAACAATGTTTGACTTTCTGCTTTGACCACGAATTGGTCAACACGAAGTTCGTTCGAACTTTGCAACGTGAGCGTAATCACGATGGTTATAGTCCCTTGTGACTATACCTACTAATTACCACGTTGATTAGGTGTAGTGACGAGTCATAGTTTCGGTCAAAATGCGTATTTTGCAACCAAACTATTCTTGGGTATCAAAAACCCTTTGTTTTGATATCAAAAGTTGTTTTCTAACTTAGTTAAACATGTTTTAACATGTTTAACTCGTCACTTTTAGTCTAGTGCTTGTATAAGGTCGTAAGTCAAGCGGTCTTAATAACAGCTTAGACTTTCGAACTCGACCCGTTTGATCGATCATTAGGATTCGACCAAGCATGTTTAGTGACCATAGTTGTATAGGGAATAACCTTCCGAGGTTATACCTTATGGTCACTTAGTTTAATTAGTTGTATGATAGGTAGTTTATATGCCTTAGGAAAATGACCAAAATGCCCTTTTCATGCATAATTGAATTTTAAGCATATGTAACTTAACTTTTGTCACTTAAACTGATTATGCAACATATTTAATCATGTTAGGGCATATAATACTTGTCATAGGACTAGTTAGGCGTCTCGAACGCGCTTTTGCGCGAACGACGCGTTAAAGTAGCGTAAGCTACCTTAATGGGTCGTAACGGGTCGAAAGCACTTAGGATAGGTTCCGATTTAGGATGTAGGCTTTGTTAAACCATATCACATGAGTTCCAATACTCATTTGGTTTACAAGACCTCATTCTATCCGATCTTCCGATTTAGGTGTCGATTATTTAACTAGGCGATCCGATTTCTAGGTACTACTTGATTTCCTTGGTTTGCCTGAGCTTTGTTGAGTTCTTTAGATTGAGGATACTTTGCACTTCGATGTGAGTACATAGTTCCCCTATTTTACTGTTTTCAATTATTTTGGGGTGATTCATATGTGTTAAGTGATTTCGATGTTTTTGACGATGGTTTCAAAAATGATTAATATGGTTTATATTAAATTAATAACGATTTCGATAATGTGAACAAACTTGTTGGACGTAGGTACATAACGAATAACATTCATTAGTTTTGGCCGAACCGACCAGTATTAGGTTATGGTACCATAGGATCTGACAAATCCCGTTATCAGACTGCACCCATGGTTATGTGTGGGGGTTATGTGGGTAACGACGGAATCTGTAATTGTTAACTTACCCTTTGGTGGTTTGTTAATGCGAGATTAGCGATAGACGAGTTGCGAAGGTTTGGATGTTATTAGCGAGACGACCAAAAGTAGTTTTCACAATTAAAATGAGAATGATTTAAACGATTTAAACGACTTAAATGATTTGAAACGATTTAAACGAGTTAAACGAATTGAACAAACGATTGATTTTGGGTTGTGATTAGGTAATGGGACGGGTGTAACATGATAAAAGCATGGTAGATACGCCGCTGGTACTTCTTATATATAAGTGTTTTTATCATATTATATTTCGTAACATTATTTAGTTCACTTGGGTAAACGATTTTAAAACGATGTCACATAACGATGTTTTTTCTAACTATAAACCATACGAGTTTTACTAACGAGATGATTTACAATTTGGTTTAATTAAACAAATGTTTTGGGTTAAGAATCATGGCTACAAGATTTTATAAACTATAACCAACTTGATTTGAGTTGGTTAATTATGTTGCAATACTATACACTTTTCAAAACAAGATTTTTAACTTTTGACTCTTGTAGTCTAATGAGGTATTGTAACATGTAAACGAGCCATGAATCTGATACTCTCATAAAACATATGTGCTCGCCAGCATTTCTTTGCTGACTTTGTTTTTACATATGTTTCAAGTGTTGTTGAATGATGTTGATTGCTAGGATGCGTGCTCACTTAGGACTGGACGAGGCCTTAGTGACCTAATAATGATGATAGACTATGCTTAACTTGTTTGTTTTGTTTTAAGACAATGTAAATTACCTAATGAATCAATAAAACGAAACTTTTTAATCCATGGTTTTGAAACAATAATTCTGTTGCTCCACTCCCCGACGTTTCCGTCGCGGTTTCGTTGTTTTGACGCGGTCTGTGTGTGACAGTGGGTTTCTAAAATCCTAAATTGCAATTAAATTGAACAACTTAGACGCGACTTAAACGAAAACTGAGATCAGTGATGATGAACAACTGCCTAGGTTGGAATCCCAATTAATATCGTATGGTTTCTATCGGATGCAAATGTGTTATAGAACCGGGATCTTTAAGTGCTAAACCCTAAGAGAAATCGAGCAGGACCCCCGACCCTTCTCGGGAAGAAACGTATGGAACTCTTAAAGGTTGTTAAGACTACCGGTTTATTAGACTCCCCTACAGTTATCTAATTATCTAGAAAAGTGCCCTAATGTGATTAACTATCTCAAGGTTGAAAATCTAAGGAAAGTAAGGACTTTGATTTAATTCGGTAAGCAAAAACTGAAAGGTAAACTAAGAAGGTATTCCTACAAAGCACCGAACCCTAGTAATCTAACAATAAAGACGGAACGACAATCTCTCAGCATACGGATATTAAGATTGGTCGAATATTAAATCCTATTAAAAACCTTAATCACAGTTCCTATGGAAAACCTACAGAATTAACTGTAAACTAGTCACTAACACACAGTCCATGACCTAACTAGCATTCATACATGGAAGACATCCACAAAAACGCAAGTGAAACATGTAATCAGATTTAAACAAGATTAAATATGCATGCACATTAAATCAATAATCCAAAGTTCATTACTTTTCAAGAATGATCCATAAAACACACTAGCAAACGATAAAAACACATACTATAATCAAAAGTTCATCGCAACATAGATAGTTTAAGTAATTTAGCCGAGAATCATAGTCTTAAAAATCAAAACACAAAGTTTAAAATCTGAATTCATTGAATTAAAATAAGAAAAAAAGAAAACAAAAGAACCCGTAAGGTAAAACCCGTAAGCTCCTTGATCTCCAAGCTTCCCACTTTACTCCAATAATTTTCAACTTCAATCCTTGCGAAAGCTTCTTCACAATTCATCCCAAATGATGATGGTCACATCTCCTGGTTGATATATGCGTCCCAAGTGTTGTAAATATATAAGAGAAAATTACGAAAATGGCCAAGAAAACGTTGACTTACGAAAATAGCCACTTCACACGTCCTTGGAGCAGGGCATCACAGATTTCGAGGGAGCTTATGCGTCTGCAGGGGTGAAAGATGCATCAGCCAATAATCAAGCGACATGTGTCTGAATGATTGGTTTTCAAAAGTAAAGACGCTTCGAAGGCGTCTACGAGACGCATCCACTTTAGCTTACGTCTGGCTTAGTGTGATACGCCTGGCTGGGTCCAATTTTCGATGGGTCTTTGAGAGTCTTTGGAAGCGTCCACCAAGGTATCACGTGTCAGCTTTTGGATGCCTCTTTAGACTCTTCTAAGGCATCCAAAGATACTTCCCTTGTCAGCTTTTGGATGCGTTAGTGGCTGCTTCTTATGCGTCTCCCGTGTCAGATTTTAATGCATCTTAGGAGTCTTCTAATGCGTCCAAAGACGCTTCCCTTGTCAGATATTGGATGCATCCTGACACGTTTTCTTATGTTCTTATGCGTCCAGAGACGCCTCTACTTATGCGTCATGAGACGCTACACGTGTCACTTTGAGAAGCTGAGTTGTGTGACGCATACGTCAACCGAAGACCTGTTCAGACGCTGGTAATGCGTCGGTAATCAAAAAAGTACAATTTGACTCTTTAGTACAATCAGACGCATTGTGAGGAGCCTCGAGACGTTTTAGCGAAAAAAGGAGTTTTCCTTTTTATTTATTTTATGTATTACTCGTTTTTTAGATTGTAGGGACCATTACTCAAAACATTTTACAAAATTTGATCTCCAAATTTTTACAAAAAAAATATCTATCTTCATATTTTTTTTCTCTATTGATATGGCAGTCAGATTTGTCGTTTACTGTGGTGGCAAGTGGGAAGTCGTTGACGGGAGGCTTGAGTACGTGCTCCAACCAGATTCACTTAGACGTAATTTTGAAACTTCTACTACAATTTCTTATAATACGTTTTTAAAAATCTTAGTGAGTCAACAAGTCTTCAAAACATCACACGTTTATCTTACAAAATGTCAAGTTTTAGCGATCCCATAGATATAATTGATGATTCCAATCTTACTTTTTTTTTTCAATATTGCGGAAAAAAACCCTCATGAGTTTTTTAAATTATATGTGGTGCAAGAACTTGGTGTTGGTTCATCTTTGGGTTCTTCTAGTTATTTTAAATGTCCCGATCTTAACGTACATGTTTTTCCTGAAGATGAATGTAACGCAACAGATAAATCTGGAGTTACTAATATTGATAATTGTCCTCTTGAAAATAAAAGCCAGTTTTACACAGGCTATATATTTTCCGTAACAAACAGGAAATGAAAATAGAATTAGGAAAAATGTGTCTTTCCAAAAGTTTTTCGTATAAAGTAGACAGATCATCCAAAACTCGTTACGAAGTATCTTGTATTGATGAGAATTGCCAGTGGAATTTCAAGGCAGCTAGTCGGGAATCTTGTGATGTTTTTTACGTTAAACATTTTAACAACAAACATACATGTTCTAAGACGCAAACATATCCACATATGCGTCAAGCAAACCCAATGGTGGTGGGTAGCTTATTAAAGAACAATTCAAATATTGTGGACGGATATACCGTTCCACAGAAATCGTAAAGGATTTTAGAATTAAAGAAAAAGTAAATTTATCATACATGCTGTAGGTGCACAATGTCTATCGCCTACGTCATCAGTCTAGGTCGTGTCAGTAGCTTGTAATAGGGGTTAAAGTGTAAAAAGTTAAGTTTATGTTTGTATGTAAGCCATTTCGCACGAAATGGACTTTGTGTTGTCCAGGTCGCACGAAATGGATTTTGCCATTTTGTGCGAAATGGAATGTCCATTCCATGCGAAATGAGCAGCCTATAAATAGGTGTGTTGTGTTTTCCATTTGAAACATTCTGGTGAAAGTTGTCACGAAGTGCTGTCAAATTCTCTGCATGTATTAACGTCTAATATCAATGGAAAACCAGTTTAAAGTGTATTTCTCTGATTCTACTCATATTCTAACACCGATTCAAGGTTACTAGATTGTTTCCGCCTCTCTAGTGACCTAGATTTGACTCAGACCGACTCATTTAGGTCGAATCTCGATCCTACAAGTGGTATCAGAGCCCAGGAGGAAGAGTTCTTACCGATTCAGCTTGATTTCATCCGAAAATCTCACTTCTACTCATTTTCTTCACATTATTTCAAAATTAATCGAGATTTTATGGTTAAAATGAACTGATTTTCACATATTACATGCGAAACATGGTTTTAATCAATCCGTGAACATATCAGACCTAGATTCAGCTTAAAACTTGTCCAGTTTATCTAAAATCTTTCCGATTGTTCGAACATGATTCCATTTCGCACGATCTGAGAACCCAGGTCGCACCAGATGCATCCATTTCGCACCAAATCAATCCATTTCGTACGAATTGAATCCATTTCGCACCAAATCAATCCATTTCGTACGAATTGAATCCAGGTCGCATCAAAAACTCTCCATTTCGCTTGAATCTCAGACCGCATGAATTTTATTGGTGTGCATCATTAATAACCTCAGCAGACATCACGTGATTATCTTGGGTTTATTGAAATTGATTGCTGTTATTGATTAAATGGATATTGAGGTCCAATAGAATTCATTGAGTAATTGAACAAGACTAGCGACCCAATCAAATTTGAATAATAACATTTAATTCATGTCAGTCATTGCATGTGAATTGTTCTAGGTTGACGTCCACTTTGAATTGATGATATCATATTCACGAGAATTAGTGATGATGTCAGTGTGCATGTGAGTTAATTTTGAATATCAAAGTTCATTATTGAGGTAATAGAGTAAACTGCCACCCATTCGATCAACATAATTATTTTGTCGTGTGAGGTGGTTATAGTCCTTCAGGTCGTTTGAAAGTCCATCAGTTCGCGTGAGTCAAGTCGTTTGAAAGTTGTTTGATTTTGATTCAATTTGCATCAAATCCAGGTTGTTTAAGTGTGTTTGTTTCAGTCAGCACGAAACTCAGATTGTTTGATAACTCAGTTCGTTTGAAAAGTTTGTTATTGTAAACTTTCGATATCGAAACATGGATTCTGAGTTTTATAACGCGTTTTTCAGAAATGGTATGCCTGCTCAGACTCCAGCGAGTATTACACAGAAGAAGTTTGATATCTTTACAGCTATCAGGGGAGAGTCAACAAAAGAGTTGATCGAAAGGTATTGTCATTTGGTTGTAGAGATGAAGCGTTTGAACATTAACAAAACAGATGAAGAGTAGGTTGACAAGTTGGCAGATGCTTTACCGCATGATGAGTGGGGCACATATTTGTTGGTTTGGAAGAATAACTTGGAATATGTTGGATTCAATCTAAGCACATTCATCGAGAAAATTTAATCACATGAGCTTGAACTTAAAAAGATTAGAAAAATGAAATCTGCTAATGTACAACAAGATGTTCAGTTGTACTACAAAGGAAGCTCTTCTGCAACATCTAACCCAAGTCCAAAAATTCAGACAACATTTATTGCTGAGCCTACATCTGGAGTTTCTCAAAGCACACCAAACAACAACTATTCACCATTCACAAGTTATGAACCAACTCCTAAGGTTCAAGAACAAGTGTCTCCTCAAGGTTCATCAAGTTCAAATAATCAGAGTTACGTTTCTGGGATACAGTGCAATATTGCTGTAAACATAAAAAATGGTCAAGATTTTACAGAAGCAGCTACAAAGCAACATATCGCACTATTAGCTTCCGTTCTTGAATCATATGAGAGTCTAGTTGCTGGAAGGATCGGTAATCCAGACATGACAAAGGAGGATTACGATCAAATTGATCCTGAAGAATTAGAGCTTATTGATATCAAATGGAAAATGGCAAGCTTAGTGAGGAGAGCACAAAGGTTCATGGAAATAACCGGATGAAACAGTCTCTCAGGACCTGATTGTAAGCTTGGATTTGATAAAGCAAAAGTAACTTGCTTCAAATGCAAAGAAAAAGGGCATTTCAAACGTGAGTGTCCAAACATGGAAGTAAACAATCATCAGAATCCGTTCACAAATTACTACTACCTACAAGCAATCTATCACAAAAATAGTCAGCAACCTTTTAATCCAAGACCTCAAATTGAAAACAAACCAGAAAAAGCTCTTTTGGTTAATCAGGATGATGAGAAGATTCCGGAAGGTTTTAGTTGGGATAAATATGTTCCTGGTGAGGGTCTTGCTATGGTCGCGGAGATTGTTGAAGAGCCAGAATGTGTTGTTGAAACTGAGGAAGTCGGTGAAGTAATGAGTGAAGAGAGTCTGGCAGAGCTTGAAGAGGCAGCAGCAGAAGTTTATTATTATCAATCAGAATAGGAGATTATTGCTAATTCTTTTAAATCCATAATGCCTCCTAACATGTTTGATTCTTTTGCAGGATTCTTCAGCGAGCCAACTACAGGTTTTTGTCCACAATATGACGTCGAAAAAGCTCCGGTTGAATAAATCATAGATGTTTCTAAAGAGATGAATGAAGAAACTCTGAAGGATATAGCTGACAAGGCGCTGATGGTCAAGCTGAAAGAGGTAGACAAAACTCAAGAGTTAGTGTCTGTCGAAACAGAGTCTGTCAAAACGGAGTATGTCAAAATGGAGTCTGTCGAAACGGAGTCTGTAAAAATGGAGTTTGTCGAAATAGAGTCAGTCGAAAAGGAGTCCGAGTTCAAATCAGAAAATCTGGATATCAAATCAAGAGAAAAATCAGAGTCTGAGTCTGACAAGTTTGGTAAACCAGAAATTAAAACTGATAAAGAAAAAAAGGTTTTTGAAAAGATTGATCCAATTCCTGAAACACCATGCGAAAACTGTTTAAAACCATGCATGGATTGTCTTGAAAAAGACAAACAGTTTCAAGAATTGAAGAAATATACTGACAACGTAAAATTTGATCTTAATGATGTGAAAGAAGCTTATGACACTTTATCACGTTCAATCAAAATGATTCAAAAGGAAAGTATAGAAAATGATAAACCTACTAAGTTGTTCAAAGAAACCGTCATGGAAAAGCAGATGGAGATTAACATTCATCTGGACACAATCGCATCTTTGAAAAAGGAACTTGAATTGATGCGTATTGAAAATGAAAGAGTTAATAAGAAATTGATCAGTTATATTGCTTCATCTTATGTGATTGATCAAATTATTCCTCAACTACCTAATGCTAAACCTGCTTTAAACAATGTTCCACCCCCAATGTGGAATCATTATACACAGAAATATCCAGATGGGGTGGAAGCAGCTTTGAATCTCAAGTTGAGAACTGTAGAGAATGAGTTACCGGAAAACATTGATGTTACATTCTCTCCATCTGACACCGACAACGAGTCACAAGTGATTAAAATTGTTGTTGATCAAGTGTTGGATGAAGAAAGTGATAACTCTGATTTCGGAACGGTTAAAACTCATTTAGAAAATTCCAATTCTGATTCTGAAGATGACGGAAATTTTATGGACAAATTCATCCCAAAATCAGATAAAGTTGTGAATGACGATTCGATCATTGGGATTTACACAATGACCGGAACTGACAAACTCTATACTGATTTTGAGTATCCAATTCAGAATGCAAAATTGGAAAATGTTGAAAAAGTGTTCAAACTTGTGGAAATTGACATTTCAGAGGTTAACAACAACGCGTTTCTATCAAAACTGAAAAAATCTTTTGTGAAACAACAACCAAACAACCCGGGAAAAAAAGAATGGGTGGGTAACAATGGTCATAACAAAAGACATGGTAACAATTTCAAAAAAGAAAGGTGTCGGTTTTGAGAAGAAAATGGCTAAAAAAGAGGTTAAGCCAAAAGAAAAGTTAAGTGATATGTTTGTGGCGGGTAAGAATACTGTAGCTGAAAAAGATTATATTTTTAGTCAGAAAACTGTTGACGATTTCAATGCAGCCAAAAAGTTGAAAGAAGAGACCAATAGATCTACTTTTGTTGAATATGACAAAAGAGTCTGTTATCGTTGCAATGAAATTGGTCACATGGCCAAGCAGTGTGTTAAAAGGATTGAAAAACCAGTTTTCCAGAAAATCAAACCTAAAACTTCAAATGATGTAAAGGGAAAAACACCTATGGTTTCCCCCGTGCGTATTCTGAAACGCGGTGAATCTTTGAAGTCCAAGGACAAGCCAAAATCAACCTTTGAGATTGGTGAATCTTCAAAATCTCCAAAGACTTCAAAGGTTTATTCCAAAACAAAAACTTTTCAAAACCAATCATGGGTGAAAAAACCTAAACAATCGTTTGAAGAAAAGAAAATGGAAAAGGACTTAAAATCTGAATCAAAAGTTTTTGCAACCGATGTTGAAGAACTTGATTTTGAATTGGACAAATTGATTGAGGAATTCCCACCAATCAAGGAGGGAGATCTAAAATCAAAGTCAAAACCTGTTGTTCCAAATGTTGTCTTCAACATTCCAAAATTTGACATAGCTTATGATCTTGTATTTGGTAGTGTTCCAAATGTGAAGAAATCTTGGGCATCGTTGTTTGAGTGAATGTCTTTGATGTGTGCAGGGGCTTCCGAGGTCGATCATCTCCAAGTGGATCATGGATAGCGGTGCTTCAAGGCACATGGCGGGAATGTTAGCACTACTCTATGATGTCAAATCAATCAATGGAGGATATGTTGGCTTTGCGGGAACTCAGGGAGGAAGAATCGTTGGTGAAGGAATTCTTACCAATGGAGTTGTAACGTTTGATAAAGTGAACTACATTGTTGAACTTGAAAACAATCTGTTGAGCATATCACAGATTTGTGATAAGTCGTTCACAGTTCATTTTACAAAAAATGAGTGTTTGATCATTAAACCAGGTTTTAAAATTCCAGAAGATTTGGTGTTGATGCGCGCTCCTCGTGAAAACGATTTGTATGTCCTAGACATGAGCGTCGCAACAACATCAGACAAAAAGGCACAATGTTTTGTAACTAAAACAAAAGCAACTGAAAAAGAATCAAGAATGTGGCATCGTAAGATGGGTCACATTCATGTGAGAAAAATGAATTTCTTAGTTCACAATGATCTTGTTGAAGGTATTAATCTGAAAAATTTCCATCTGAATGATGATTGTGTACAAAGCAAAAAGGGGAAGCAAACGAAGAAGTCACACCCAAAGAAGCTCTTGAACTCCATCAGACTACCGCTCGAAAGACTCCATATGGATCTGTTCAGACCGGTAAATGTGAAGAGCGTAAGTGGAGACCTGTATTGTTTAGTCGTTACTGAAGACTTTTCAAGATTCTCCTGGGTGATGTGTCTAGAAAGAAAAGATGAAACGTTTGATCCGTTGATGATTTTATTCAAAAAGATGGAGACGCAGTACAAACTGTCGATCAGACGAATTCGAAGCGACAATGGAACGGAGTTTAAAAACAACCGTAGGCTCGAATTTTGCAATGACAGAGGCATTCTTCATGAATTCAACGCACCGTATACTCCACAACAAAATGGTGTCGCAGAATGAAAGAATCGCACACTGATCGAAACAGCTCGAACTATGCTAGCCGACTCAAAATTGTCGATATTCTTTTGGAGTGAAGCGGTTGCTGCATCATGTTATATGTTAAATCGTGTTCTTACAGTAAAGAAGTTCAAGAAAACCTGCTTCGAATTACTTCATCGCTATAAACCAAATCTGAAATTCTTAGAACCTTTTGGATCACCATGCACATTTATTGATCCAGATGGTAAATTTGGTGCAAAAGTTAACGAAGGTTTTTTTGTAGGTTATGCAAGTCCGCTGAAAAGAGTATTTGTTCCGTGTTTGGGAAAGATTATACAAGTTCAGCATGTCGACTGTCAGAAGTTTACTGCTCCGGAACAGATTGCTTTTTGATTACGAAAAACTCTGGGAGTCATTCCATTTGCCGACTGAGCCAAGCGAGGAGGAACTAGCATTACTATACCAACAACATAAATCTATATCACAAGAACAAATGCCAAGACCGTTGGTAGTTTCTGCGCCCATCGTGGGTGCAAATGATCACGAGGCTGGTCCAAGTGGAACTGCACACGAACCCCCAGAAGAACCAGCTCCAATATTTGACCAGTCTGACGACTCAGAATCGGAAGCCGATCTGATTTTTGACGAGGAACCAAATATTGCGTCTTCAGAAGCTGTTGATCACACGGGTGATCAGGACATAAAAAATTTGCAATCGGAAGTGAGCATACCTGATACAGTCATGCCGAGAACTTTGTCTTATCATCCTTCAGAACAAATGATTGGTGACCTTCACAGTGGCGTGAAAACGCGTGATCAAATCAACAAAGCCCTTACATGTTTTTAGTCTTCTGTAGCTCCTTTACAGGAAGAATTTTCATTGAAATATTTTATCTCGCAGGTAGAACCGAGAACATATAAAGAAGCATTGACCGAGGAAAGCTATGTAAATGCAATGCAGGAGGAGCTATTGCAGTTTGAGAAACTTGGAGTGTGGAAGTTGGTGGATCTCCCGGAAGACCAAAAGCTGATCAAGACCAAGTGGGTCTTCAAGGGTAAACGGGATGATAGAGGGGTCATTGTGAGAAATAAAGCATGTTTGGTAGTCCAAGGTTTTAGTCAGCAAGAAGGCATCGACTTTACTGAAGTGTATGCGCCTGTTGCTCGACTTGAGGCTATTAGAATCTTCCTGGCATTCGCGTCTTGGAAAGGCTTCAAGGTCTACCAATTAGATGTCAAATCTGCATTCCTTTACGGAAAGATCAAAGAAGAAGTGTACGTCGGACAACCACTGGGGTTTACCGATCCAGTGCACAAAAACAAGGTCTATCTACTCGACAAAGCGCTTTACGGATTACACCAGGCCCCGAGAGCCTGGTACGAGACGCTTTCCCAACATCTGTTGGCCAACGGGTTCACCAGAGGGACTGTCGATAGTACTTTGTTTACAAAAGATGTTGCAGGACATCTACTCATCGTGCAGATTTACGTTGACGACATAATCTTCGGATCAACGAACGACGAATTGTGCAAAGACTTCGAGAAGGTTATGAAAAAGAAGTTTGAAATGAGTTCAATGGGGGAGATGAAGTTCTTTCTTGGGCTACAGGTTGAGCAAATGCCCGAAGGAATCTTTATACACCAGACGAAATACGTGAATGATGTGCTGGAAAAATTCAACATGTCTGAATCAACTCCAACATCAACCCCCTGGCTCAAAATCATGGGATATGTCCGGATGAAAGCGATGAAAAGGTGGATGAGACGCACTATCGGTCGATCATTGGATCTTTAATGTATCTGACTGCGTCAAGACCAGACATCATGTATTCAACTTGCCTCTGCACCCGATATCAGTCTAGTCCGAGACAGTTACACATGACGATTGTGAAGAGAATTTTACGGTATCTTAAAGGTTGCCCAAGCACTGGCTTGTGGTATCCTAAATCTGGTGACTTTTCTCTTACTTGTTATGCTGATTCTGACTTCAGGAGCTGTAAGCTTAATGAAAAGTCCACAACTACTGGTTGCCAGTTCTTTGGAACTCGGCTTGTTACTTGGCAGTGCAAGAAACAAACCATAGTCGCTCTCTCAACCTGTGAGGCTGAATACGTTTCGGCTTCCAGCTGTTGCTCTCAGATCCTCTAGATCCAGCAGCAGATGAGGGACTATGGTTTGCAGTTCTTGGATACTCCAATCTTTGTGGACAATGAGGCAGCAATAAATATAACTAAAAATCCGGTGCATCACTCTAAAACAAAACATATTGAAATTCGACATCATTTCATCCGTGATTGCTACGAGAAGAAACTGATTCGAATTGATCATATACACACCGATGATCAGAGAGCTGATTTTTACACAAAACCCTTTGATAAAACAAGATTTAACTATCTTTTAAAATTGAGCGGGTTGAAAATTTGTTTTCTAGGAGGGTAATAGAGTGTGAAGCCGAGGAGGACGGCGATCAGAAGTGATCTGCGTCTTGTTGTTAAGTTTCTGTACAGTTTTTTTTCTGCTTTTGTTAAAACCAAAAACACAAAAATATGTTTTTTGATTTTAGGGGGAGAAATTTTACAGAAAATATAAAAACATGATAAAATTTCAAAATCCAAAAACAATAGAAAACTGAAAAAGAGTTTGTGTAAAGAGGGGAAATGATAGTACATCAGCTAGACAGTTACAGTACGCTAAAGAAATGTATAGTTTAATTGTGTTAAGCAGTCTCGCTGATGATATGCCGATAGGTTTTTACACATTTAGTAAGTTTGTTTGGGATATAAACCTAAATCATTTCTTGCTTATACGTGGGGAACATCTCTCGGATATATAGGTAACCCCTAAAATCCTGTTTGAAAGGCTCTATTTCTGACATACTAGGTCTTTGTACGTCTTGATATCTGGGGTATTATACCAGGACTTCTGATTTTGCGGGAGCAATAGCCTAGTCCTCGTATAATACTTTTCACTGCTTTAAAACTTAAAGCCCGCCCTCAGCATAAAAAATTATGAAACATTGAAAAATGCTAATCATGTGCTGTTGTAAAGAAGATCCCCAATGGGGACCCACCTAAAAGTCGAGCCATCATCTCTCTGATTTTGCGGAAGCAATAGCCTGAGCTCTCATGGCCTCGCATTAACCCAATTACAGATATCATTAGTGTGCACTCACCTGTAAGACTGAATATAGTGGTCTGGATACGGGAGTATATTCTGAGGTGGTACACGCGTATAAGTTAAGCCTTTAAAACACTAATTAGTATCCTAAACAGATTGAAATTTGTGTGAGAATTTAAAATTGGATCAGTATATCGGCAATCACTGTGAATTGTTTAATGCTTAGTATGAAATCAAAGCTTAACGGTACTTGTAACTTGTCAGCAGCTGATATGATCCCCTAACACGCTCATCAAAAATATGTTTGCACAGTTTTCAGGTTCTTAAATTCCAAAACATTTCCTGTTTGTTTAGCATAATGTTGTAAAATCCAAAAAGATTTGATTTTCCATCTTATTTTCGACAACGGACGTTGGGGATCTGATGATCAAAGTGTCATAGTGCTAAACAAGTTAGATCATGTGGGTTGGATAAGCAAAAGTTTGTGAAAAAGTGTTGGAAATTGCTCAAAATGTTTAAAAGTTCATTAATTTGAACTTAAAATCTGTTTCAAAAATCAGCAAGATCATAAATTGGTTGGCCAAGGTCATTAACTTGGACTTGGAAGGCTAAACAGTTGACCAGGGTCATTAACTTGGACTTGGTAAACGGAGTGTGTTGGTAAAAAATTCAAAAATCGAAAATAGTTTGTGATATCTCTAAGGTCATTAAGTTGAACTTGGAAGATTGACTGTGAGGGATTTGGATTCTTAAATCGTCAAATCTATGAAGTTTGTTGATAGGGGAGATAATCCTGTGAATGTTCATATTTTTTAAAAGTCGGATCATCAATCCTGGATGTTTGAAATACTTTTACTCATAAATGTTTGAGATATGCAGATAAAAGTCAGACTACGATCCCGATAGTTGAGTCTAAGGGGGAGTCTGAAGACGAGCTCGACGCAAGGGGGAGCTTGTAACTAGAAAGCCAGGTGTCGGTCCCAAAAGCACGAAAGCTTAAAGAAAGGGGGAGCCTGGAGAAAGTGTTTCTGAAGGTTGAGAAGGAAAGCTGAGTGAGAAGAGAAAGTCAAGATTGCTAGAGATGCATGTTTGCAATAGCGCAGCGGAAGAAAAGAGTTCTGCTGAGGAAAATGAAAGGTTCAGGAAAGACATTGCTGAAGAAGCCAAAGCGTCATGAAGAAAAGTTTAAGACTTTGTGAAGAGGTTTTGAAGACAGGCTGACTGAAGACTCCGGCAATATCCAAGGGGGAGTTTGTTGGTTCACAATGTCTATCGCCTACGTCATCAGTCTAGGTCGTGTCAGTAGCTTGTAATAGGGGTTAAAGTGTAAAAAGTTAAGTTTATGTTTGTATGTAAGCCATTTCGCACGAAATGGACTTTGTGTTGTCCAGGTCGCACGAAATGGATTTTGCCATTTCGTGCGAAATGGAATGTCCATTCCATGCGAAATGAGCAACCTGTAAATAGGCGTGTTGTGTTTTCCATTAGAGACATTCTGGTGAAAGTTGTCACGAAGTGCTGTCAAATTCTCTGCATGTATTAACGTCTAATATCAATGGAAAACCAGTTTAAAGTGTATTTCTCTGATTCTACTCACATTCTAACACCGATTCAAGGTTACTAAATTGTTTCCGCCTCTCTAGTGACCTAGATTTGACTCAGACCGACTCATTTAGGTCGAATCTCGATCCTACACATGCAAGCATGGCGTGTGAAATGTAACGCATTAGAACTTTTGCAAGGTAGTTCGTCAAGTTCTTTTGCCGAACTTCCTGTCTATTGTTATAACTTGGAGAAGGCTAATATAGGAACAGTGACACACATACGCACTGATTCTAAAAGTCGTTTTGAAATGTTATTTGTCGCCATAGGTGCGGTGGTAAGTCAAAGACTATATTAAATGTTACACTAAAATATAAATAAATAAATTCTACCAAAAATAATTAACAATATCGTATTGCTTTCAGATTCGGAGCTTTCTCAGAAATTTAAGACCGCTTATTATCATAGATGCGGCCCACTTGAAGGGTGAATTTAAAGAAACAATGTTTTTGGCTGTTGGCATGGACGGAAACAATCAGATTTTGCCTATTGGTTATGGCATTGGTAAATATGAAGACGGTGAGTCGTGGACATGGTTCCTTTCAAAACTGAAAGAATGCATCGGCGAGCATCCAGATTTGGCAATCATTTCTGGCCGGGCAGCTTCTATACAATTAGCCGTACGAGTTGTGTTTCCAAGAAGCTTTCACAGGTTATGTTGTCGTCATTTGATGGTCAACCTTCGTTTACCGTAAAAAAAAAAAAAAGGAATACGAGAGTCTTTGGTGGAAGGCTTGCAAATCTTACAGGATATCCGATTTTTAAGAATCATTCGACGCGCTATGTGCCGCTGTTCCAAGTTTACGGAACATTCTTATAGAAATTGGGTTTGACAAATGATCAAGAGCACATTGTCTAGCCAAAAGATATCATTATATGACATCTAACAGTGCTGAATCTATGAATGCTTTATCAAAACATGCGCGAAAAATTCCAATAACCCAACTCATAGAATTTTTTCGACAGTCTGTCCAAAAATAGTTCTATGATCGCCGAAACGAGGGAATTCAAGGTGAACACTTGCTTACAACGTGGGCTCACAAAAATTCAAGGCAAAGTTGATGGTTCTCGTTCGTGGATGGTTGCTGGAATTGGCCTGAACAGTTTTGACGTTGATGACGGTGGAAAGAGAGGTTTAGTTGACTTCTCTAATGGAACATGCAGTTGTCGGGTTTGGCAAGTATCTGGGTTACCTTGCGGGCATGTTATTGCAGTATCTAGATTTTTAGGTGAACCCGATTGTGCTCGTTATGCGATGTCATGTTACACTAATGAAGTTTATAAATCCATGTATGAGGAACATATAAATCCACTCCCTCATAAATCAGAGTGGGAAGTCCCCGATGGACTGGTTAATCTGCAAACACCGCTTATTACGAAACGACAAGCTGGACATCCTAAAGAAAACAAACAAATCCTATCGCTAGGAGAGGATCACACTCCCAAATACTGCGGTAAGTGCAAAACGTATGGGTTTTCTCGTGCGAGCTATTTAGAACCGCCCAAAACAAAGACTTCTTCTCGTCGCGTCTCTAAGCCACAACCCACACCCGTCCAAGTTGAAGCCGGAGAATTTCATGATTACGTAATTCAAAATACATACCCCTCGTACAATTTGGATGATGATTAAAGAAGTTTTTGTATAAATTTAAGCCAAATGTATATCCTATTTAGGATATATTAAAAGCTCCTTATTTATATTTATTTTCCCCAACAAATTAGTATGTTTACAAAAAAAAGTCTTTATTCATTTTTTTAACAGTGAAGTTAACTATTTGAGTTATGTGTCTATTATCATTCTCTTTTTACTTGAAAAAAATAGAAGATAATTTCACTAAATAAACAATTAACAAAAATTTCAATTCAATTAATTAATTTCACAACATACAATTCATTAGGTTTGAAAATTAATAGAAGATAATTAAGCATGGTAATGTAAACTACTCTAGGCATTATTTATTAAGTAAATTATTAATGGGGTGTGAAACGTGCAGAATAGAGTTGATCTGCCATAAATCTTCTATATCTCATACAGGCATATTGCATGTTTCCTTCCTGCCAGTTTAGAAGTACATTGTTTTGCACAAGATTTTGCAGTAACATACACAATATCACACCCGAATTCCGACCAACCCGTTGTTCGGATGTAGGCCAGACAACATCCCCGGTGTAATCCAACGCATCAGCCTCGCTTAGTCCAGCGTTTTCCCAATATTGTATACGAACGAGGAACCATAAGAAGAGACTCTCGAATTCTACTAGAGTTTGGTGTATCCTTCTGTGAACGCAGAATCGTTCCCCGCAATTAAGTGCATCACAATTATTGGTAAAATAAACGGTAATATTTAGTGAGTGCATATCTATCTTTAAGATTATCCAGACTTCTTTGTCTTGCGATACTGGTATGTAAACCTGAAAAGGAGATACGGTAAATATTTAGTGAGTGGATATCTATGTTAGTCATTCTTAAACTGTAAAACTTTTTTTTACCGTATCCACTTTCCAAAAGGCAGGGTATAGTCCTACATCACCAGTAGCGTATCCGTAAGCATCTTGATCCTGTTCCGCCAGAAGGTTTATAAAATTTGGGGGGAGAATGCTCCAACGAATAGTATCTGATGAAGATGTCCCTCGATGATTTTCTGTTTCTCTATCTTGTATCAGCTTGTTACACCATGCACGGGCATGCTATAAATTTTTTAAAATGATTTTATTTAAAAATTATAAATAATAAAAATAATAAATTATGTAAAATAATCAAATTACCGTTTCTTGCATAAAACCATTTCCACAATAGCCTAGTACTCCACCCCACCACTCTCTGTGTAACGGCGTTTGCCTCATATAAGTTGAATAGCAAAATTGAGTAATCACCGTCGTAGTAGAAGTCAAGAACATTTTGTGACCAATAAACAGATTGGTCATTCCGATTAAGCCAAACAGTGTTCTCTACACAATCTGGAATGCTTGATTGACGCCTTCCTTTTGACGACATTATTGTGGTATATTGTGGTATGAAGAAATTCCCACCAGTGGTCCATATTTATAGACCAATAATAAGATCCACTTACCTCCTCCATTTTTTAAAATAAATCTGTATCTATTATTAGTATTTTTTTTTTTGAACACGTGATATATTTGACTTTATATGAATGTATACATGTGTAACTCGATAGGAGACATACATTTATGGTTGATTGAGTGTGAAATATAAATAAAATATATAATGGAATATCACCTCCATTTTTTACATATCCGTGTATACATGTCCATATTAACAAAACAAAGGAATTCATTTCATAAAAATGGAATAGGAGAAGACAAAAAACAAGAATTTCAAAAGATGGAATGGGAAATGACTTCTTTTAATAAACTTAAAGTTACAATTAAAATTAATTTTTTCATACAAAATTAGCATTTAATAATCTTCTACTTGTTGCCTTTATATATAGCCCACTTTTATTAACATTCATACCATCTCTTAAACCCATAAAAAACTTGACAAAACCTTGAGAACACTAAACAAAATGGCCAATGGTTCATGGAGCGAAACTGAAGACATTGCGGTTGCAATGTCGTACGTTGAAGCACGACATGCATGCAGGCATATGACTATGGATGACGGCTTCTGGAACAGCGTGTTCCACATGTTTTGTATCCATGTTCGTGAAACGACACGAGACATGAACGAGTTGCGGACCCGTTGCGCCTACCTTCGGTGCAAATGTTCCATGTTTAACGGAAGAGTAAACGCCGTGTCCAAGGCCGAGAAGAAGCTAGCTGAAGACGAAGTTATCGAGGAAGCAATGCTAGACTACCTCTTGACGTATGAGGAAGACTTTGATCGCATCTCGGTTTGGTAGATTATGAAGATTTATTTATAAATCTTCATATAGTTCCTCAATTATGTCTAAGTTCAGCCGTATGTTAACCTATTTTGGTTTTATGTATTAGTTTGGTTAACAGCTTTTAAGATTTAAGATATGTATGAAATGGACCTTTTTGTTATAGTAATATCTACTACTTTATTAAAAAAATTCTGTTCATTTAAGCACCAAAAACGTGCATTAAAATGGGCCCGAAAAACCTGTTGCTGCACCCCCTTCTCATTAACCAGAATCAGAATTGGGCCGGCCCAATGCCATTTTTTCTTGAAGCATATGAGACCAAAATTTTTTTTTGTAATGCAAACAAAAAGAAAACTTGCATTAAAATGGGCCCCCAAAGCTCTAGTATTTGTTTATTAGCTACTAACATTCAATTGACATGAAAAAGGTGGCCCAAAATTCAGGTTGACCCATTGACAGTTTTCTATTCGAACAATAACATTCGAGTTTTTTGCATATACATTTATCAATTTCTATTTCATATATACACAAACCATAAACACACACTGTGGTGAATTTCAAGGCCCTGAAAGTCCAGGGGCATATAATCATTATGTTAAATTTAAAATCAGCTCTATCATATCTTGACCCATATACATTATACTCGGATTATAATTAATAAAATCAGCTCTGTTATATCTTGACCCATATACAAAACTTGCATTAAAATGGGCCCCAAAAACCTGTTGCTGGGATAACCTTGTCATTAACCCGAATCAGAATTGGGCGGACCTAATGCCATTTTTTCTTCAAGCATATTAAACTGAAATGTAATGCAAACAAAAACAAAATATGTGCATTAAAATGGGCCCCAAAAACCTGTAGCTCCACCCCTTCTGATTAACCCGAATCAGAATTGGGCCGGCCCAATGCCACCTACTTCTGCCCACCCGTATAGCTATGGTATGAATGCAAATGTTCAATGTGATAACACCTTTTATCAAAATAAACATTTTATACCATAACCCATAATAATATATAAAAACTAAAGTGTCATGTTGTTCACGGTTATACAACTTGTTCATCAACATCATTTTCAAATGACTTGCAACTATTGACGAGATCAAAGTTTTCGGGTAAGAGACTATCGTAGAACATTATTGCCAACCTTTGCCTCACTTGGTAAGCAGCCGTAGCGGTGTTTTCTTCTCAATATACTGGTTGCTTGTTGATTAACCTTTCCATGAAAATGCAAACCCATACACCACAATCTCCTAAACTCCCTGATTGTTGAGGGACTTGGCCGGGGTAAAGGACTTTGAATGGAAATGATATCTTTAATGACTCATCGTCTGCATAGTATCCGTTGATGCGTAGCCATATGTCGTCGAAGGAAAAATTGATGTGGTAAATGACTTCCGTTCTATCTTTCACCATGGTTTCACTTTCCAATAGACTACACACATAGGCATATGTAAATTGTAAGAAAGTGATTCAATAGACTACAGTGGCATATATACTCTATGACGAACCAGTCGTATATTGTAAGAGTCCGATCGCGAAGGTGGAACACCCCCAAAAGCCAATGCACGTTTCTAATATTCAACGGAACATAAACCAACCCATTCATAAAAAAGTTAAATTTTAAATGTAATATATATAAACATTTCGGCATTCAAACATAACTTACCTTGTCAACTTCGGAAATTGGTGGAATAGGAATCAAGGACCCATTGTAATAGCCCTCCAACCTCCGGAGCGCATCACACTCAACTATGGTCATTTGAAAATAGGGTGGTAGAATGCTCCAACGATCGCTTTGGTTCCTCTGCTCATACATCTTAATCATCCAACCGTATAAATGCTGTTTTGAAAAATTTTTTAAATAACAGTTTTGAAAATAAAAATAATTTGGAAGCATGAATATTGATAATTTTCTTACATCATCACTTAACCAACCGGACCTGTCGTTACCTAGCAACGACGACCAGAATTATGGGCCAACTTCACCAGCCATCATTTTTCCAAGCTTCCGCATCCTTGAATCCATATGGCTTACTAGTGAACGTTCGTTGATATACCAATCTCGGATCTTTTTTATATGTCTATCCGTACAATACTATCTTCGTTGTTCTTGTTTCTCTTTGACACCTTCTTCAACAAAACAAAAGGTGATAGTATAGACGGACCCGGCTTTAGTAACCTCTCTGATCGCCGCAATGCTGTTGCCGGGGCATCATCGACTAAGTATTTTGTATTATTACATACAAGATCATCACACAGTTGCAAGTTTCTGTTGCCACATGATAAGCACCATCATCATTGAAGTTCACAAACGAGTCTACTTCCAGCTACATACATAAGTTTAAGTGATAAGGAACATTAGTAGATATTATTTTGATGTAATTGAATTTCCTAAATCCTTGCAATACAACATTACCTTTCCGACTGAATGAACGCTACCATGATCATCATTTAGACTCATTAGCTACATAACAAATAAACATATTAAATTATAGCATCACTATTACATAAAACACATTTATTTAATTTCACCCTCACCTTTGCCTCAATTAGCAGAGTTAGCTTCTCATTGTTCTCGTCCAATATTGATTTAAATTTTTCCACAAGAGACAATTCTAATTCATCCGCATTTGAAACATTTCCTCCATCATGAATTGCAGACCTTCTTTTTCTTGCTTGTTGGGTGCCCATGGGGGACGACGGTGCATAACCTTCAAACCCGTCACCAACCCCATCATTTGGTTTAAAACCACTGGTGTGCATCGTATCATCATTGGGCTTTATGTTGCAGGATATCTGGCTTGCTATACGAATACTTTCTAAAAATTGCAAACTAGATATGTACCACTCAGTCTGCATCTCCTCACTAGTGGGCAATATCGATTGAACCGGACGGTAATGTTCATTCTAACAATTGAATAATGAAAAGTTTTATCAATCAATTTATTCTAATACGATATAACTGAGAATAAAATAACTAAGTACAACAATTACCTTTTGTGCCGATTCAAAAATGCGTTCAACGGTAGCAGTTGTAACCCTTTTTCCAAGCCCCCAACCTAAAAATCTTGGAATTGCTTCGCTTTTAAAAAATGAACCTACCTCCTTAAATTCTGAAAACACTTCATAAATCCACATCTACATCTACACATATACATAAATTTATTTTAATTAAGGGGTTGCAATGTATTGCATCAGATTAAATCAAAATTTGTACCTTGAACGGCCACACGCAACCAGGCAACGAGAACCCGGCGTTACCCTGTTGGTGTCGACGACTCAAATCATATACATGCAAATACGTGCTCTACTAAAGATAGCTACCACACGGAAAGTTGTTCCATGCTTGTAAGTCATCAACCAAAATCATAACCATTTTGTCAATGGTTTCGAACCATTGGGTACCTTTAAAACCTAACTCTGGTAACATCAACAGACAGAGACGAAGACAATCGTCTTCATTGTGTTGTGCCCAATCTGAATCAAATGCATCTTCTGCATGACGTAACCTTACTTCGCGTATCCCCAGGAAAATTCTTGATCTGAACGAACTAGGTGATCCATTAGATATCGTATTTGTAAACGGTCCAAATCTAAACCCGGTGATAAGACAAAACTGAATGGGAGTAAAATGAAAAAATCATTCCCAAACACATAAGTTATTCCATCGCTAGGATTAGCAATGGGAACCTAATGTCGTGCAACACAGAGCAAAAGTGGGCTTTCACAAATCACAAACTCAAGATCCAAATAGTGACCAAAGACCGTCTGCCTTAGCCTATGTTCTAAATTACATGTCATTTTCTTCTTGATTTTATCTAGAACTGTCCAAGCTGCTCTAACTCTAATTCTAGGAGCCTTATCCTACATCAGTGGGATAATGAATTGTAAACACTACAACAAAAACTAAAAAACCAATAACACTTCCAAAAATAATTAAAATTAAAAAATTACCAGCCTAGTGGTAGCCGGAAGAGTGTTGTCCAGCATTGCAGCCGTGTCTTCTACCGTGAATTCAATGTTAAAGTTTGGGATTGGGTCATCCTCCCAATAATTCTGATTCATTGTGCGTGTTTCCGTTACAAAAACGGGTCGGATCGGGTCGGAGAGTAACTGAATCCTAAACAAAAATGAATCGGGTCGGATCGTGTCAGTTAGTGAGGAAAGATGGGTCGGAGCTCCGTCAAAGGTGGTCCCTGTTACCCGCTTTGGAAGCGTCGAAAGGAATAGTGAAACCACCACATGTGGTGGTCCCTGCAATAGGAGACGTCTAACCCCGGAAGCGCCTATGGACTCCTCTTACAATGCGTAGCCGCATCGGATGCGTCTTCAAAAAGTTTAAAGGGTCACATTAATGAGAACGTTAATTTAGGAGTCAAGGCCCATTTTTCTAGGAGTCATAGATGCATGGGATGCGTCGGGAACGTCCCATCTCATTTAAGTTGGTTTTTTTTAATGTATTTTTTTTAAATAAGTAACTTTTTTTAGAAGTGCAAAAACACATAAAAAATCTGTGGTTCCCTAAATTAAATAAAAAAGTATGTCTGAACGGCAGGAAAAAGACTTAGCGGGTGAAGAATACTGCTCTCAACCGGCTAAAAAATCATCAAGTTGGATCCTTAATCTATGGAGGAAGCCGGTGAATGCAACAGAAAGCGGAACATCATCCAACCCCCCAAAAATAGGAGAAGAAGACTGTCTACATAATAGACATAGCCTACATCAGCACAACCGCGGTAGATGGGCGATACCAGACGATGAAACATAAAATTGGTCAAAAGATGTGCTCGAATTCTACAACAGAGGCGACGCGCCGTTCTGTGATTCAGCTGTTTTTAATAGATCCGTACAGCTTGACAAAAACTTTTGGGGAACTTTATCGGGATTTCGTTTCAACGGCTATCTCAATGACACAGTAAATTATAACAACAATTTTACGTAAACTATAATTTGTTAAAATATGTTACTAACACTACAATTTTACAGCACATCGAAGCCTGGGTTGGAAGACTGATGAATTGGAGAAGTAGAAAGCTTCAAAAAGACCCCTTGCTAAATCTACGTTGGACAATACTACCACCAAAGTTTTATGAGTGTTTATTGGAATCGGTTCCGAAAAACGTGCCTACTTACTGTAACGGTAAATTAAGCCCGTTTCCTTCCTTTTTTGACATTGATTATGTTTTTTTCCCGATCCCGCTAGAAAATAAGGAGTGGCTAATGCTACGTCTTGAGCTGGCAACCCAACAGCTGGTAATGTTCCGGGTCAAGACATATGTGCAGGCGAAAAATACAGACAGGTTGTCATCCCTAGGCTGACAAAAATATGCGTATACTTAGGAGCAGTATTAGTTAATTTGCGCTATTGGAAAAAGACTGGAAAACCAGAAAAAATCCTTTCATTCGAAATGAATGATGACTATGTCGTGTCAAACCGCTCCTTGTCTGGAACGAAGCTGTGTATCTATGTCTGCTGATGGAACATCTCGTTACAGATAAACCCATAAATCTCACCGGTGACCTCAATCAAAAAATGAAGTCATATAGAAGGTTCATGACAGATAATTTGTATTTCTGGCGTTGTTTACCACGTCCTAACGTAGTTTAATATGGAAATTTTAATTTACTTTCATGATCGTTTTACTTTGTGTTCTTTATGTAATAATTCCTTTATAATTTAATTAATACCATAAAAATAGCAAAATCACTAAATATACGGTACGGAAAAGTTCGGTACCGATATCGATTTAGTACCGGTACCCACTAGCAAATGGTCATCCCTAAATAAGTTAGTCTAAATATAAATTTTGCTCACTTTTTTTAATAGTATAATTAACAATTTATAAAAACTATGAGTAAACGGTAATAATAGGGGGGGGGGGGGTGTAATGATAATTACAAATTACTAAATTTTATATAAAATTTGTTTTTCATTTCTCTTTTATAACAAATTAATTTAACCTAAAATATGGATTTCTTTAATAACATATTAATATTTTACTATTAAAAAATTAGAAAAAAGAGCCTTGTTTTTTTAACATTCAAATATATATATTTTTATGTGTATTGATAACAAATTACCAAATTAATATATAAAATTTGTTTTTAATTCACCTAAAATTTGGATTTCTTTAATAACATATTAACATACATTTTACCATTAAATATGTAGTACCACCCATTACAAAATTTAATTTAGACATAATATTTATATAGTATACGGCTACAACGAATAACAAACATAAACATAACATAATAATAATTAACCAAGCCTAACGCTGATCACTTTTCTTGACCTCCCCACAATCCATGTAGTTTGACTGACTACCACCAACTCGCAAACAGGAAAACTGGAGTTCTGCCATGGCGCAGTCGTAAGCAAAGCTTGCATCTTCATCGGTGATACCATCCTACTCATCATAAGTATTCCGAGGCGCCGGGTTGAATAAATTAGGATTTAAATGGGGTGAGCGTCAAGGTCTAATAACCGGTGTTTGGTAAGCACGGTAGCCTGGTGGCGGTGCACGGTAGCCTGGTGGAGGGGTTAACCAAGATTCGTTGGTTTTTGGTGGAGGGTTGCAACCAGCCTCTGGTTTATCAGTCGATGGTCAAAATTCACCACCACCCATCTCTTCTAATTATTTGTGTAGTGTTATACTAGTGACCAAATTTTAAATATATAGATGGAGATATGGATAGAAATGTCAAATTTATAACTAATACAAAAAAGAAAAAACGTACAACTTTTTATTTACCTTTGTATACAACAAATAAAACAAAAACAAATAAAAAACAAACCAAAATAAACCAACAAAAATTTACGGACTAAACAAGATATTTTTAAGCAATAACACAATGTGATTCACAAATCTCGGTCTCCAATTCCTCCACAAAGCTCGGTCTCCAATTCGTCTTTGTTTTCGAACAATTTGGCGGAATAGGAGGTCCGGTAGAGGACGTGGACGGGGAAATCTGATAACACGAAGTGATCCAATGTGCCCGTTGTAGGTGAGTTCTTCAAATTTCCTCCTTAAACCACCTACCTTAAATGGCAAAACGGATCACTTCCGTCACTAGTGGCAGGTACCATCACCCATAAACACTAGGACTTCTAAAGCTCAGAAAAACGTCATCTTCAACACATGGAAACAACTTCATTTCTATTTGGATACAATCGAAAGGCGGATAGATTGCCATTGACATTTTATTTTACTGGTTGCATGTATTGAGACAGACAAAATGTTTAAAAATACCCTCAACAAAACTGATTTTCGTTGCATTATATAGTAGGTGGGCAAAAATTAAATTTCAATTAAAAAATATATAATTACGCATGCCAAAGTGATAAAATTAATGTGAAATAAAATATATAATTGCGCATACCGAGGCCACCTGATGCGTACTATGGCTCCTCCAAACGAGCCACTCAACGAGCCAGAGCCAGCCACACATGCGCCTCCGGATGCAGCTGAGCCAGACGCATCAGCATACTTTTTGGACATGATGCGCTGGCGGCTGACGCATCACCTTACTTTTTGCCACGTGTCAATACGTTACAGGCGGACGCATAAGATGTCGGAAGACCTGCTTCAAGGACGCGTGAAGTGGCTATTTTCGTAAGTCAACGTTTTTCTTGGCTTTTTCGTAATTTTCTCTAAATATATACATGAGAATGATGATTCCTTTTTCACCAAGTATGCACGTGTAAGGCTAATTAGGTTTTTTTCTTATAATATATAAAATGTCCACTTAATTAATTCACATGGCCCAAAATCTCTTATTCACGCAAACTTGCTGGAATGATCATCTTTCGGGACCCAAAATCTCTTGCCAAGCCAAATCAATTTCCTCCACTTTGATGTATGTAAGTCCAAATAATATTAGGGTGGATTACAATGTGTATCTATATCATTTAAAGGCCCACACATCACAATTTTTATGAATTCTGGGCTGGAACCTTTTTGCGGCCATGTTCTCTTGCAAAACTCCCTTTTTCACATAGTCTGCTGGGGTTAAAAGCCTTTCACGGCCCGCGTAAGATTTGGATTGGGTTACCGTGGCCTGCGGCGTCTTCAAACGAAGTCAACGATCAGCTGGTGGTCTTCGCGGCATGTGGTAATGTTACCCAACTTTTGTCGCGGCACGCGAAAGCTCCCAAAACAAGATTTTTTTATTTTTTTTTTCAACTATCGATCACTCGTTACGTCCCGATCTTTGGATTTAGCACAATTTTAGCTTGTTTTCCTCATTGTTTCAGCTCTTATATTCACCAGGGTCTACAAAACAGAAATAAATCAAAAGTACGCAGATACTAAATAAAACTAAACTATATCTAACGGAATACTGAACAAATTCTACACAATAAACGATGTATTTTGCAATAAATCAAATATCCTCACACTTATCTCTTTTTCGTCCCTGAAAAAGACTTATGCAAACGGAATCGGAATCAGAATCAGAAATATTCAGGTTCAAAATTTTAGATTACTTATTAAAATTAAAACTCGTGTTAACCACGATTGCAAGTATATGTGACCACTTAAACCTAAACCCGGTTCCCAGCCTTTATCATGCAATTTAAGTTTAAGTTCAATTAATCTACCTAGGGTCTCACACTAAAAGCCGATGTACACCTAATCCCGCCTCAAGCTCATGGAATAAAAGGAACAGTCACTGGACTATTTTGTTACCGTTTTATATCAAAATTAAAAGAATTTAACATCAAACTTTTTCTCTTTTTTTTCTTTTTTTCTTTCTTTTAAGCACTAGATTTTTTATACCTAACCTAGAGGCTGTCTCAACCAGAGTCACCATCCCCGAGAGCGACAACGTAGGCGTCGGTTGGGGTGTGCCAGATTGGTATCAGAGCCATAACTATAGGGAATTAGGAAGACACAACCTAGTCCGGGTCTTGCTGTCCTAGAAATGACCTAGTCTATAGTCTAAGTACCAACATGTCGTCTCGTGCGAACCCAGTGGGGTTTGTACGGGCCTACTTTGATACGCTCATTCGAACTCGCTAAAACTGCATCTCTGTGCGAACACCGCATACTACAGCTTCGCACGAGGAAAGCCTTTCCTAAGGCTTAATACTATTTGCCTTTCCTAAGGCTAACACAATACACACGTTGGACGATACTCGCATAACACAAACGAGTGCTCGTGTCGAGATGAGGTGTGAAAACAAGGAACTCTCGCTAGGTCACTCACACATCGCATTATTCTTAGCATGAGAATTTTCGTTGGGGTAGGAGTGATATCCATATCTCAACGGAAATTCTCCATATCTATCAAGTGGGACTCCCGAATTTATTCGGTGAGCACAACCACAGCCAGGAGCGAATTTGTTAACTTAGGGATGAAACCCGCATCTTAATAACCCGTTCCACTCCCGAAAATGGTTTTCAAAAGCTCTCACCAAAGTCTCGACAGCACAACGACTCGAGTCGCGTGATGACTGAAAGGACGAGTGTCGTAGCCGCATCCCGGTGAAGGCAGAGTCCATTAGGCCAACGCGCGTGATCGAAATTGTTGGGCATAGTTGAATCGCTTTGAGTAGTCGATGTCTAACACCCCAGATGCTCCGTCTATTTTAAACCCGCAATTGCCGATTTTTACGCGTCAACGAATTTTACGAGTTTACGATTTTTACTCTTTAACAATTTTTTGACTTTACCGCTTTATCGATTTATCACTTTTCGCTCCCCGCTTTACACGCACAACTCACACAGCCATCTCAATCTAAAACAAGAGCCTAATGTTCGCAACAAAACTAAAGATTAACAACTCGCTCGCTCCCTCTACATCGTGACCTCGCTTTATCTATACAAACATATATGTACGTAAGTATATATATATTATACGAATACATGTGTTATACGTGAGAACTTAGGAATCTTGTGTCTCCTATGTGTGAATATGTAATATTATACTACCTGCAACAAGTTTTCAAACGCGCTCAATCACATCGCTACCTCAAAATCATTATGAACGGATCTCACTCCGAAACTCTTTTCGTTTAGATGTCTTCGAACGACGCCACCTTGAGACATGCAGCCAAGAGAAGGTCCAGTCGAAGCGCCGATAAGAGGATTGCTTCACTCGTGGCCAAGGAAGTGGCCAGGGTCATTCCTCAAATTGTCGCTCAGGTTCAATCTCTCAGTAACTCTCGAACTTCGGAAGGCTCTAATGCCAACGTGCCGCAATCTCCATTCTTCTACAAGCACTTCAAAGCCTGTGATCTAATGGTCTTCACAGGTGAAGGAGGTGTACCTCAACTACTCCAGTGGTTTGATGCCATCGAGGTGACCCTTCGCCAGAGTGGCTGCCCCGAGCATTTTCGTACCACATGCGCTACAGGAGTATTTCAATCATGAGCCCTCGACTGGTGGACAACCGAGCGTAACAAACGTGGGAACGATGCAGCCTACGCTCTCTCCTGGAATGAGCTGAAGGAGCTCATGAAGGAAGAGTACTGCCCTCCCCACAAACTCCAGAAGCTAGAGAACGAATTTTGGGAAATCAAGCAAATCGACGGTGATAACCACGACCTCATAGCAAGGTTCAAATAGCTTAGCATTATCTGCCCAAGCCAAGTTGACACTCCCGAAAAGGCAATCAAGAAGTGCATCCGCGCCTTGCCTGAATGTGTGGGTGATTTTGTCGAAGCCGCGAAACCTACTGCCATCAAAGAAACCTATCGCTTAGCTGCAGAAATCAACGACAAACGAGTCTTGGATGGATCCTTCTCCAAGAGTCCTATTAAAAAGGATAATCAAGTAATCGTCATTGACTCCTCTGACGATTCCTCTGACGATTCCTCCGATGATTTTTTCAGCAAATCCTCAGATGAATCCTCCGATGACACTGCATCGCCACAAGACGCTCAACCCAGCCGCAAACGAAAGGGCTCAAGCCTAAATTCTTCAACTACTGAACTGCCACAGCCAGAACCCTTCCAAGCAGTTCCGGTTAGCTCAAAGCGCGCCTACACTGGAACCTTGCCCTTGTGTCTGAAGTGTACCTATCACCACCAGCCAGAAGCCGACTATAGCTATTGCGCAAATTGCAACTGTATTGTTCACCATACCCGCCACTGCCGCACTGGGCAACGAAAATAAGGCACGCTAGCACTCCCCGCACCGCCAACGCAACTCATAGCTCCAGCAGCAATCGCAATCCCAGCGGAAGTCTACAACACCAAACACCAACCAGGCGTAGAATAATGTTGTAATGATGTTGTACCCGATGAAAACTCTCGTGTACTTATTCTATTACTCGATGCAACGTTAACCCTCTCTCCCGCACTCGGTACCATAAACTATATCACGATGTAATGTGTTTTACCCTCACTACGTGTCATGGCCCCCGGCCCGGTTTTACCCGTTTCAGGAGCCGCGGGACAGAAACCCTTGGTAATTATTATGTTGGCAGTGGAATTTTAACAGGATCTTTTAAAACTTGAAAATGCCCAATTTATTTTATTTCACAAATTGGGAATAACACCCATAATTTACAATAATGGTGATTTCACAAGGAAATCCCTGTTTTTACAAAAACATGTTTCTTTATTTTATTGAGCCACTTCCTCAAGCTTGTAGTGCTACACTGCACTTTTTCCTGGATCACAGCAGATCACCTGAAACATGTTTTTAAAAAGGTTTTATCAGCAGGGAAATACTGGCGAGTCATTTAAGTTGCACAAAACGACACATTGTTATAATATACAGTATTAAGGGTGATTATATTGTTTCTATCAACCAATTACCCCAAATCGGTATTTGTCACTCGACTGTGTGACTATGGTCAGATCACCCATTGGCTAACCTATTGTTCAATGGTAACGGGTATCAAGTAATGTATACAAAAGCCCACATACCGGCAGTAATTGAAGATTACAAAGACTTAATCCCTGTAATTATAACTTTGAAACAAATAGGGTTTTGGAAAAAAATTTGATAAAAAGAGAATGACTCACATTGCAAGTTTAGTCGGGCAGAGTTTAGCCTACTGATAAGCCTGATAACCTAATTTAAACAACAATGCACACGAAACTAGGTAAGTAACTTAATACAACATTTACGATAAGCTCACGAGATCGAAACCCTCACGACGAATGACAAATTATAGCCCTGATTTGGGCAGCACTTAAACATCCATCAGATTGGTTTCAATAGATCGGACATTGTATCGTAGTAGTGATCAAGTTATTACCCTGTTATCACGGCAGAGCTTCGTGCTTGTGTGTATTTTTGAGTGAATTTGGAAAGAACAGAGCACAACTCCACCATGCAAGTGCCAAGCCCCTAATTTATATGCTGAAAAATGGGTACCCCCGCGTGGCGCGCCAGACCCACCTGATCCTGGCGCGTGGCGCGGCGGGTCACTTTTAGGGTAGGGTAGTTTCGTGTCTAACATAGCCTTGGTGAGTCACAATTCGACGAAATTCAAGTCCTACAGCAAACTGTGAGGATAATACTAATTAGGGAATACCCCCGCTTGAATTTTAGGGGGCCCTGATCCTAGTTCCGATTGTTCTGAAAATTTTAGGGGTCATGCAATATTATTTGGGGGTCTCAATTAGGGTTTCCTATTAGACATAATAAAATAAGAAATAGTAATTTTAATGAGAGTTGTTACATCCTCCCCACCTTATAAAAATCTCGTCCTCGAGATTTACTAGAACAAGTAGGGATACTTTCGCTTCATCTCCGATTCCAGCTCCCAAGTGTACTTAGGTCCTCTCTTCGAATCCCACTTGACTTTGACCAGTACTAGTCTTTTGTGTTTGAGAAACTTGACCTTTCTGTCTTCTATCTGCAGTGGCTTCTCAACAAATTTTAACTTTTCATTTACCTCTACATCTTGAAGAGGTACTACCAGGGATTCGTCAGATAGACATTTCTTGAGGTTGTAAACGATAGGCAACTGGTCCTATGCGTTGAACTACTGGGAATGGTCCTACGTACTTTGGACTTAGTTTTTCCTTCTTACCAAAGCGGACTACCCCTTTCCAAGGAGAAACTTTTAGGAGTACCTTGTCTCCAACTTGAAATTCCAACGGCTTACGTCTATTGTCTGCATAACTCTTCTGACGATCTCGAGCTGTCTTTAGTCTTTCCTTGATTTGAGTTATCTTGTCGGTGGTTTCTTGTACGATTTCGGGACCTGATAATTGACTTTCTACTATTTCTTCCCAACAAACTGGAGTTCTACACTTCCGTCCGTACAGTGCTTCGAACGATGCAGCTTCGATGCTTGAATGGTAACTATTGTTTTAGGAGAATTCGATTAAGGGTAGATAGTCATCCCAATTTCCACCAAAATCTATTACACATGCCCTAAGCATGTCTTCTAGGGTTTGGATCATTCTTTCACTTTGTCCATCTGTTTGGGGATGGTAAGTTGTGCTTAGATTTAGTCGGGTTCCCATTGCTTCCTGAAAACTAGTCCACAAATGGGAAGTGAAACAACTATCTCTATCCGATACAATGGAGAGTGGGACTACATGTAAGGATACTACCTCGTCTACGTATAACTTGGCTAACCTTTCCATGCTAAAGGTTTCCTTCATGGGTAGAAAATGAGCTGATTTGGTTAATCGATCCACAATTACCCAAATCGCGTCATTACCTTTCCTGGTTTTGGGTAACTTAGTAACAAAGTCCATTGTTATGAGTTCCCATTTCCATACAGGCATTTCTAACTGTTGTAGTAGACCTGAGGGTTTCTGGTGTTCCGCCTTAACTTGTGAACAAGTTAGACACTTTGATACATATCTAGCTATGTCCTTTTTCATTCCTATCCACTAGAAGTTATTTCTTAAATCTTGGTACATCCTATTATTACCAGGATGCATGGTATACCTAGATTTATGGGCTTCCTCTAAAATCTTATTTCTTAACTCTCCCTGCTTAGGTACCCAAATCCTTCTTTTGTGGAATCTCCAAATTCCATCAGCTCCTTGCTCTAACTCCTTTATCCTTCCTTTCATTCCTTCAGCATCATCCTTGATTGCTGTTTCTTGAATGTTTTTCAGTTGTTCCATTAAGTCTAACTGTAGATTTAATCTAAGAGCACGAACTCGCTTTTGCTTTTCATGATACTTACGACTTAGGGCATCTGCGACTACATTTGCTTTTCCTTCGTGATATTGAATATTACAGTCGTAATCACTCAAAATTTCCATCCATCTTCTTTGCCTCATGTTTAATTATTTTTGCCCAAATATATATCTTAAGCTTTTATGATCTGTATAGACTGTAAATTTACTTCCATACAGATATTGTCTCCAAATCTTAAGGGCAAAAATTATTGCTCCTAATTCTATGTCATGAGTCGTATAATTTTCTTCGTGCTTTTTCAATTGCCTTGAGGCATACGCAATTACCTTCTTGCGTTGCATCAGCACACATCCTAATCCTAGCTTAGAAGCATCACAGTAAACTTCAAAATCTTCTGTTCCTTCAGGTAATGATAGAATTGGGGCGTTTGTAAATCTTTGCTTTAAAATCTTAAAAGCCTCTTCTTGTCTAGTTCCCCATTCAAACTTCACTGCTTTACAGGTTAGCTTAGTTAATGGCACAACTATCTTATAAAAATCTTTAATGAATCGCCTATAGTATATGGCTAACCCTAGAAAGCTTCAAACTTTCATAGCTGATTGCGGTACCTTCCACTTGGTGATCGCTTCTATTTTGGAAGGATCTACGTGAATACCTTCGTGATTCACCATATGTCCTAAAAACTGTACCTCATGTAGCCAAAATTCACACTTCGAAAATTTGGCGTAAAGCTTCTCTTTTCTTAACAGAGTTAAGAGTGCAAGTAGATGCTCACGATGCTCGTCTTGACTCTTGGAATAAATAAGTATATCGTCGATAAAGACAATGCTCACAATATCTTCCAATATTCTCTTTATAGATCAATTTCCCCTAGATAATGCCAAAAAGGGGGAGAGAATTATGAAATGGAAGAAAAAGGGAATAGAGGATGGCCTTCATGTTGAACCAGAAAAAGAAAAACATGTCTCTAAATCATCTCCCAAACATTCCAGGAGCAAACCTCTACCCAAACAGCTGATGTAACTCCTGCTGTCTCAACTAGTGTTGATACATCAGTAGTTTCAGCAGTTATTAAAACCATCACTCCAACACATACTACAATCACTGCCTTATCACCTTCCACCACTCAAACCACCACCATTGATCCACCCAAGACATCATCAGCCTCTCCATCACAACCACCAAAAACAACTTCACCACCTTCAACCCCTGCTCAAAAGCAGAAGACATCTACCGACACATCAGTAGTTGTAATGACAACAGAGGTTGAAACACCAAACAATTGTTAGTCAGCCACCATCCACCACTACCCTCACTTCACTTCAAGCCATCTTCACTACAATCAACAAATCACCCAGAAGCACTCCTTCACTGAATAAAACTTACACCAGAAAAATAAAAACAACTCAGGCAAATGAGGACAAATATGATCCTATTGCTGCAAAATATCCACTGGAACTGGAAGCTGTAAAAAATGAGATGAGACAATTCTACACTGAGGATGATCCTTCAAAAAGACGATTTCCTTCTCTCGTAGGGTTCATAGTCCCAGAAAATATGGATGAATATCTCAAGCTCAAAGCAAGGCAGGCAAAGATAAGAGCCAAACTTGAATGTGAAGATCAAAGTGACAAAGCCATTTCTGAAAGAATGGAATCCTTGCTCACTAAAGACAAACAGATGGAAGACTATGCAAGAGATCTGAGCAAAGAAATGTCAACTTTACCACCCAAAGCAGATCTACGAAAAGAAATGAGAAAAGAATATCTTGCATACATCATGAAAGAAAAATTCTATCCAGCTGAAGAAAAACAATTTGAAGAATGGCCAATAGTTTCTTTAAAGCATGAGGTAAACAGAATTGAAAGAATAAAAAATGATCCAAGCAAGAAGAGGACAGCTCCAAACTGGAGCAAATACAAAAAGCTCATTGCTGACCTTACATCTGAGTACAAAAGAAAGAAGCAGGAGCTAGTGGATGCAAAGGTGGATACTGCTAAAGCCATAGCAAAGTGGACAAAACAGTATACAAATGAGGCTTATGAAAGGCTGAAAAGAAGAAAAATGATAGATCCTAATTCACCAAAGAAGCCTGAACACAAAGAGCCAAAACAGGTCATTGATCCTAAACCACTATTCACATCAGCAGATACCTCTATCATTGTGATAAACCAAGAAAAGAGGAAACATCTGACTGTTGCAGAAGAAAAGGAAAAGGAAGCTGAATACTTTGAAGAAGCCATCAAGAAAATGGCTTTAGATAAAGACAGATCAGCAAAGCTTCAAGACCTTGCCAAAAAGGTTTTAAAAAAACCATCATCACCAAACACATCAGCAGAAATATCAGACATTGAGCTAGATCAAAAAAAGAGACAAGAGCAGATTGACAAAGAAGTTGCAGAAGATATAGCTGCAGCAAATGATGTCATAAAAATGGCTTACAACAAATGTCTGAAAATGCTGAGCTAGCAAAAGCTCAGGATACTGCTTCACAAATATTTACAAGGCCAAAATCTCCCAACTCATCTGTAAATAAACCTCTCCCAAGAAACCCATTGGGTTCAAAAATACTAAAATGAATGTCTGATCAAAAGACCCATGTATTGACCCTGTTCAGATCCAATGGTGAAGTGAAGTACATATCAAGGAAACAAGCACTAGGCCTTGGTGTTGAAGATCTACAGGATCTCCTTGAACTTACACTATGCAGGGATGAGGATGACTCAAGTTCCAAGGACTTTGAAGCAGAATTTAAAAGACAAGTTAGGGAACTACTGATGAGACAATAAAGATCCAAAATAATGAAGAGTTTTGGCATTATCTGTTCCAGGGGGAGATTGTTGGGATTGAACCCTACCAAAGGAATAGATAATGAAAGCCAAAACTGGTTCACAATAGTGGATTCATAATAAGCAGTAGTTTACAACAGGCTTTCCCCTTGAAAGTACTTATAACATCTGATGCCCTATATCCACTGTCCGAGTACAACTGCTGCTACCCTTTAAACCGCTGATAAAGCCCTGAAGAAGTAAACACTACTGGTTCAATCTACTGATGACAAAGCACTGCCCACTCAAGGACTGGTCAACTTTGAGGAAAGCACTGATGGAAGAAGATAGCAGTAGTTTAGTGTATTACTTGTCTTATGTAGAATCAGTGGTTAAGATTAGCAGTGTTTGTATAGGAACAGTGGTTACAGGTTGTTAGGCTGTTAGACGTCGCTTTCATGGTGACGTCAGCTGAGATGCTTCAGTGGTTTGGTTTGCCTATAAATGGAGCAGTACTCTGTACTGTTACATTTGATGGTTTTGAGTGAGTTCTTCTCCACAATCCAATCCTTTCATCTTGTGCAATCAACCATGGAGTATTAGGCTGATGGGGAGTTTAGTTTGTAAGCTTGCATTGTAATCTTTTGCTTTGATTTGTAATCTTTCGACTAAATGAAAAGCGAATGTTTATCAAAACTATATTCCTCTTTGATTGTGTTTACTAAGTTTGTGTTCATTTCCGCTGCACTTTACATCATTTCATATTCATTGATTGTTCAAGTTACACAAACAAACACACTCATGAGAGCCTCCGATCCTAACAGACAATTACAAATTTATCCAAGTACGGTTTACAGATCCTATTCATCATGTCCATAAATGCTGCAGGAGCATTTGTTAACCCAAAGGGCATGACTGTAAACTCGTAATGACCATACCTAGTTCTGAAAGCAGTTTTAGGTATGTCTTCTTCTTGCACTTTCAATTGTTGATATCCAGAGCGTAAATCTATTTTAGAAAAATATCTAGCTCGTTGAATTTGATCGAAAAGATCATCAATCCTACGCAATGGGCATCGAACCATCTTTCTTCTTTACGAACAACACTAGTGCTCCCCATGGGGATGAACTAGGTTGTATGAATCCTTTACTGAGCAATTCATCTAATTGCTTTTTCAATTCTAACATTTCAGTGGGTCCTAATCAGTAGGGTGCTTTAGCTACGGGTGTAGTTCCAGGAATCAAATGAATTCTAAATTCTACCTCCCTATCTGGTGGTAATCCTGGTAGTTCTTCTGGGAATACATCCGAGTATTCTGATACTACAGGAATTTCCTTAAGTTTCTTACCCTTAGTGTTAATGATTACCGAAATCATATACACTATTCCTTGCTTTCTTGAATAACTAGCCACTTTCATTAATGAAATGAATTTCATTGACTTTCGTGGCTTATCCCCTATAACCATAATTATTTCTCATGTGGATGTATGAACTTCTATGTAATTCTTATCACAGAGGATTCGAGCATGGTTGGCTACTAACCAATCCATTCCTAACACAACATCGAATCCGGCTAAATCCATAGGTAACAGGTTTGCAGAAAATTTATGGCCTAAGAGTTCTATCTTTCCTTCTCGCAAAACCTTATCTATTTTAACAGAATTCCCATCTGCCGTTTCGACAGTAAAAATTTGTCTAAGGTTGGTTAAGGGTAGTTTAAGAGCTTGGCAGAAAGAAGTATTTACAAAACTTTGGTTTGCACCAGAGTCGAATAATACTTTCGCATAAACATTGTGAACTAAGAACGTACCAGCTATTACGACAGGAATCAGTTCGGCTTCCTGCGTGGTCAATTGGAAAGCTCTTGCGTTTTTCTTTGTAGTCCCTTCGGCAGGTTTGGCCTTGTTGTTAGCTGGTTTAACTAGCTTTGGACATTCTGGTCTAAAATGGCCAGCTTCACCGCAGTTGTAGCAGATCCTTGTTTTCTTTCTGCACTCTTCTTCACGATGTCCTAGAGCTTTGCAGAAGTTGCAGGTTTCATTACATTTTCCAAAATGTTTCTTTTTACAGTTCCTGCAGAACGGCGGGATGGAAGATTGTCCAGTTCCTCTTTTCTTGAAATTGCTATTATTACCCACATGAAATCCTTGGGTAATTTTCTGAGCCAATTCCTTCTTCCTGTTTTCTTCTCGCGTACGCACCAGCCCGTCAGTCAGAGTGTTGGCTAATTCCACCACATCATCGATTGTGCGGGGTCTCGCAGCTTTGACAATATCACGGATCTCGCTAATTAAACCCCAAATATAGAGAGAGATAAGTACCGGTTCTGGAGAGGCCAGAGTTGGCACAATTTAGGCATATTCGAAGAATTTCGAAGTATACCCTCGACAATCAACATCCACCATTCGGTGGCTCAAGAATTTATTCGCCATTTGTTCTTTTTCATATTCTGGGCAGAATTTTCTTTCCACCAGACGCTTAAATTCTTCCCAACTCATGGCATAAGCCAGGTCGCTTCCCTTGGCTTGCAATACCGTATTCCACCATTCTAATGCTTCTTCCTTGAAAAGTGTAACACCTCGAAAAAATCACGTCCAATGAAGTATTGACACGTGTAATAAACCCTAATGAAGTCCAACGTTGAATTTAAGGGACTAATTTTTCAAAAAATTGAAAACTTTGATTATGATAAGAACTGGAAGTATTATCATACCTAAAATAAGTTTCTAAATAACCTTTTACGGTTTTATATTCACAAATGAGCCACTTGTTAATCAAGTGTAGCCGTTTATGTAATTAATTGAAAGTTTGCGCAGAAAAGGGTTAAAAGCGTCAACATGTTAATTCTTACCTCTGACTGACCATTTAACAAACCGAGAGCCTCATGATATTTGATTATACTCTCGGGATTTCCAATCATTGGCCACCCAAGGCTTTTACGCCCAAAAGTGAAGTTACACGCAACTTTGCAAGTATAAGGGACTAAAAGTGTCAATATGTTTAATTATACCTCTGAATGACCTTTTATCGAGCTTGAAGCATTATGATGTTTAATAATACCTTCAAGAATGCCTAATATGGATTAGATGAGGCTTCAATGCTATTAAATGATGATTTACGCAAGTTTACGCATTTGAGGGACCTAAAGCGTCAAACTGCTAAAGTATACTGATCCGTGTGTTATCGGAGCTTCCAGAATATGACCATGAGATAAAAATACCATAATTATCCCTAATATAGCTTAGATATAGGCTTAGAGGTGTTTGGTGCACAAAAATAAGCTTTTAAGTCATGAAGGGACTAAAAGTGTCAAAAAGCGCACAAGTTTGCGTTTACGCGCATATCTCACATTCTGAATATCCCCGGACACCCAAAAATATATGTAAACACTAAAATATGTTATTTTAGTGTTTGGCTTGATAAAATTCCATTCGTCGCGTCAATTGGTTCGTTTTTCGCGTCCGTCCGTGTTTCGTCGTAATTAACCGAACAACATGACCGTACGACCAAACAAACCGACATCCCGCATATTTTTGAGTATGTTTCATGTTCCCCACACTTAGGCATCATTGTAGAGCCTTAAAAATGGTTTAACGGGACTTGGATGTGTCAGAAATGGCATTTTGAGGTGCAGGGGCTAAAACTGTCAACAAATGAAAGTTTCTGAATGCTGACCAGGTCCTTACAGACCGTAAGACCTGGACCTTACGGTCTGTAAGCATTGCCCAGATGCAGAAACTCATAAAATTGCCTGTTCAGCCCATGTAAGCGACTTGTACTGCCCTTAAACACTTCCAAGAGCCGCCTAAACTATTTCTTAGGCCTTAGGGACACTTGTTAATCATCAGGAATCATGTATAGGATGATTTGTCTTGATCTTAATGAATCAAGAACACTATAAAAAGCCCCAATGTTTTCACATTTTGATCATTCATTTCCAACTCAACATCTGATCATTTCTGGAGCTCAAGGCCAATCTCCAAGCATTCCTAGTCGTGCATTAGACCTTGGTAAGCATCCTTGATCTTCCTTAATTGAGTTTTACTTAGTTATTAGCTTAAAAGTCAAACCGTCGTAATTAAGGTTTGACTTATCAATTAATCACTAATGGTCTAGTGATTAGTCAAATTGAAGGTAGTTATAAGTAGGTAGTTATGTGGGCAATAAACCCTTAAAAGGGCACCCTCAGATTCCCACTCTAACTAGATCAAATATCGGGTCAAAGTTGTTTAGAAAAAGTCAACAGAAGCTTAATTTGCAAATTAACATATAATTAGCAATGTAGAAGGCATGTAACCTATTTTATCACTCATATAACTTGGTAATAAGTATAAGAACTGATCTAAGCTTCTTTGATCCGACAATTTTCTGTTTAGACCCGGTTCGGAACCGAAAGTCGCAAAACTTTGACTTTTGCTTTTACTTCAGTTCTGACCCGAATTAGATAGGTTTAGAAATGTCTTAGGGCTTCCTTAGGACCAGGTTACATGTTGGTATAACCCTCTGTGCTTGGTTCGTTGATTGCCCCATTCGTTTACACGTTTCCGTTAATTGCCTAATGTTGACCAATTTGTCCTTTTGACCATAAAACGAGAATTTTGGAAATGTGAAAGGACAATAATCCTTATTACTGATTTATAAAGTTGTCCCTAAATGTTCACATCAGTTGGAGGTCTAGATTAGGAGTTATGCTCATTAGCGTAATTATAACGCCTTTTAGTAATTAAACGGCGCAATTAGCATAAAGCCTATCTAAACCCAATTTTTGACACCAAAACTTTTACCCACTGATGTAATATAATATTTTGAGAATTTTAAAGATTTTTAATTATTTTTAAACTGATCATAACCTAAGGCTATCGCCTTAATTCGGTAAATACCGATTATACCCTTTTTGTGTATAAAATGAGTTTTACATAGTATTTTGACACCAATCCAATTGCTAATGATTTTATATAATAAATAAAGTATTTTGAACTTTATAACCTGATCAGAAAACTCAGATTTCCTGTATAACCCGGAAATCGCTTAAAATGGCTTTTTAAGCGTATTAAACGCATAGTTTGGGTTTGAAACCATTTTGGCATATAAGACTTATTACCAACTGATATGACCTAATAAAATAAGTTATTCTACTGATGTATTCGGACCTGAATCTCAGAATTTAATTAACCTCTTTTATAATCTTTAAAATGACCAAAATACCCCTACGGGGCTTATTTTGAGATTAAACTCGTTTTGGGCATAATGGAAGATATCCTACTAACATCACAACATATTAAAGGCATATTAACTTAGGAAACCTGTATATGACTCTTTTGGTTACTCGTTACGCACTTGTCGCGTTCGGATCGGCTTATGTGACTAGTTCGCATATATTAGCCGAAATGGGTCAAACCATATCATTTTTGTCTCAAAATCCAGAATGTGTTTAAGTTACCCATATTAAACAAGCATACAAGCTTGTCGGGCCAAAACCACATTCTAAACCGGTCTTCGCTTTATCATGCGTCTGACCGTATCTTCCTTTTGAAAACTAACCGGTCTAAGTCAAGACTTAATTAAAGACCCGTTAGGATTCTAATAGGTTATTAAAAACCATCGTTCCAGATTTAGGAGCCCAGTGAAAGCTATCTGTACTTGCTGATTTGATACGGCTGGGATTGAATTTATATTTAGCTCAGGTAAATACTTTTAACTTATTTTCCTTATACGGGCTTGGGGTACGGTATATAAAATACCGCTTGGTCGGGCATTAAATCTTCCATCGTATGGTGGTTAATTGATATTGATCGGCCCGTTTAAATTGTTTTGTTTGCTTAAAGCCTTTGGGAGGTTAATGACCATGTCCCGGATATCCTTGGCATCATTTTACGAAATGGCCACGACCTAAGCGCGGGGTGTAGGCGTACACCCGTCAGTGCCAAAATAATTAATGTGGTGTGTCTATTGATCTTTAACCCGGCACGATCCGGGCTACTGAACGCATAAGGAACATGTAATTCTTTTACGAGATTATATATTTAAATAATTATCCCAAGTTATAAAAAGTTTGTGCTACGTGCATTCAAATCAATTTTATTAAAATTTTCAAAATGAGCCAGTTGAATGTATTTACCAGTGTAAACTGACGTATTTTCCAAAAAGGCTAAATGCAGGTACTATACGTAATAGGCTGGCTACTCCAGGCATCAATAATCAAGTCTCGCAAGCTTTAGATGTTAAAGTCTGTTGAACAATATTACCTTTCTATTTTAGATCCGCCTGTGGATCCATCTTACATTCCGTTGTAATATTTGATATTACTTTATATCGGGTTGTAATATAGTTATCTTTTGCTTCCGCTGTGCATTTATATATTGTGTTATTTGACTATGATGATATCAACTACGTCACGATACTCCCCACCGGGCCCACCGGTAATATGTAGATATATCGGGGTGTGACAGGTTGGTATCAGAGCCAACACTGAGTGAATTAAACGCTAGCCTTTTTGTGTTTAATCTCAGTTACACAATTGCACATTCTTGAGTCTAGACAAGAACATAGGACTAATCCTAGTTCGTTTTATTTTGTCTTTATTTGGTTCCTTTGTTATTTTCTGATTAGCCCTTGCATGGGCAAGTCATTTTCTGTAGAAGTCCCGTCTAGGGCAACCATATACTTGTTTAAATTTTAATGGAACGATTATATTTAAAATATCATTCCTATATTATAAGATCTACCATTATAATAAAATGGCAAAATCTAAAAAGGACAAGACCTAGCCACGTGTTATTTTGAGACAGGGCCAAGACGGTAGTTCCACAATTAGATTCAGATCCTTGTTAACATTTCAAGTTAGCATTGTTCTGCGTTAAATATTAAAAGAATCTTAAAGGAAAAACCTTGCCTAAATGTCATTGTAGACATGGCCAAGACGGTAAAACTTATCTAAAAGATTCCAATCCCTGTTAACATCTGTAAGTATGTTAACATTTTTGGTAAACTGTGAATCGTTAAAGTCACACAGGCCATCTTTAAAAAGGGGGTTAATCTAAATTCCCTTATTTGAAATAATCATCCCTTAGTGATGAAGTGCCTACGGGCCAAACTTGTTGTCCGATAAGACAACGACCGTGGTGGTCTCTGACCCCCGTCTAAAGATGTTGGACTACGTCCAAGCATAATAGTTTGTATGATCAATGCGATCCTGACTAATATCATCAAATGAAGATGATCATATTATAAACATCCATAAATGATGAAATGCCTACGGGCCATACTTATTGTCCTAAGGGACCAAAAGACAGTTGAAGTCTTTAACTCTCTGTCAAGAAAAGGTAATGAAATATGTTCAAACCTTAATGCCTCGATTCTCTGAAATCATGGCTTATAAATTTAAAACTGTCCTTGTGACTAGGCCTTTTGCGCCACTTTAATATCCTTAATGTTTTTTTTACTAGGATAAATTATAATGAAAATACTAATATAATTAACAAATTAACCAATATGGTTTATATTACCATGGTTGATAAATCGTCAAAAGTGATGAATCCATAATAACCTCTGAATGAATCATCGTCAATATTTATGTAGCAATCAAGCTACATGGCTGGATCGGATGAGGTCAACAACCACCCGAGGGAAAATAATGATGCTCCCAGAATTAATATAACTGGAGCGGAACTGCAGGCATTAATAGATAATGCCGTTACGCGAGCTCTCGACAGACAGTATGATGAATCAAGTGATACATACTCAAAGACTCTATCTGTGGCTCGTAGTAAGCCCCTTTCTAAATCACATGAGTCAAAGGAAGACGATGTTCATAACTCGTCAAACCAGAGGAGTGTTCCGTCTAGACAGGTTGTGCTTCATCAAGAGGCACCAGTTAAGACCTGCTCATATAAATATTTTGTCTCCTGCAAGCCCAGAGACTTTACAGGAGAAGAAGGAGCCATCGATTGCATGACATGGCTCAAGGAGATGGACAGTGTTGTTGACATCAGCGGTTGTGCGGAACAAGATGTTGTGAAATTTGTTTCACAAACTTTTAAAGGAGAAGCTCTAGCTTGGTGGAGGTCACTGATCCAAGCTACGGGGAAGATCCCTTTGTACAACATGACTTGGGATCAGTTCGTCACTCTTATCAAAGAAAATTACTGTCCTCAACATGAAGTTGAGAAAATTGAGACTGAATTCTTGACATTAGTCATGGAGAACTTAGATTTTCAAGCATACCTTACAAGTTTCAATACCATGTCTCGATTGGTTCCTTACTTGATCACACCGGAACCAAAGCAAATAGCTCGCTTTATTGGGGGTCTAGCCCCAGAAATAAAGGCCAGTGTGAAAGCATCGAGACCTACTACATTCAGGTCAGCGGCAGATCTGTCGCTATCTCTCACACTCGATGTGGTCAGAAACAAGGCTGCCAAAGCCTCTGAAGATGGAAAGCGTAAAAGGGAGGATGAGAATTCTCATCGCTCCGATAGGAAGACAAAGAGGAACTCTGAGGATAAGGAGAGTTCCGGGTTTAAGAAAGACAGCCAGCAGTCGGGTGAGAAGACCAGGTGCAAAACCTGTCGGAAATACCACCTTGGGAAATGCAGATTTGAATCACAGCCTCTACCTTGTGGGATTTGCATGTCTAAGGAACATAAAACCTTGGATTGCAAGAAGTTGAAAGACGCAACCTGTTATGGTTGCAACGAGAAGGGGCATATCAGGACCAACTGCCCTAGGAATCAGAAGAAGCCCGAAGAGGCCAAGAAAACAAACGCATGAGTCTTCCAGACGAACGGCCAGGAGATGCTGCAGAATGATAACTATAAAGCAGGTACCTTTCCTTGTCAAGCAGTTTATGTAGAAATTTATTTGATCCTGGCACATATGATTCTATAATAAGCGATAAATGCTGAGAACTGTTGTCTCCGCCTGATTTGGACTCCGGTCATTTAATGCGAGGTAGCAATTGACCGATGATACTTTAGAAAATGCTCCAACAAATCTTAGATTGATATTTTATATCTATTAGGAATCACTCTTTTCTGATATCCTTATGGCAAGCTTTCAAGCTATCCAAATTCATCAATATAATAAAGACAGATGTGACGTTTTGATCCCCTGTCAAAAAGGTGATGGACTAGGTCCAACCCTTAAATGCCATTGATGGTCTTTTGTGACCTAGGCTAAGTGATATTGATATATTTTAAAAAATAACGTTCATTAAGAATGTTAGTGCCATATTGGCCTGGATAGTTTAATGAAACCATGGTTAGTACATGTTAAGGCCATCAGGGTGATGAATAGCAATTGTTGAATTGCAACTAAGTAAATGATTCATTTGGTAATAGGAACCAAAACTTGAGTATGACAAACTCGGATAAGACAACAGTCAATCGTGCCATTGATGATGCGACGCATGCTAATGATGCTACAATTGTAAACCTTAGAATTTCCAAAGATGTTCTTTAAACTATGATAGACGCAGCTGTTGGAAAAGCTGTGAAGAAGGCCGTGAAAAAGTTCAAGGAGCCAAATGCTACGTGCCCCAAATCCGTCAAAGGAAATATAGTTAAGGATAGAAAGTCTAAGAATGATAGCGCTTAAACTCTCCTAAAGAGTGTCAGGAGTAGTCCATATCAATGATAACGTTGGGTACGTTCTTTAAGTATAAATGCTAAGAATTCTGTTTTAATACGAATACCAATAAATCCTTCATAAATTGTAAGTATATTAGACTTTTAAAAATCTATCATAAGAACCCTAGATATTAAGTGTAAGGTAAAACTTACAGACGAAAATCATAGGAACCATTTCTTCTGTTCCTGTCAGAAATCTTCAGTCATGAAATTCTAGTGTACCCTCTCTCCAGATGAGGTACATCATCATATGAAATTGATATCTCTTTGATCTCCATCGATTACGAATACCAGATGGTATGACAAAAGTGCCATATGAGGATTGGTGTATCTTAATATGTTCCATAGATTGCTTCCATGCCTGATTAGTATGGAGGTTTAATGCATGGAACCACAAAGATATTCCAATGGTCATACGGTATTAAAGTCAACTAATGGTATTCAAAGAAGATATCCAGAATAGAATTGTCCAAATAAATGTTCCCTGGTAAAGGAATCTGTGGACTCATAGCATAAATGTGTCACTCATTTGACACCAGCAAGGATGGATGAACTAGAGCCTGAGATATGGAAATTCTTTGTAACCTCCTTGTACCTTGATTATCTTCTCCCAAGACTACCCTGTTTACCTCCCGAGAGACAAGTAGAGTTAAGATTAACATCCCGCTTAGGGTTGGAGTGTTGTAAGAGCTCCGTGTTGATCATGGAATAATCGAAACCCACTTGATTAAGTAAACTTTAAGATAAGAGATTCATATAGCCTAACTCGATATTCCGAGAGTTTGATAAGAAAGACGGTTCATTATGCATTCATTACCGCAACCCTATTTTAACAACGATTAAGAATCACCATCAACTACCCAGGATCGTTGAGTTATTCAACTAGCTATAAGGATTAGCTACTCCTTAAGATTAGTTTTAAGCAATGGTTGGGATAACCATCCCATCTTAAGATAAGCTTTTCTATAACAATTGATATGTAAGTATTAAGGCTGCTCCTTTGTAGACCTTGTATAGATGGAATGTTAAACATCTATTGTTAGATAGAGAATTGGTAAGTCCAATTATCAGGATCTGAAAGTTTCCTAGGAAACAACAAATAAGATCATACAAATCCATAATCGATTGTAAGTTGCCAGTATACGGCAGGAAATCAAGGACTTATGAAAATAGCAACCCTCCTAAGTTCTGGTTAAAAGATAAGGTTCAACAAAAAATAACACGCTAGAAGGGTGTGCCGAGTTGTAATTTTCAGGTTAGTTAAGCTCGGAATATATAAAGTCATTCGAAGGATTTGAATGTATCAAGACTAAATAGCTTACGAGCTAAGACCTAATATAGGAGCTTGGTGGAACGGGCAATGCGACCCACACTAATGATTTAGCGACGTGTCACCAATAAGTCGAAAAGCACTATCACATAATGATATGCAGATCTATGATAGTATGGGCAACGTATGTCGATTGAGAATCGACAGGTTAAGGAGCTCCAAAAGAAAGTATGCACCTATTGTATAGGTCAACTGGGATAACCTTTGGGGCCCAAATATACTATGGAAGTTAAATCCATGATACGAAAGAAAGTACTTCCTTTACTTTAAGCAAATCTCGAGGTCTTGATTTCTTTTAAGGGGGTGAGGATGTAACACCTCGAAAAAATCACGTCCAATGAAGTATTGACACGTGTAATAAACCCTAATGAAGTCCAACGTTGAATTTAAGGGACTAATTTTTCGAAAAATCGAAAACTTTGATTATGATAAGAACTGGAAGTATTATCATACCTAAAATAAGTTTCTAAATAACCTTTTACGGTTTTATATTAACAAATGAGCCACTAGTTAATCAAGTGTAGCCGTTTATGTAATTAATTGAAAGTTTGCGCAGAAAAGGGTTAAAAGCGTCAACATGTTAACTCTTACCTCTGAGTGACCTTTTAACAAACTGAGAGCCTCATGATATTTGATTATACTCTCAGGATTGCCAATCATTGGCCACCCAAGGCTTTTACGCCCAAAAGTGAAGTTACGCGCAACTTTGCAAGTATAAGGGACTAAAAGTGTCAATATGTTTAATTATACCTCTGAATGACCTTTTATCGAGCTCGAAGCATTATGATGTTTAATAATACCTTCAAGAATGTCTAATATGGATTAGATGAGGCTTCAATGCTATTAAATGATGATTTACGCAAGTTTACGCATTTGAGGGACCTAAAGCGTCAAATTGCTAAAGTATACCGATTCGTATGTTATCGGACCTTCCGGAATATGACCATGAGATAAACATACCATAATTATCCCTAATATAGCTTAGATATAGGCTTAGAGGTGTTTGGTGCGCAAAAACAAGCTTTTAAGTCATGCAGGGACTAAAAGTGTCAAAAAGCGCACAAGTTTGCGTTTATGCGCATATTTCACATTCTGAATATCCTCGGACACCCAAAAATTTATGTAAACACTAAAATATTTTATTTTAGTGTTTGGCTTGATAAAATTCCATTCGTCGCGTCAATTGGTTCGTTTTTCGCGTCCGTCCGTGTTTCGTCGTAATTAACCAACAACGTGACCGTACGACCAAACGAACCGACATACGGCATATTTTTGAGCATGTTTCATGTTCCCCACACTTAGGCATCATTGTAGAGCCTTAAAAATGGTTTAACGGGCCTTGGATGTGTCGGAAATGGCATTTGGAGGTGCAGGGGCTAAAACTGTCAACAAATGAAAGTTTCTGAATGCTGACCATGTCCTTACGGATCGTAAGGCCTGGACCTTACGGTCCGTAAGCGTTGCCCAGATGCAGAAACTCGTAAAATTGCCTGTTCAGCCCATGTAAGCGACTTGTACTGCCCTTAAACACTTCCAAGAGCCGCCTAAACTATTTCTTAGGCCTTAGGGACACTTGTTAATCATCATGAATCATGTATAGCATGATTTGTCATGATCTTAATGAATCAAGAACACTATAAAAAGCGCCAATGTTTGCACATTTTGATCATTCATTTCCAACTCAACATCTGATCATTTCTGGAGCTCAAGGCCATTCTCCAAGCATTCCTGGTCGTGCATTAGACCTTGGTAAGCATCCTTGATCTTCCTTAATTGAGTTTTACCTAGTTATTAGCTTAAAAGTCAAACCGTCGTAATTAAGGTTTGACTTATCAATTAATCACTATTGGTCCGGTGATTAGTCAAATTGAAGGTAGTTATAAGTTGGTAGTTATGTGGGCAATAAACCCTTAAAAGGGCACCCTCAGATTCCCACTCTAACTAGATCAAATATCGGGTTAAAGTTGTTTAGAAAAAGTCAACAGAAGCTTAATTTGCAAATTAACATGTAATTAGCAATGTAGAAGGCATGTAACTATTTTATCACTCATATAACTTGGTAATAAGTATAAGAACTGATCTAAGCTTCTTTGATCCGACAATTTTCTGTTTAGACCCGGTTCGGAACCGAAAGTCGCAAAACTTTGACTTTTGCTTTTACTTCAGTTCTGACCCGAATTAGATAGGTTTAGAAATGCCTTAGGGCTTCCTTAGGACCAGGTTACATGTTGGTATAACCCTCTGTGCTTGGTTCGTTGATTGCCCCATTCGTTTACACGTTTCCGTTAATTGCCTAATGTTGACCAATATGCCCTTTTGACCATAAAACGAGAATTTTGGAAATGTGAAAGGACAATAATCCTTATTACTGATTTATAAAGTTATCCCTAAATTTTCACATCAGTTGGAGGTCTAGATTAGGAGTTATGCTCATTAGCGTAATTATAACGCCTTTTAGTAATTAAACGGCGCAATTAGCATAAAGCCTATCTAAACCCAATTTTTGACACCAAACCTTTTACCCACTGATGTAATATAATATTTTGAGAATTTTAAAGATTTTTAATTATTTTTAAACTGATCATAACCTAAGGCTATCGCCTTAATTCAGTAAATACCGATTATGCCCTTTTTGTGTATAAAATGAGTTTTACATAGTATTTTGACACCAATCCAATTGCTACTGATTTTATATAATAAATAAAGTATTTTGAACTTTATAATCTGATCAGAAAACTCAGATTTCCTGTATAACCCGGAAATCGCTTAAAATGGCTTTTTAAGCGTATTAAACGCATAGTTTGGGTTTGAAACCATTTTGGCATATAAGACTTATTACCAACTGATATGACCTAATAAAATAAGTTATTCTACTGATGTATTCGGATCCGAATCTCAGAATTTTATTTAACCTCTTTTATAATCTTTAAAATGACCAAAATACCCCTACGGGGCTTATTTTGAGATTAAACTCGTTTTGGGCATAATGGAAGATATCCTACTGATATCACAACATATTAAAGGCATATTAACTGAGGAAACCTGTATATGACTCTTTTGGTTACTCGTTACGCACTTGTCGCGTTCGGATCGGCTTATGTGACTAGTTCGCATATATTAGCCGAAACGGGTCAAACCGTATCATTTTTGTCTCAAAATCCAGAATGTGTTTAAGTTGCCCATATTAAACAAGCATACAAGATTGTCGGGCCAAAACCACATTCTAAACCGATCTTTGCTTTATCATGCGTCTGACCGTATCTTCCTTTTGAAAACTAACCGGTCTAAGTCAAGACTTAATTAAAGACCCGTTAGGATTCTAATAGGTTATTAAAAACCTTCGTTCCAGATTTAGGAGCCCAGTAAAAGCTATTTGTACTTGCTGATTTGATACGGCTGGGATTGAATTTATATTTAGCTCAGGTAAATACTTTTAACTTATTTTCCCTATACGGGCTTGGGGTACGGTATATAAAATACCGCTTGGTCGGGCATTAAATCTTCCATCGTATGGTGGTTAATTGATATTGATCGGCCCGTTTAAATTGTTTTGTTTGCTTAAAGCCTTTGGGAGGTTAATGACCATGTCCCGGATATCCTTGGCATCATTTTACGAAATGGCCACGACCTAAGCGCGGGGTGTAGGCGTACACCCGTCAGTGCCAAAATAATTAATGTGGTGTGTCTATTGATCTTTAACCCGGCACGATCCGGGCTACTGAACGCATAAGGAACATGTAATTCTTTTACGAGATTATATACTTAAATAATTATCCCAAGTTATAAAAAGTTTGTGCTAAAGTCCAGGCATCAATAATCAAGTCTCGCAAGCTTTAGATGTTAAAGTCTGTTGAACAGTATTACCTTTCTATTTTAGATCCGCCTGTGGATCCATCTTAAATTCCGTTGTAATATTTGATATTACTTTATATCGGGTTGTAATATATTTATCTTTTGCTTACGCTGTACATTTATATATTGTGTTGTTTGACTATGATGATATCAACTACGTCACGATACTCCCCACCGGGCCCACCGGTAATATGTAGAAATATCGGGGTGTGACAAAAAGGTGAGAAGCATACATGACCTTATCTTCCTCGACACATTTACTTATTTTAATTACTGCCTCAGTTTTCTCCAACCAACGTAGCGCGGCAGTTGCCCCTTCATTGCATGCGAACTCAACAGGTTTACAGGCAAGAAATTCCTTGTAAGTGCAACCAGGCATTGCAACTTTCATTCTTTTAAGAAATGGGGCTTGCATCACATCATTATTATTATTAATGTTGCCGCCTCTATTTATACTATTACTGAAATTGTCACCGTGAGTACGTTTGCGGGGAATAGGTGCTGGAGGTTCAACTGGATTTCGGGCAGCAGCAAGGATTGCTGGAATTGCATTGGCTATTCCTTGAGCAACAATATTTTCTATATCTTGTCTGTTAAGAAATTGGTCTCCATCGTTTTGCTCAGATTGGTTAACTTCGTTAACTGGTTCATTACCAGCGTGTTCCATATGGTAATTAATATATATAAGTTATTAGCGCAAAATAAATAACAACCAAACACCATAAAACAATCACATACGATCCCGTCAGTTGGCACTTCAGAAACGACGTTCCCTCTCGTCGTATTTCCATGATATCCTCTCCCCCACATCTCGGATTCTATTTCCTGCGTCCACCAGCTCCTCGCCATAGTGACGGAGTTTAGCCAGGTTTTCTGTGCTCATAGGTGGATGTAGTGGAGGCTCAGGGTCAAATTGGGGGAAAAAGGTATTAGGGTTATTCAAGAGATTCTGAAATTGCCAGTCAGTTGTCCACCATTCTTCTAGCTCTCCTGGTAGAGGTCGGGGGTGGATAATAGGATCTAGGATAGCAGGTTTCAGATTAACTGGAAGTTGTGCTTCTGCTGGGTAATAGAAAAGGTTTTCATCGGCAAGTCCGATGAGGTCACTATTTGCCAATTGGCGGTCCAGTTCCTCCCACGGTGGCATCTCCTGGGTTTGCCCGGAACTTTCCCCAATCTCCTTTCCCTTGCCTTTATCCTTCGGATCTTCAATCTTTATAACTTTTTGTGTCGCTAGTTTCTTCCTACGCACACGCCTCCAGCCTACGAGTCTTCTTCTCTTCTTCGGTTTTGGTTTTTCCTGAGGTTGGGCTTGGAATTCCAAAGGTTTCTCAATGTCAGCCCAATAACCGGAAAAACCCTCGGAAACTTCCATGTCGGCAGAATGGATAGTGATATTCTGAAGAGCTTCAGACAACTCATTCATGCTGTGAGCATATATGAAAAACACACAAGCTTCTAAGTTAAAATTTTGTAAATCAATTTTTCACATAATCACAGAATGGCAATCAGAAAAATTAAGTATTTCTAAATACTTAATTGGCTAAAATCAGTGGCTCTGATACCACCTTTTTCTGTCACGGCCCCCGGCCCGGTTTTACCCATTTCAGGAGCCGCGGGACAGAAACCCGTGGTAATTATTATGTTGGCAGCGGAATTTTAACAGGATCTTTTAAAACTTGAAAATGCCCAATTTATTTTATTTCACAAATTGGGAATAACACCCATAATTTACAATAATGGTGATTTCACTTGGAAATCCCTGTTTTTACAAAAACATGTTTCTTTATTTTATTGAGCCACTTCCTCAAGCTTGTAGTGCTACACTGCACTTTTTCCTGGATCACAGCAGATCACCTGAAACATGTTTTTAAAAAGGTTTTATCAGCAGGGAAATACTGGCGAGTCATTTAAGTTGCACAAAACGACACATTGTTATAATATATAGTATTAAGGGTGATTATATTGTTTCTATCAACCAATTACCCCAAATCGGTATTTGTCACTCGACTGTGTGACTATGGTCAGATCACCCATTGGCTAACCCGTTGTCCAATGGTGACGGGTATCAAGTAATGTATACAAAACCCCACATACCGGCAGTAATTGAAGATTGCAAAGACTTAATCCCTGTAATTATAACTTTGAAACAAATTGGGTTTTGGAAACAATTTGATAAAAAGAGAATGACTCACATTGCAAGTTTAGTCGGGTAGAGTTTAGCTTACTGATAAGCCTGATAACCTAATTTAAACAACAATGCACATGAAACTAGGTAAGTAACTTAATACAAAATTTACGATAAGCTCACGAGATCGAAACCCTCACGACGAATAACAAAGTATAGCCCCGATTTTGGCAGCACTTAAACATCCATCGGATTGGTTTCAATCGATCGGACATTGTATCGTAGCAGTGATCGAGTTATTACCCTGTTATCGCGGCAGAGCTTCGTGCTTGTATGTGTTTTTGAGTGAATTTGGAAAGAACAGAGCACAACTCAACGTAGAAAACGTATTTTCATGTCGTAACAACTCCCCCATGCAAGTGCCAAGCCCCTAATTTATATGCTGAAATATCGGTTCCCCCGTGTGGCGCGCCAGACCCACCTGGTCCTGGCGCGTGGCGCGGCGGGTCACTTTTAGGGTAGGGTAGTTTCGTGTCCAACATAGCCTTTGTGAGTCACAATTCGATGAAATTCAAATCCTACAGCAAACTGTGAGGATAATACTAATTAGGGAATACCCCCGCTTGAGTTTTAGGGGGCCCTGATCCTAGTTCCGATTGTTCTGAAAATTTTAGGGGTCATGCAATATTATTTGGGGGTCTCAATTAGGTTTTCCTATTAGACATAATAAAATAAGAAGTAGTAATTTTAATGAGAGTTGTTACAGTACGCGTCCTTGAAATAAGTTACGATAAACGTGCAAGGAATAACTTAATCACGGGTGCACACGGGACTATTTTGGTCAGTGCACGGAGATCGTAGTAAGTTCCAATGATTCCATAACTTTAAAAGCATGGTTAAGCATGGTGGATACGCCTCTGGTACTTCCTATATATAAGCGTCTTAACCATATCGACAAGGTGTGACACCTATTCACGGGACGGAGGCGTGTGGTTGAAGCATGGTGGATACGCCGCTGGTACTTTCTATATATAAGTACTTCGCCATGCTAACCAATTTCTTGCGAAGAAAGTGCCATGCAGAGTTGAACGTTATTAGACCTCGAATACTATTGATACTATTTTTCAACACGCTTAACTCAATCGCAAGGCGTAACATCTCATTGCATCTCAAACGCGTCATCGCTAGACTTTTCGTAAGTCTACCCGCACGCAATCGCACTTCGCTGGAATCTAACTCGCACTCACTATCACATTCGCTTGAACGCTCAAACGCTTATCGCAAGTGTCAACCTCAAATGCTTCAATACTCGCTTATCGCTTATCGCATATCGCTTATTGCGTATCGCTTATCGAGTATCGCTGTTTGCTTTCGCTATCGCTCCTCGCCTATCGCGTATCGCTTCTCGCCTTTTGTTTTTCACTTATCGCTTTATGCATATCGCTTTCCACTCATCGCGTGTTGCTCTTCGCGTACCACGTATCGATTTTCGCTTATCGCTCACCGCTTATCGTCTAACGCTTGCCGCTCACCGCTTCTCGCTACCACAATACTTCAATCGCTGACTCATTCACGCATACTTGTATCGCTAAAAACTGAGTTCGTAGACAACTTCGTCACTCAGTTTACTCGATCTTTTCTTCGAACTTGGTCCAACCACTAATTGCTTGGACCGAGTATGCAAAGACTATCCGTACCATATCGACACGTATGACACTGCTTCACGGGACAGAGGCAATATGGCTAAAGCATGGTGGATATGCCACTGGTACTTCCTATATATTAGTGTTTTAGCCATATTGGCAAACTTTCGTGGAAAGATGCCTTGTGGGGATCGACGATAATTAAAACATTTTGGACCGTTTAAAGCTTTTTGTGAAAACAAAAATTTTTAAGAATAAAAGGAGATTTTCCGAAGATTTTTAATTAAACCCATTTTTGACAAAATAAAACTATCTTGTAACGTTGGTTTAACAATCGACTCAAGTTAACACCACGACATAAGAACTTTTCGTAACAATCAAGTTTTCCATAAGACCTTTTGATAACCCAACAGAACCTTTTCGACAACGCTAGCGTGAACATCGACTCAAGTTCCACGCCACGCCGTACAAAAGTTTTCCTAAAACCAAACTTTTTCTTTAAAATCTCATTGTCTTAAACTTTTCGAGAACTCAAGACAACTTTGGGATCGCTAACTCATGCATTACCAACCTCTAGTTGATCGAATCGCCTTACTCATCTCTTTCTCACGTCACCAAGATGCTCTCGCTAATCAATTCTCAACCGATCGCTCGTTCACTTTTCGCTCACCCTAATACAAATTTTCCGCTTACTCGTATCAATGCTCGCTACTTTTTCTTGTATCAACTCTCGCCGCCCTCCCTGTGGATTAATTACGGGACGAAATTTCCTAAAGCAGGGAGACTGTAACAACCCGCACTTTCGTGCTTGTTACTCTCGCTACACTCGTTACGCCTAGCACCAGAGATTCGGATCATAATGTAACTATATCGCTTACAACGCTATTTCGCATATATATTCGCATACTTTCAACACACTATATCGCACATCACAACGCCTACACTAACGCTAATGATGACATCGCGTGAATAGTTAAGTCGCTCCCATCGATCATCATAGAGCGTCGTAATGCTAACGCAGACTCAACGCAATTACTGATGCTATGACCTGTTATATATAATAATAATAATAATAATAATAATAATAATAATAATAATAATAATAATAATAATAATAATAATAATAATAATAATAATAATAATAATGGAGTTGTTGAATCTATTAAAACGCGCACTCGCAGGCACGCGCAACCCAATCTATCACACTTAACACGACGTTGCTTGTATCGCTAAAACGCTTAATGTGTCCACAATGTTTAACGCAACAAAACACTTCGAATGAAACGAAAGTCGGAAAACCAACTCGCACAAGCCGACGATCGAATGACCCTTCGATCGAATGGCCATCCGTCCGGATAACCATCCGATTGGATGGCCATCCGACCGAACGCCCGTCCGACCCAGTTAACCCATGCCGCCTTCTCACCTCTCACACTATAAATACCCCTGCTGTCACCTCATTGTTCATTAATGTGACATCCACCTCCGACCAGTGCACTCTCAAGCTATTTTCTCTCAATTCCTCGCGATTCTTGTAAGTTTTCACCCTAAATCTTGTGCTTTCATTATCATTACACACTTTCTCATCATTTTCTCCAACAAATCTCACTTTTTCACCGTGAAACCCTCTAATTCGGGCTGTTCTAAGGTGATGTCATCATGGAGTCCCTATGAACATTGAAGTGTGACCTCATCTCCTCAAGAACGGTTCGGATCTAATGGATTTCTACACTTTTAAACACTGATTTCATCATAATTTAAACATTTTCAAACTTTTCTTCAACATTCATCACTTTTTCACTCGAAACCGATAGTATCTGGACTCGTTTGGACTCTCTACTCATTCTCTAGTGGAGAACCAACCTGAGAATGGATTTCTATCGGAGAGACGGCCGATTCACAAGTTGAACATGGAACTCCGTCCAGAAAAGACAAGTCTGGTCGAACAGGGTGATTCCCGTCTGGTCGAATGTGTTGGACTTGATGTGATTCCCGTTGTTTGACACGTCGTCATGCCGCCTCCGTCAGACCACAAACTTTTCAACTTAACTGTTTTTACAAAATTATTAAACAAGCAGTTGCTCGATCGAAAAGCCATCCGACCGGATGACCGTCCGATCGAATAACCATTCGACCAGGTGACTAGAGAACTCAACACTTAACCAATTTTGCAAGGTTTCAAGGAATATCACGCTCTAGTTAAATAGTCATCCGATCGGATGACCATCCGATCGAATGACTATCCGACCGGGAGACTATTACTTTGCAACTTCAACCTATCAAACGAACAGTCATCCGATCGAACGGCCATCCGTCCGGATGACCATCCGATCGAATGACTCTATTTATACTACAACGAAAACTTCAAAAGTTCAACTTTTCACAAACACACATTCCCAATCGAATGACCATTCGACTGAACAGTCATCCATCTGGATGAGTCATCCGATCGTACCACCATCCGACCCAACAACACACTCAACGCACTGTTTCACGCTGTTCAACGCTTACGCTATCGTTATGTGATCAGGCTAACTCAGACCCGCTCTTTATCACTCCAATCAAGTTGTGTTTACTTATTAAACACCTACTGTGAGTATACTTGACCCCCTTTCTAAAACGCTTTAAACACACTTTGGGGTGTAACATACGTTCATATCAAAACGCAGTCAATACTTCAAACTTATGTCACATGCGAATTACTAATGTACATATTTACATGTGATGCCTGACACATATGTGCTAGGACTTTTACTCGCTCTGTCCGACCTTAGCTAGCATCGCATCGAGTGACTTAGCTGGTAGTATTTGTTTTGTAGTGTATATGTTGTGTATCTCGTTTATGTATGTGGAAATTCGCAACGCTTTTTATCTACTATGCTATTGCTATTATATCAAACCTGTATACTCACCGGTACATTTTTGTACTGACATTATTTTAATGTATGTTGCAGGTTAATCGCAGTCTACCTCGAAATCAAGCTAGGAAGTCTAGAAACACACAATAAATCTAGGTTGTCGGATTTGTATGGTTTGAGAGAGCATGAAATCTGTATGACTGTTTACTTATCATATTGTTTATTATTATGGGATAATGAACGCATTAAATATTGTCGCTAAATAGTTCTTATGGATTCTCTTGAGCAATCTGATTCGCCTAGTGCCGCGCCCCGATGATTCCGCCATCGGTTGGGGTGTGCCAAGCGATGCCAGTATTATGACTCTTAGATCTGAGCTTCTTGACGGGTCTGCTTAACGTGTTGTCATCAGACTTGAGTATGGTGGTTGCATGTGCCTCCGGACCCGTCTGAGTTCGTGAGTGGAAAAGTTAGGAGCTCTAGGGTATGTTTCCTACGTCATGATTCATTAAGCATCGTAATGTTGTAGATCAAGTACTACCCAAAACACCATAAACCACCATATGCAGCCGCTGCTGAGATGTAAGCGTGTAAAAGGAATTTTAAAGAGATAGAGCTAAAAAAATTTTGAAATTTGAAATAGCGATCCAAGAGTGAGAGAGAGAACTGTCTGTAGAAAAAGTTGAGTACATGTTGAAGCTGCTGAAATATAAATACTTTTTAAGATACCGTTTCTACATTAAATGGTTTAAATGCTTGTACATCAAGCTTTAAAGGCTTGTACATGTTGAAATTTCAAGAACAAGAGGCTTATTATTGTACAATTTCAAGAACAAGAGGCTGTTAGAAGAAGCGTTAACACATTCTTCTTGCACCGATGGTTTGTCATATCATCGGCTAGAGTTTTTGGGTGATTAGGTTATCACACTCGAGATATCGAACTTTTTCTTCTTGAAATATCTGGAGGTTGGTGCGAGTAAACTCTCGTGGCTTCTGGTTGCGAATGTAAGTAATGAGAGGCTTGTTAGGGTTGCGGTTAATCATGGGCTGCATAAGTATGTGAGGCATAATAAAGCTATTGTTCTTAATGATAAGGTAGTACATTTATGTGTGTGGTTATTCATATGTTGTTTTGCTTGGGAACTTTTAATATCTGTAATTTGCGTATCATTTGTATTGATTTGATATTGAAATTGGAGAAATTTGGTTTTTTGATTTTGTTAGGTTTGATAACAACAAAAAACCCATGAATCATAGATAAACCAAGCGAAAAACCCACTCACAATCAAACACAGAAAAAATCATCCATACATACGGCGTCGACCTGTGTCTCTAACCATCCACACAACCACTTCAACAATCCACACATACGTCGTCGATCTGGTTTCAGTTATTTTCAGTATCAAAGACAACTGATGTCTTTTTACTTTGAAATGAATCTCATTTTTCAAACAAAAGACGAGTTAATAAACATGAAGCAAGAGCAAAAGGCGATCATACATTTGGGTTAACAGAGCATACAACTTTTTAACGGACATGAACGTACATTTAAATGGTGTTCAGAACTCCAGTCCACTTTCACACTTTTGAAAACCTTTTCACTTGGGTCTCCAATCCAATCACCTCTTTCTCTCTCTAGACATAGATACGCATACGGGTGTATCTATAGTTTTTCTACCTGTACACCTGTCTATAGAAAGACACCTCTCTCCTTCCCAAACTCTTTCTAAGACTCTCCCATTTGATCATGGCTACATTTTTCGGTTAAATCTTTAGGCTACATGTTAGGGTGTTAAAACCTTCCATTTCCTTCAATTTCCAAAACATTCTCCCCAAACGAAACCTTCATCATCACCCAAATTCTTAACAGACCTAGAAAACTTTTACAAGGAACGTATAACTCGATATCAAAACATTGTTGATAAATACAAGACGCAGGAATTCATGGATTTAGGTTGACTCTGATCTCTATTCGGTCATCTTTCCAAACTGCAACACACGAGTCAATGCTGGGTTTGCTTTTGTAAACTTTACAAATGCAAAAGCTGCTATCAAGTTTAAGGATGCATTCCATGGTAACTGACAGGCCTTCTCCGACAGTTCAAACGATGATCTTATTTGATGTTTCGACAATTTGTAATGATGAATAGTTTGATCTTATTTGATGTTCTGACAATTTGTAATGATGAAAAGTTTGAGTTAAGGTGACCAGTTGATAAACATGATGCAAAAGCAAAATACGTTCGATCATATTTGATGTTTCGACTGCGTTTTCTTAAATTCCACATATACTAATTAAAAAAGTTGGTTAATTATATACGGATCGTATAACGTTATATGACCTGTATACATGACATAAAACAGTGATCGTATATTGAGTATACGAGCAAAATTTTTTTTAATAAAGGTTGTATATGACTCGTATAACTTTATACGGGCCGCATACAATCAAAAAATGATCGTATAATACGCTATATGACCAAAAAAATAATAATTATATTCCGGTCGTATAACATGCATGCATTTAATTACCTAACATCATTACAAGTTGTAAGAAAATGAAATAAGATCAAGCTTAACGTAATGAAATAATGGATATGGTAACAACTACCAAGGCGGCAGGATATGGTAACAACTACTAAGGGGTTAAAAGATATGGTAAAAACTACCAAGGCGGCAGAGGACCGGGAACTACCACCCACAACGGTTCTCCAATTACAGACCAGCGTTGTTTATCACCTTGTGTGATCATTGGAAGCCCGAAAAACAGTCTTGCAATTAGTCAGCAATCATTACTTCTTAATGAACTCGAATTCAGGAAATGATGAGGAATGTAAGCAGAAGCGTTGGGATTCAAGGGTTTAGACGCCATGTCGCACGAGGATGGGTACAGAAACCACCATGGAGATAATGGATATTATATAAATACCAAAAGCTTCAGCGATGACGGTTTGTTTTCCCGCAGAAGATTGTTGATTTTCCAGTGAAAGTAGGTGAAGAGTGTGGGTGAAATGGAGTGTGTGGATGGGTGGGTGAGTATATATGTGTAACAAAAGGGGGTTGAGTTGTTTCATGGTTCATGGACATTTATTAATATTGAAATCTTTTCCATCCAAGATTGGACTTCAAAATTAGGACTTTTCATAACAAGAAACCTTAAACACAACATTTTAAAATAAAACCTACCAAACCATAACAAAGTCCTAATCACCAATTACAATTACTCAAACTTCAACCAAAAACTTTTTAATTAACATGATTTCTAATGTTTCTTTCCTTTCTTACGCCCCTTCTTCTTCATCTTTTTGCTACCCGGTTTCATACCTAGTTCTCGAAGAATCTCGTATTGTATTTTCTCCCTTTCTAGTTCTCGAAGAATCTCGATCTGTATTCTCTCCTTTTCTAGTTCGCGAAGAATCGCGTTCCGTAAATAGATTTCAATGGTAGATGTCAATCAAAGTTACACAAGGCAATTTAACCTTACAAACACCATCTAAAAACTTATATAATATGCTTCATATATTAAACATAAAATAAGTAAAATATATTGCTCCATTCATTGCTTCACTTGACCCAAAAGATGATAACTTTCACCAAGGTGTTTATAATAAAACTTCAAGTATTCTGAACCCTAGCTATAAACAACCCAACAAACCCTAGTAACAAACGGTTCCCATAAACCAACTTATACGCGATGAATCCTCTGTTAATCAACTTATTCCTGGTTTCCCGAAAGAAGGAAGAACTCCGGCCTGATGTGGAGTTGGGCCCGCTGATTCCCGCTCTTTTAGCACGTCTAATTTCGACGTAAAGTTCACCGTTATCTGATCGCTTGAACACGATGGAATCACCAGCAACAAGCTTTTTTAGGTTCACGAAAGTATTCCATCCGATAGTTAACAGACGAACATCGGCAGGGTTCTTGCGACAACCCACATGGCATACATCGGCAGCAAGCTGGGAAAACTTTTACAAGTAACGTTTAACTCTATTCGGTCATCTTTTCAAGCAACAACACACGAATATGTGACCAGTTGATAAACATGAAGCAAAAGCAAAATACGTTCGATCTTATTTCAATGATAGATGTCAATCAAAGTTACACAAAGCAATTAAACCTTACAAACACCATCTAAAAACTTATATAATATGCTTCATATATTAAACATAAAATAAGTAAAATATATTCATACATTCATTGCTTCACTTGACCCAAAAGATGATAACTTTCACGAAAAAGTTTATAATAAAACTTCAAGCATTCTAAACCCAAGCTGGAAACAACCCAACAAACTCCGGATACTGAAAACCTTCAGCAATCATACTCTCAGTACTCTCACAACCCACCGTCGTCGCCACCCAACAAACTCCGGATATTGAAAACGTTATCTAAAGAATTACTAAAACTTATTAAACGGTTGTTTGGTTTTACAAAAAAAAAAAAAAAAAAAAACTTATACACGGGTCGTATAACATTATACAGCTCATATACAAATCTTAAAAACTCAAAACCTCACAAAAATAAACACAGTTGACTGTATAACATTATGTTGATCGTATACAATTGTATACGGCTCGTATAATGTTATACGCACCGTATACATGTAAAACAAAAAAACATTCCACTGCATTTATTTTTGTGTAAAAGCGTTCTATACGGGTTGTATAAGGTTATACGACCCGTATACACTAGGGATGTGAAAATAAGATCATAAGGATGTGGGAATAGTCGATGCCTATTCACTGAGTCAAACGTAACGTTAGGTTGTAATCTTTATGAGGGTTGACCGTTGACATCTTTTGAGATAAGAGCTTACTCATCATTATTGATAACTGATAGGGTGGGTCTTATGATAAGATGTATGTTCCATAGCAAAAGGTCAACCCTTGTAAAAGTCAGGCTGTTTTAATAGAGTTATTTTAAAAACGCAAAGGTGATAACATTTCCATGTTCGCATGTGTAGGAAATATGGGAGAATTAAAGTATAGGAATATATATACGGATATTTCTTAATATACATGCGGATAGTAAGAGATAACAAATGGATAAGTACTCTTAATTATCTATACTATTATAAAAAGGAGAAGTTATGTACAAGATAGTAATTTTATTTGCGTACAAGTTTTGAAGCATTATGTACAATAGAGAGAAGCCATTTTAAAGGGACTAAAGTTGCAACTTTTCCAAAATTTTAAGACACCATAGGGGTGTTTTAGGGATTTGATCATGGAATAACCGTGCATTAACTTCTCATTCTCAGACAATTGAATCGTTTCTTATATTGAATATATATAACCCTAATACCCAATCACAGTTTCCTCTCATCTCTTCACATCACTTGCCTCTACATCTGCTTCACTTAGTCCCCCTGTTAGGTATTTCCTACACCCTAATCGATTCATATTATCATTATCATTATGATGTTATAAAGGAGGTGACATGTGAGAGTAGGGGAGAATCCACAACGTTTCCGTCACCGTCATCGCCACCCTCACTACCACCATCTGATCGATGGCTGTTGTTTGACGATTGATTGAAGATGAACGGAGGCGAGATTATTCAACACCGCCGGCGACGGTGGGTTCCTAGCCAGGCTCAGACTATGTCGATGCCAATGGTTATCGCGATTAGGGTACGAGTTTTGTGGATTACTTGGATCAAATCATCTATCGGTTTTTAGACCTATTGTGAATTCAGTTGATTTCACGGAAGTACAGGTAAATGTAAATTTATCTTTTGTGGTATTTAGATTCCATTTATTGCATATCAATATCTTATGTGCAATAATCTCAATTACATTTGATGCTTTTTGATTGAATCTAAGAGTACCCATTTGTTAGTTGCTTTCTCAATTACATGCAATCCACCTGATTTTATGGTAAATAATGGTTGTTAAAATAGGTGAATATGGTTTTTTTTAATTGTTTTTTTTTTGTTTTTTGTATATGGTTGTGATGATATCGGTGTGTTATGTTTCTGTTTAGTTTTGTTTGATATAATTGGTGAATATGGAATTTTGTGTTGGTTTTTGATTGTACAGAAGGGAAATGGAGAGTGGGAAGCTGTTAATTAGTGGGATTTCATGCAACACCAATAAAGAACGTTTGAATGAGCATTTTCAAACATTTGATGAAGTGATTGAAGACGATTTTCAACCGTTCACTCATGCACGCGTAAGTTTCAAAGTGATAAGGGTGAACGGGGTGCTCCCCACGTGGGGAGTATTCCCCACTTAGCCACAATCAATCAGGTTATTCCATGTCAACTCCCCTCTTAAGTCCCTATTTTGCACTCAAACGTTGGCATCACTCCACTCACACAATTATTTTTTTATAAAAAAAGAAGAAAAAAATATGATTGGTGGAAAAAGGGTGGACCCACATTAACAACCAATCACCCCCTCTCTCTCTCTCCTCTCTCTCTCAATCGGTGAGCACACACCGAGCTAAACACAAACCGCGCGGTAAAATTTTGTTGGTGGCGGTGTACCCGCACGGCAAAGGCACTCCCCGCATGGGGTCACCGAAGGTGCCCCGTGCACCCTAATTACAAGGTAGTTTTGCAATATGATATAATAAAACTGAAATTAAGCCACCTGGCAGCATTCCTATTTGCAGGGGCCATCAAATGTGAGTGTGAACCAGATGTATCTGTCAGGAGGTGTGTTTAACCGACCTCAAGAGGCACGAATGCTCCCAATGCCAGGATTAGGTTCTTTTCAGGTAAGATATGTCTCTTTATTGCAATGCTCATTATTTCTGCTTCATGGTTTTACATTATTTTGTATTTATGGTTCTTATAAGTAGGAAAATTGACATGGAATTTTAATTTCTTTCTGCAGCCTAGGAATCCAAGTGGTATGGGAACAGTGTCAATTTTTCTCTCAATTAATGTTGTTGTGCTTTCATTTTACTTTCACTTATTTTTCTTTACTTTTACGGGCCTAATTTATTATTTCCTTTTTTTTAAATGTTTGTAGAATCGTAGGTGGCTGGAAAGATAGAATTGATGTGGAGGACATAGATCTTGGAGTTCGGGCTAGCATCAAGGTGTGGAAATCTGTCTTTGTTGGGGACTTAGAGGTGAGTTATGATATCAAATATTAAATTTTATTTAGTTCCTACTTTATATGTGAAATCATTTAGTGTGCCCATTTGTTTCAAACTATGTAATTGTTTATCTTGCGGGAGTTCATTTTACAGAGCATTAGGGCTCATGGTTTAGAGGTCATTCATACTTGTTAGGGTTGTGGGTTGATTGGGAAACAAGGATTTAGAGGTTCATTCAGAGAGCTGGATATATCTGCTAAGGTACTGAATACTATTCTATTGCACTATACATTGTATTATGGAAGCTATGCATTGAAGGTTATGTTTTGTATGTCTTAAAATTGGTTTTGTGAACCACATTCTCATGGTGAAGATGTGTTTTAAAGCTGACGGACTTAGGCTAATGGTTTTTACGGTTGTATGCAGGTTCTAAACTGATGGTTTTGGTTAAAGGCAACATTGATGTGCACCTGGCTATTTTGCCACATATATACAAGCCGCTCGATGCGCACCCAACCCAGTCTAACTTGTTTTGGCATGTCGCAAAAGGTACATGTCATGGTGATATAATCTGTAAATAAACCGAATATTCATTGAACTGTTTGTGACCCATTCAACAAGAAGTTCTTTTATTTAATAAACAGACGGACATGAGCGTTTGTTCATTAATGTAAACGAACGAACATGAACGCATGGTCGTCTGTTCGTGAATGTTCGTTCATTTAAGTTCGTGAAAGTCCGTTCATTTACGTTCGTTTATTTTCATGTGGGTTTCTTCATTTGCGTTCGTTTATGTTCATGTGGGTTTGTTCACTTGCGTTGGTCGGTTTAGATTTATCTATTCATTATTTGTAATACTAATTGTCCTATCATGCATCAACCCATCACCCCAATCAAATTTTCGAACCAAGCACTGGGTAGTCAACTAAGGAACGAACAAGAACACATTCATTATAAAACCTACATGATCAGGTATGTGATGATCTTAACAACCCTGACTTGTCTAATTTTGTTTGTTTTTAATCCTAAATAATCAGGTATGGGATGTTGTTTCAAATGAAAAGGCAGTTAATATTATTTCAGCCGGAAAGGAGGAATCGATGAAAAAGTGTGGAGTATGCAGTCGCTTAGTGGAACCACAAGTGAGCAGGATACATGGCCGATGACATTAGTTGTTTGCCCATTTCTTCACAATCCATCAACATTTTCTCCTTGAATGCCGGCATATGATGATCAAGAATGTCTCATTGTTGTTAGTCTCCATATTGTATATCCTCTCTTACATTTTTCTTAAGTATTCTTATCTCTGTAATACATAACATCAAGGCCCAATAATTGGAGCCCAATCAATAATTATAGATGTCATTGTGATATGTGAGATTTGGTATTGGAATCGGCCTAGGTAAGATATATTTCTTGATTCGAATTCTTCGTTTATATGTCTGATTTTCTTTGTTTTGTCGATCTACAGATCTTCATTTTCTTCGTTTATATTGCTAACGGCTTGTTTTTTCGTTTCATTGATCTTTTCTACATTAATTTTAATTTTTGTTCCCACTACACAATCATGCAGGAATCATTTTAGTACAACTTTAGTGTACTTGAGCCAAAACTTTGCATCACAACATTATATGGAAATTATTCTCTTAGTATTAACCGGTGATGTTAGTAGTAACCACGACTTATAGTAACTTTGGCTATCAACTTTAACTACCGTGATGACCCGAATTGATACCGTCCGAAACATAGGTACCAAGGTTTGTTTTATTATGGTTTTGATCCATGTAAAACCGATGTTGATTGTTATATCGAATGCGTGTATATTGAAATGATACCAGTCAAAAGCCCGCCACGTAGCACGGGGATTATAATTGAATCTGATAAGTTGGGACACCCGCTGCAACGCGCGGGCCTTCCCACTAGTAAGTTAATAGGGGTAAAAACCATCGTCGTGCCTATGGATGGGTGAGTTACCGGGTTTTCCAGTAATTAGTGGTGGACTCGGGTTACTCTCGGAATACTCCGTTTGGTCCAGTGGATGCCCGAGAGTGCTCGAGATTGATTCTGTTTGCCGTTAAAAAAAATATGGGTAAAATTAGGGCTGTAAACAAACCGAACGAACACGAACAAGACCATGTTCGTGTTCGTGTTCGTTCGTTAAGAAAATTAACATGTTTGTGAACTGTTCACGAACGCATACCGAATATAAGTTTATGTCCGTGTTTGTTCGTTAAGGAAATTCAGTTGTTCATGAACAGTTCGCGAACACTGGTCTCGAAAACAAACGAACGCAAGCAAATAAAAACAAACGCAAACGAACATATAACTTGAAAATAAAAAATAAAAACATTGTTATCCTTAAACATTGGATATAACTAGTTAAATAAAACCATCAAATGATAAATCAAAACACAAGAAGTCTACTACACCACCAAACGATGAATCAAGTTTAACTATTTTAAACATAATTATCCCCAAAAATGTCTTAGAATGTCTAAATTTTAGTTAACTTAGAAAAAAATAGGGTTTCAAGTTTTCAATATGTTTAGATAAAATGTTTATTATTTATTATTTTTTATATACTCAAACGGACACGAACGAACGATACCTGTTTTCGTGTTCGTTCGCTAAGCTAACCGAACGAAATTTTTTGTTCGTGTTCGTTCGTTAAGCTAATCGAACGGACATAAACAAACTTCCCGCCGAACGGTTCACGAACTTTTTGCTGAATGTTCGGTTCGTTTACAGCCCTAGGTAAAATCAAATAAAAAGTTGATTTTGCATAAGTAGAATGAGAAGAAATCATAACCCTTCATTTTCAAATCAATGGTTAAGATGAATATAGGAAAACGGAGAAGTATAATGGTATCTTTGAAAAATTATATTTATTGAATTTCTCTCTCTACATTCACATACATATTCCACCCTGTTTTTTTAAACGTTCATAGTTTTTTCATACGACATTATTTTTTAACAAAAATTTCACCATAAAATTTAGCGTTTTTTTATCTTTAATTTGGGATTGCTATATAAAATATGACATCTAAAAAACCCCACAAAAATGTGTTGTATTTCTAAGTTGTATAGCATTTTTTTGTGCTTTATTTTTTTGTCTTAATTTTTTTGCTGAATTTTTTGTATTGGATTTTATGTATTAATTTTTTTGTATTGGATTTTTGTACTAGATTTGTTTTGTGCTGTATTTTTTTGTGTTATATTTTTTACTAGATTTTTTTTTGCTAAATTTTTTTGTACTAGTTTTTTTTTTTTTTTTTGTATTTTTGAGAAAACAAAACCGGTGTCACATGTCATCTTCACACTCCAACTTATAAGGACCAAAATGTTTTAGTACCAAAATGCTCTTCCTTCCTAGTTATAAAGAGTGGCACATGTCATAATCACAATTATTTTTAGACTACTTAGACAAAACCCAATTTTTAATGAATCATTCCCTTAACTTAATATTCCAAAATACATACTCGTATTCGGTCTATATTTCTCCCATATGGGACGTTAATTGTGTTGCAATTAGGTTGATACCACACATACACACTGAATAAAGTTAGATCGAACGTATGCTAATTACATTATTTTTTAAAGAGAGAGACCGAAACATCCAACAAACACCTTTAATATGGACTTGTCTATAGTGAGACTTTATAACCACAAACCTCATAGTTGTTAAATCACCTAGATACTCCTAGGCTAAAGACATTTCATATCTATTAATCGTACAACAAAACATCCTAATTATTTTAAATTCATCACATGCACACAATTTAAATCAGACTGAATTATACTATTGCTTTGCTATACTTTGTTTGTAATTGAATTGAATTTGTCTTCAATATCTTTCTAATTTCATCTAATTTATCATTGGTCAAAATAAGTTTATATACACGGTCAACTTTGGCACATACAACCCATATAATATATTATGGTTTACAATCAAATACAAATGCTCCTAAAAATAAAAAAAATTACAAAGGCTCCTAAAAATAAACCCACTACAAAAAAAAAAAAAAAAAAAAAAAAAAAAAAAAAAAAACTAAACACCCACCACCACCCAAAAACCTAAAAAAAACCTATACGCAGCCCAAACCAGGGGTAAAATTGTCTTTTTTACCCTTTATATACGCTGCGTATAGGCCTTTACGCAACATATATAAATGGTGTTTAAAAAAGTAAGTATTTCTTACAAACTTTTTTATACAACATTAATCAATCTTATACGATAAATATCGTATCGTATAGGTGTAGTATAGGTCACGTATTGACTTCGTATCAGCCTATAAGTGTGACATCGTATCGTATCGTATCGTATAGTGTAGTATATGTCCCGTATAGGTGTAGTATCGTATAGTATAAGTCCCGTATAGAACTATAGATGTAATATTGTAGGCATATACAAGACGTATAAGGGACCTATACGAGACTTATACTACACTATACGATACGATACGATATAACACTCGTATAGGCCTATAGGTATAGTATAGGTCTTGTATAGTACTATAGGTGTGGTTTAGGTCCCGTGTAGGCCTATAGGCATATACAAGACCTATAGGGAACCTATACGAAACTTATACTATACACTATTTGATACGATACGATACGATGCAATACGATACTACTATAGGATACCATACAACACATGTATAAGCCTATAGGTGTAGTATACTAATCCGCATTGTTTATTTGAAGAAACATAAGAATTGTTAATAACAAACCTGTGATTCTAACAAACATCGATTGGTTGATTTGAACGAAGCTTGGCGGTCGAAAATTAAGGCTTGAGAAGAACATGGGATGAGAAACAGTTAGAAATTGGATGAGAGGTAACCTGGCCTTAACTAGCTGATAAAGTGGATGAGAGGTGACATGTAATTAGGGTTTGTGAAAGGAAGGAGAGAGAGAGAGATGCAATCGGGAAAGAAACGTGTAGGTGAGAGGAAAAAGTTAATTTCAAATCCCGCCTAAACACAACGAAGGTGGAGTAAGGCACTGCCACGTGGCAATTATAAGCCTAAGAAGGTGACAAGTGGCTTCAATTTGTTTTGTTTTATAACATGGTATACAAATACATATACATATTTTCAGGGCCGTATTTTCAATTCGCATAGGGCCCATAGATTTTCGAGAATTTTCGGAGATGGCCCTAGAATAGTGGTGGACCCATAAATTATTTACTAGGGGTGCGTACGTGGGTCTTAACCAACATTTCAAGGGGCGCGGTTGGGATTTTTGCATATAAAATACACTAATTTTTCTTTTCAAGGGGTGCGCTCGCCCAGCCAGCATATAACCTAGGCCCGCCCCTGCCCTAGAACCACATACATTGTTACAAGATTCTTCATGCTTCTTGTTGTCCTAGGCAATCTTATATGTGGTTAAATTTTTGGTATAACTTTTATACCAACTATGCTTTTTGTTTGTCATAACTTTTACATAATGGGTAAACAATAAGCAAACAACTTAACTCTAACGTAGGTGATCCGCTTTAAACTTCAAGGATAATTATGGATAATTTTTCATGTACACTTAAAAGATATCTTTACTACGACACCTGGATGTAACACCAATTTAAATAATTAACTCATTTGTTGTTCTTAAAAATGGCAAAATCATATTGAAAAGGTTTCACATAAGATTCGGAAGCAAGAAGATGAAACATTCATCATCTTTATGAATGCCATTGGCATGATGTGACTAAGTGTCTTCTTAAAGTTCAACAATAACTTGATTGGGTTGTGATTTCAACTAGCAATAAGGAATATCAAGTAACACAATCATCTTTTTCTATTGGTTTGGCTTAGGAATGATCTTGTATAGCTATATTGCATGCTTTAAATCATTATCATTGTTAAAAGATCAAGTCAATAAACTCTATTAGAATTTTAATTAGGTGAATTAAACCCTTGAGATAGGTGATAAGCCCAAGACTTTTCGTAGGAGTTGCATGTGGGCCACAAAACACTTTTAATAATCCATATAGGTTGTAATGTTTTATTGCATACTTCTGTTGATGCAAGTTGTGATTAGTAATTAATAACTGTATTAGGTAACACTTTAGATTTATTTAGGCTATAGGGTGTGGTTATGATACTCATGATCATCCACATCAGCGTCATATCACTCACTTCTAATCCACCATACAAAATTACTATCTTAAGGGTGTAGTCATGACCATGGTTGCAAAAGTCGCTAGACGCTCCCTAGTCGGTCAACCGGGGAGTTGAGAGTACTCGACATAGGCGGAGAGTACTCGGGGAGTACTCGGATATGTTAAATTATAAAGAAATTAGTTTTCGAAAATTAAATATAAGTCTAATAACATAAATTTACTAATATTTATAACAGAATACGTTAAAATGATATTCATTATTTAATATGATAGTCATATAAATTATGTTTTATTATTTTTTAAGTCAAACTCGGTCCGAATTGACCTACTAGATCCGATTTTGGTCGAGTTTGACCGCGTTTGATCGATTCCGAGTAATTAGGTGGAGTTAGAGAAAGTCGTCTCGGCAGCCTACCTTGTAGCGACTACTCGGGGACTACTCGACCTTGGAAACCTTGTTTTACAACCATGGTCATGACCAAAACTAATTAATATCCTCTTATTTTAATTTATTTTTTATGAAAAGAAAAAGGAGGCTTATGGTTGTTATGATTTAATCCATACGAACCATGATGGATGAGGTAAGTAGGTAGTGTAATCCTACGTGGCGATTGATACCCCAACTCATGCCCCTCACACCCATTTAGCCTTGTATCTTTACCATGATGGATGAGGTAAGTAGGTAGTGTAATCCTACGTGGCGATTGATACCCCAACTCATGCCCCTCACACCCATTTAGCCTTGTATCTTACAAACTAATAAGATTAACACAATATCAATAATATCATTTACTATGCCATCAAATTATCTCATATATGTCTCCTATTTCTGACAAGGTTAATTTTCATTTAAGACTTCAAGCAGTATATGATTGGGAAAAATGCATGGTAACTGCTTTACCTAATCAAGGTATAGTTTTTTGGTACTTTTTTTTACTATAAGTAATTAAGTATATGAAATCATTCAGTTAAAGTGAATTAGTAATATGGGACCTCCAAATTTCGACGACAGTTCGCTTTTAATGACGCCAGCATGTAAATTAATATTTGACTAAGCTTTTATTATTGGCATGTTTGATTACGTGTCATGTGGACTTAGGGTGAGGGGGGCACTCCCCTAAGAGGGGAGTCCCCTCTCTTACGCACACCCAATCAGATTATGCCACGTCAACTCCCCTCTTAAACTCCCCTCACACCCCAATTTGATGGCGGCACTCCCCTACTAGGTGACTTTTTTTTTATTAAAAAAAAAAAAAAGTTTTCATTGGTTGATTGAATGGTGGCCCCACCATCTCTCTCCTCCCCTCTTCGGTGCCTCCTCCCCGATTTGGCTCCCCCATTGAGTCCCCGCATGGATGGCAGCACTCCCCCATTTGGCTCCCGATCGGCAAAGGGGTCACCGCACATGGGTCACCGAGGGTGCCCCCTCACCCTTAGAATTGATTTAGAGTTTTGAATGACGTGTGTTTATTTATAATTAGATTCATTCATCATTTCATCGACTTACATATATTAAACTAATTTTAAGCCAGCTTTGCGCGATGGTAAAACCGTACTACCAACGTCTGGTGAAAGGGGGTAGATTCGGGCTAAGTGATATTCTATAAACTATTTATAACACGAATCTATAACATAACTAGTATTAAGCATCCCTACGTTGCGGCGGAGGTGAACACCAATGCCACACTACTGCCATTGACCACTAACACTAAAGTTGTGGTGTGTTAATGTAAACAAATTAAACCGAAACGTAAAACATAGAAAAGAATAACTAAGTCGATCTAGGACTCGTGCCTTACGATGAACCTGTCAAACGGAAAAAAATAGAAGACATAAAAAATTTTAACCACACACGCACGTCGCAAAATTTAGAACGAAACGTAAAACGAAAATTTTGCGAAAAATCAAAAGTATATAGGACCAAAGTTGAAAAGTAAAAAAATTGTGAGGTTAAACTGCAGATGATGAAAAGTTTTAGGGTTAAAAATAAAAAAAAAATCAAATAGTTTTGGGTTAAAAACAAAGAATCAAGAGTTAACTGCCATTTTCGTCCCTGTGGGTTGGTCACTTTGGCCATTTCAGTCCATTTTTCAAAAATGCGCCATTTTCCTCCCCGACGTTCTGGAAAGGTGCCATTTCAGTCCAAAAATCATAACCCAGTTAAGTCAGTTTGTAAATAAGGACTGGTTGTGTAAATTTGTAACATAAAGGACTGATTGTGTAAATTTGTAACACCACCACCACTAGCCCTGCCACCACCACCACTCCGCTGCCACCACCACCACCACCACCGCCACCACAGCCACACCGCCACCACAGCCACTGCCACCACCGCCACCACCGCGACTACGGGATCTTGTGCGATTATCTTTGGCTTGTGCGATCAAGAGTTCATCATCATCGTCAATCATCACATTGATCATCATCAACAGTTCTTCGAACCACCATTCCATACATAACCCGACCTGCTACCACGTCTTACCACCGGAGATACACCAATCCATCCATCATTATTCATCAACAGTCACCGTTCATCATCGTCATCATCTCCGTCAACGATCACAACGATCACCAAGCACATCACCACCGTTGTGTTCGGAGTTCTCGAGACCACCGTGCCCGATAACCACCTGAACTTAACCTGAACCTCACTCCGGTCATCGTTCACCACCATTGTTCACCTCTGTTCATCGTCGTCATCCTCTCCGACAACCCTCGTTCACACCATTTTGACCTCTCTCAGCCTGTCTTTCAGCAAATGGCTCAATACAAAGCTGGAATTGTTCCTGTTCATTACAGAAGGTATGTTTTAAACTCATGCAAAAGGCACAAGATTGGTATTTTATGAATCTTTAAAATAAGTCTTGACATATTCTTGTGGTTAGGGTGCCATGTATGAAGAAAGGTGGGATCAGGTTTACAGTGAATGGACACTCATATTTCAACTTGGTGCTGATAACAAACGTAGGAGGAGCAGGGGATGTAACAAGGGATTTTGGGATTTGGGTTGTCGGAGAGGATGACGACGATGAACGGAGGTGAACAATGGTGGTGAACGATGACCGGAGTGAGGTTCAGGTTAAGTTCAGGTGGTTATCGGGCACGGTGGTGGCAGTGGCTGTGGTGGCGGTGTGGTTGTGGTGGCGGTGGTGGTGGTGGTGGCAGTGGCTGTGGTGGCTGTGGTGGCGGTGGTGGTGGCAGCGGAGTGGTGGTGGTGGCAGGGCTAGTGGTGGTGGTGTTACAAATTTACACAATCAGTCCTTTATGTTACAAATTTACACAATCAGTCCTTATTTACAAACCGACTTAACTGGGTTATGATTTTTGGACTGAAATGGCACCTTTCCAGAACGTCGGGGAGGAAAATGACGCATTTTTGAAAAATGGACTGAAATGGCCAAAGTGACCAAACCACAGGGACGAAAATGGCAGTTAACTCAAGAATCAAATAGTTTTTAGTTAAAAGTAAAAAAATGATTTTTTTTTTCTTGTTGAAAAACTCCAGAAGTATGAGGTACAACACCCCTATGTCTAAAAATGTTGGAAATCAAAGGCATCAAAATGAACTGTCCGTAATGACAAATGCACATTGCCACAAGGACTTGTTTGGAATTTGATTGGTATCATGTTTCGTTCATTACAATACTGTCAAAAAAGCATAATGTTAATAAAACATAAACCTGAAAGTCAAACATAAAAAAACCACAAAGATAACAAAACGAAGATGTAAAACTATAATATTAAAGAAACCAATAAAAAAAAAATACAATAATAAATAGAGAGTTATAACAAAAATATGAAAAAACAAAACAATATTAGAATATTTAAAATTAATATAAAACATAAAATCAAATGTTATTATGTTTGTGGCGGCTGTAGCAAAATTACAACTTTGTGCAACCTACTAAATACCACTTTTATCTTTGTCTAATTAGCAATATTGTTTTTTTAAGGCTAACATGCACTCACCTACACTACTTCTATATTACAATTCACCTAAGATTAGAACTTCGGTTTTCTTCAAAGAAGCTATACTTGTTACCACTGGTGATCTTCAACTCTTACCACTGGTCTTCTTCAAAGAAGCAATATTACTTCATTTTGACCAATGAGCTTGCTGCACAAATTATCACTAGGACACTGGTGCTAAGAACATGCGACAAATGTTATTATGCGACAAATGTTATATGAATCTGAAATTTATATAATATGTAACATTTAACGTAAAATCGAACTCATAGAAAGAAGTTAACATTCGATATAAACTTAACATTTTCATATGACATTTATCATGTTGAATTTCTTTTATATTATACTTAACATACAAGTTTAACTTTAACTACTGATAAATAATTATATACAAATATATAGGTCCATTATAGATAGATCATTTGAATTTTTATGATCATGTACGACTTGAATTTCAGAGGTTTTTAGCATCATCGTACGACACCGGCTAAGGCACCATAATATTGAGGGTCATGCTATTTCCACACGAAAGAAATTATTTTCACACCTCGAAGCGCCGCGCTATGGCCATAGCGGGGCGCTTCGGTCGACAAAAGGTGATTTGATCGTTTGACTGACATGAGTTGCAGAGACATAAAGGTGATACGAGGTTGCAGAGTCTCGTGAACCCTAAGCGCCGCGCTTTGGCCATAGCGCGGCGCTTCGACCCCAAATTTTCACTTTAAAAAGGCCTCACCTGCTCAGACACAACATTCAAGTTTTATGCGATATTGTTACTCTACTATATTGATTTTGGAACATTCAACATACGCGTGATTTTGTTGTTTGTCGATTTTCTTTGCTCTATTAGTTACATCTCTTGAAAAAACGATGTCGTGGTTAAACAACTATATTTTCGGTCAATATTCTGACGAGACAGTTGTTCCTGATTCTTACGAGGGGACCGCTATTTCTGACTCGTATGAGAAACCGGTCTCGTCCAACTTGAGAGAGGCAGAGGTTGTATCTGGCATTCGTTATCGTGATAACACGGTGACGCTGGATTTGAATACCCCTGTGGAGGACCCTTACGCACAACAAGGTTATTCGAATTTCGGTTACGGTGGCGAGTACAGCTTTGTACAGCAGGAGTGTGGTCCAAACGACAGTTACGGTTGTCAACAGAGCTTACAAGGTTATTCGAATTTCGGTTACGGTGGCGAGCACAACTTTGAACATCAAGTATATTCGGACCTCGGTGACGATGGTGAGCCGGGGGATGTGTCTGTTGACGAGGAAGGCTGTTACCCGGTTACGTGTTCGTTTGATACAACACAGACCTTTTCGTCACGTAAAGAGTTGGTGCGTTGCGTACAAGACACGGCAAAAGACAACGGTTACCTCATTGTGATTAAGAGGTCGAATAAAAGAGGAGAGAATTACAAGATTTGGTTTCAATGTACTTTTGGTGGGGAGCATAAGAGTATAGCTACACAGAGGAAAACGGGTAGCAAGAAAATAGGCTGCCCGTTCGAGATGATCGGGTTTTCGGAATCATCCGGAAGTGTTTGGAGGATCGAGGTGACGAAGGCGAAGCATAACCACACTCCTATTGAAAACTTAGAGGGTCACGCGTATGCGAGAAGGCTTTCTTCGGAGGATAAAAAACTGGTTAAGGAGCTGGCAGAGCAAGACATTCCCAACCAAAGTATCTGGCGAACGCTGACAAAAAACAATCCGACTAGAAAGCTTATTTCGAAAGATATACACAACGCTGTTCAGAAGATCAACGCCAAAAAAAATGTCGGTAAGTCTCCGATGCAAAAACTTGAAAACATTCTTCTCGAAAAAAATTACACTTATTACATGCGCACAAATGAGATATCGAACGAAGTTGAAGATGTCTTCTTTGTTCACGAAAGATCATTCACTATGTGGTGTGCCTTCCCGCATGTGCTAATGATTGACGCCACCTACAAAACGAACATGTACAACCTGCCATTTGTTCAGGTCGTAGGCATGACGTCGACAAACAAATCGTTTACGGCTGCTTGTGCGGTAATTTCCGCTGAGAAGTCAGAGAACTACCTATGGGTGTTGCAGAGGATCAAGTCTATGCTGGTAGGATGTATGGAACCGCGCGTGATTTTAACAGACAGGGATTTTGCGCTAATGAACGCGTGTGAACAAGTTTTTCCAAAAGCGCATAAGTATCTTTGTCGGTTCCATATTCAACAAAATATTAATAAGAACAGCAAGAAGAAATTCTCTAACAAGGAATGGAAAGAATTCGTACGTAGATTTTGGTTATTGTGCGAGTCTACGACCGAGGAAATATACAGGTATAACTTGGAAAACCTTGAAGCACAGCTGAAAGAAGATGATCGTGAACGTAGGTATTTCTTACATAATTACGTTCAAATTTTATATAATAACAAAAACTGACTATTTACGTTTTTTTTTTAATTTTAGAGGTTTTTGATTATTTGAAGAAATCCTGGTTGGATCCGTACCGTGAAAAGTTTGTATCATGCTGGATTAACAAAACTATCAACTTTCACCAAACTACGACCAACAGGGTTGAGGGCATGCATGCAACACTAAAAAGTCACTTTCCAAGTCATCGCAACACACTGGATAAACTTGTTCTGTATGTTGATCATGTTGTTGATAGACAATACACCGAGATTAGTAGTAGCTTTGAAACAAGCCTCCGAAAAGTGATGACGCACCACAAGAAGCAGCCCATGCTTGCATATATTCTCAGAAAGGTTTCAATATATGCGATTGAGCTTTTGAGTAGGGAACTAAAACGTAAGGAAGACGGGTTGAGAGCCTACGGTGCAAGCTGTGGTTGCCAACTTTTTACCAGTTGTGGTTTGCCATGTGCCTGTCGTTTGGAAAAGTTGGAAAATAAAGGTAATTAATATCTTTGACCTTTCTCGTTATGATTTTGCCACCTAATTTGTTTTCATCCACAGGTCAGCAACTCCGGATCACACACATAGACGTGTTCTGGAAGAAGCTTGACTTCAAGCCTGCAAAGAAAAACATAGAGGATATCGATGTAGACGCGGAATTTGAAAAATTGAAACAAAAGATCGATCCAACACCCCCTCAAGTGAAAAGGAGCTTCTTTGAAAAGTTTCAGCAAATCCTCAATCCAGGGAACAATAACAAAAAACCTCCTGCTGTTCTGAAGAAAACTCGTGGTCGCCCAACATTGAAAACGCAGGAAGAAAGAAAGGTTGAAGCCGCTAGAAAAAGCGCGTACATTCCGTCGGGAGAAACTTGGGTCGAGGCCTCAGACGATCTTCCCCGTCACAGCTCGTACATATCACCGTCACAGCCTCAGACGATCAACCTACACCCTGATTTCCCGATGATTAAGCTCGGTCCTAAGACGGATATAGCGATCCGCAACTACGCATCTCAGATTCCCGAAGTGATCCATCCATACATCGTTAGAATAAAGGACGTGAAACCAGATGGTCATTGTGGGTTTCGATCGGTGCCTGTTGGGTTAGGAGTGAAACAAAATTCATATTTGATGATCCGGAAACAACTTATAAAGGAGTTACGTACGAACGAATAGCTTTGGAGGCAGTTTTTCGATCCGGAAAACATAGGACATTATGATGCGCTGCTTAGACGGATCGATTTCAAGGGGGTGGGACGAGCAGATATCGAAAATTACATGACGATGCCTGAGACGGGGTTTCTTATTGCCCAACGATACGGTGTGATTGTTCACACCTTCGACATGTGTGGGAGCGATACAATTTTCCCTCTGCTGGGCGGGCCAAACGAAGCTGAGCAACCTCACCTGGTGGTTGCGGTTGTGTTCGTCGACCATGGGCATTTCATACATGTAGAGCTTGGAGGTTGTTATCCAATGCCTCCCCAAAACCTACTCTGGACAGCGAACAGAACAGAGCGCGCAGCAGCCTGGCATACATTATACAGGGATCAGATCAACGCGTACGAAATGCTTACGTATCGTGCCCCTGACCTTAATGTAACCCCATATGTTCACGATTTATGTTAAATGTGTTTAATAATAATCACGTTTGTGTTTGTTCAATATATGCGTTACATCACGTTAAAAACCGAAATGCTTACGTATCGTGCCCCTGACCTTAATGTAACCTCAGCCTGTATTAGAGGATCCGGCTCAGGAGGAGCATGTCGAGGAGATCCCGGTACCACCAGTTCAGCCAGCTCCTGAGCCGCCATAGTACCCGCAGCACGTTTACGCTGACCTGCCTCCGGTAGTGCGTGAGGTGGCTCGGGACTTCGACCGGCGCCTCAGACGCCAGGGCGCACGCATTGACTGGATCGTCGAGACGCTCGTTTCTCTACGAGAGCTTGCTGGGTTGCCTCCACTTCCCCTCCCACCGTCCCCACCGCACGAGGATTAGTACCTTAGTTTGTTTGTATAGTGATTTGTTATGTATTATGTACTCAGTTGTACCTTTTTGTTTTGTATGTACAAACTGATATATATTACAGTTAATCTTCTATTTACATCACGTTGGTTTTGGATTGTTTACGTTTAATTCTTATGGCTTTCTGTACATTTTATTTAACATGTTCGTTTAATTTAACAAAATAAACTAGGTTAACAGTTTATAAAGACGCACTTATATTATATACGTTCTATAAAAATAATGACGTAAAAAAACGTAATTATAAAACAACTATGAATTATACACTACTACAAAAATGATTTGTTTAGGCGGTGAAAATGAAGATTCTAAGCGGTTTTGTGACCGGCTAAACAAATGTCGCAGGAAAAAATGTTTAATTAATTTCAGCGGTTAAAAACCCGCTCAAAATAATACAAATTCCGCCCAAAAAAACAGCCCAATAATTTGTGATTTTGTGTTTTTGAGCGGTGGTTTAACCGCCCAAAAAAAATAATTATGTTATCAATTAAAATAATTAAAATAATAGGAGAGCTCAAAATAATGCTATATGTTAGCTCAAAATAATGGCTATATGTTAGCTCAAAATAATGGGTGAGAGCTCAAAATAATGGCTGCTGTAATATACAGAAAATAATGACTAAATAAAAAATGTTGGCTCAAAATAGTAGATAATGGATACACACCCAGAACTAAAACAATCAAAACTAAAACAATCAAAACTCAGCAAACATCATAGAACCTCTTGATTACATAATAACTTCCAAAGTTGTTCAAATAACTACACTAACCTAACCCATCTTCCAAAGTAGTTCAAATAACTACACTAACCTAACCCATCATGGTGTATTGAACCAACCTGCACTCTTAAACTTAAAAAACCGCGTTATGATGTTTTCAACCAACATGTCGATTTCCTCTTGTGTTACGCTTGTTAACTCGAAACAGCAAAAATAAACATAAAACCTGAATAATACAACCTTAAACTCGGATCGATAACCCCAACATACTAAAGTCAAGATAGGTAAATTCTAAAAGTAATACTTACATTGTTTGGAAAACGAAATCGCTTCTTTAAAACAAACTGGACCATAAACCAAATCACCATGAACCCACACTCCCAAGACCCGTCTTGTTGCTTACACTGCATTAAATTTAAAAGAAAAAAATCAATTACTAAAATAATCACTTAATTGTATAACATAAGAGTTAATAATACTGATAACATACTTGAACCATGGTCCATGTAAGTCCACTTCCAAAAGAAGATTCTATTGCTCTCGAAAGAGGATAATCATCTTTATCCTTGTTGGCCTTAACCGAAATCGTATCCAAAATCCAAACACTTCGTTCCTTGGGAGAAACGATAAACAAAACCCAATGGGCGCTAGAAAAAAGAAAGGTATAAAGTAGTGTAATAAAATAAAGAAAATTAACTTGAATACACTAAAAAACAATAACATATATATTACGTATAAAAAAATGGTGCAAGAAAATATTTTGTGCCCTTTTTAAGTTTGTAGACACTTAACAAGTGTTCTTTTACACTTGCAAAATTCGATGGATTCAACTTCGATATCAAACGAAGTCTTGGGGTACATCTCCTTAGTCACATTAATCTCAATGCTCATCTTTCCATTAAAGAGATCCTTTAATCGTGCAGCCCATAACTTAATATTCGATGGATGAACCACAAACCCGAAGGAGTGGGGAAAACGCTGCCGAATTTTTCTTAATAGTTAACAGGCTAAAATATATACACATCCTAATGAGATAGAATATTAAAAAAGCAGTCCCAAACGGAGACAATCTAAAATTTATCTCTATTAGATAAATTTTAGACGGGTAAGCTCTAAAAGGTTATTATCGATGCATGTATATTCATATATATATATATATATATATATATATATGAATATTATATACATCTACATCGACGGCATATGTATAAATATCATATATACATGTATACATACATATTATGCATAAAAAATAAAATACATCAACAACAAGGGTGGGAGTTGGCTACAAAGTCCATTTTTCCTACAAAGTGTACAAAGTCATAAAACACCATAATTTCAGCCATATAACACACTCAAAACCCACAAATAACAAAGTGAAGATTACTAAAACGTCATACTTGTGGGTTTTGTGTTGTGTTTTGAATGATAAGACTTTGATTATCGAATCACTAACATTAGTGTGTTTTATTTTGATTATCATGTTGTGTTTTATATTCATAGTTCTATGATGGTGTGTTTGAAGTTTCTATTGACCGTTAGGGTTTGGATATTGTGTTTTAGTGATCTTTACTCTGTTATTTATGGGTTTTGGGTGTGTTTTATGGCTAAAATTGTGGTGTTTTATGACTTTGTACACTTTGTAGGAAAAATAGACTTTGTAGCCGAACCCTAACAAAGATAATAAGAAACAAAACTTCATACCTTTAACCTCTTGATTTGATATAATGAAGAATAAAAGCTAGAATAATTCAATTATCTACAATCAAATAACAACAAATAATTAATTAATACATATTGATCAAACAATTAATATATGTATATATATATATAGAAGAATACATATGATATATACCTGTTAGTAAAGTAATGTTTGAATAGAATGAAGAATGAATTGAATTGAAGAAACAGGGGCTAGGCTAGGGTTTGCAGAGAGAAAAAAATAATTAAAGAGATGGGAAGAAAATCTAATAATTATTAATAGTAATCGTAGAGTTTTTTTATTATGAAATATGATAAAACCCTTTATTTGAGCTAGGTTGTTATGATCGCACAAAAACACATCTTTTTTTGAGCTATCATTAAGCCGAGCTTAAAAAAATCATTTATTTATTTCAGCTAGGTTGTTATGGTAGCACAAAAAAAAACATATTTTTTTGAGCTATAGTTTAAACCAGCTCAAAAAAATTATTTTTTGAGCTATATAGCTCAAAAAAACATGCGTGTAAGTTTATTCAGATGATTTTTGGGCGGTTTATGTCTCTAACCGCCTAAATTAATATTTTGTGAGCTCAGAAAAATCATAATTTGTACTAGTGATATGTAACTAATATTTTATAATAATAATAAAACTCAAATACAATTTTTTCCTCCAAAAAACACTACCAAACTAACCCACATCCCACCTATTTCAAAAAAAAAAAACAACACAAACACCTGCCAACGCTTTTTGTCTTTTTGCACACTCAAAGCGCCCCGCTTTGAGTGTGCAAAAAGACAAAGACCGTGTGCGAATAGACCAGGCCATTGACAATGACTCGTGCACCACAAATGTTTAGATATTTGTGTTTCTTTCACAAACCCTAACTAACCATTTAATTTTTAATTCACCACCGCACGTCTAAACAACAACTTATTTTAGGACAATCAAACAAATATCCTGAATCACATTTTGAAAGAGGTTCAAGCAACCAAAGTGTCATACTCATAAATCTTTAACACTTAGCCTTTAACTGAAAGAGGTTCAAGCAACCAGAGTGTCCTACTCAGAAATCTTTAACATTTGGCCTTTAACAACATGTATAGCTTTGATAATTTATCACCTTATCGTTTACTTTAACTTTAGAAAACTATAGATGTTAAAGGTTTGTAATTTAGAGAATGTTAACTTTAGACGTGTGTCTTATCACATTCTAATGCCTATGAGGCTAGAAGCATTGCAATTATTTTCTTTATAAAAATACACTTTACATTGAAACACTTTACTAATTATGTACACCATCCTAAAATAGTAATGCAAAGAAGGGTCCAGAAACTCACATGCGATCAAAAGTCTTATTGTACTAGTTACCGTACTATCCTGACCGTTAACAACCGTAGTTAACTTAATTTATAGTTTAAAAGATATTGTGACAACCGTAAAAAATACAGGTAGTACAATTAACTAATATTGATTAGTGCTTAATGACTGTGCTGAATTATAATTAATGACTTAAACTACTTTCTGATAACTGCATCATACTTACATGTGCATCACATATTACATAATGTCACCTCATTATCACATGCAAACTTTATTGACATACATGATGCACAAAGCACAGTTAGCACAGTTAACGGATAAAACAGGAATATGCTGACGGGGTTCAGTACATAGACAGACAGTGTAGGGAAGTAAGGACCACAAAACTGCTTTTCTAGGTGATAGATAAAATGCCGGAAAGTGCCCAAAACCCACATAAAGTGCAGAATTCTGCATAATTCAGCAAAAATCAGCATTTTAATAAGTTTGTATCACGCAAAAATATGACAAAATGGTCTTGAATGCTTTCCTAGGTGTCGGGAATTAAAAGTGTCACAAAAGGGTACATAAAGAACACTAAACGGTATAGTTTGACACTTTAACGAACCGGTATCTAACCGAACAACCGGACACTACCCTAAACACCAAAATTATACTAGAAACATTGTTTTAGTGTTTCTAAGCTAGTTATGATCCCCGAACACCCTAACACACTATATAACATCTAATACACATGAACACTAACTAATACACTTAGAATCCTAACTAATTATCTAACTTACCATTTAAACCCAACCAAGACCCCTCATTCTCATCACCACACTTCACCACAACTCTCTCCCTCTCCCCCTTTGCTCTCCTCTCGGCCGAAACCCACCCAAGCACCACCATCATTTCCAACTCAATCCCATCCATTCCAAGACCATCCTAAGGTGTAAGAAGGTGATTAAGGAAGTGTGGAGCTTGTGGATCTTGAAGGACCTCTCCCAATAGCTTTTATCCAACACTTTTGTCATCACCATCATCTTGTGTTCTTCCCTAGCCTTCTTTGTTACTTCATATGTTGTTGGTTAAAAGATGATGTACATTGATAAACATGATGAACACTAAAAGACATAATCATTGTAGGATCGTGAGACGATCGAAACGAGTCTATCAGAAGAGTTCTCGGTCTAATCAGAGGCGGAATTCATTGATTAGACTTTGCAACAGCTTGATTCACACTTAAATGTCTTGTATATTGATTATAACACGTTTACAGATCAGTAGACACATCGGCAGCACTTCGGTACCGGAATCACGAACATTACAAATGAAATCACAACTTGGGTATTTATAGTGGAGGGTATTTCGCACGGAATGAGCACTTTCTATTTCGTGCGAAATAGCTGATTGCTATTTCGTAGGAAATAGCCGATTGCTATTTCGTAGGAAATAGCCAAATGCTATTTCGTGCGAAACCAACTTCCAACACACAAACCCTATTTTTCTCGTACTACGTGCCCTGATCTAACATTTCTATTACAAGACTCGATACAAGACGAAGTCGACAGACGTATGCACCAACAGACTCCCCCTCGGATGTTGACGAAGTCTTCGGTGTCGAGTCTTCACAATCTTCAGCCTTGATCAGTCTTCGGGCTTCTAAATCTCAATCTATCTCTTCACATTCTCTTGATCAGATCTCTTGATTCCTTAAGGTCTTCATCATCAGACTCCCCCTTAAAGATTGCTTGGGATTGTAGTCTGGCTTTCACAGGTTCTAGAATCGCAATCTGGCTCTCTCATAGTCATAACCTGCACATTCTCTACCTCAAAGTAAATTTCACAAATTTAAAATTTTACAAATTTAAACTTTCTGCTTACCACTTGTATAATTTAATTCAAAACATCATCTAGTAATAATATGACATTTCACAAATTCTCTTAACCACTTGTATATGACATATTCAAATTTGGTTTCAACTAAATGAACCATTTAATCATTTCAAAAACATTTTTCATTCCAAACAAACTTTCCCAACCCTGTTGTTCATCATGTTTAGCACTCAGAATTTTGAAAATCAGCTTTTCAACATCGATTGTCAAAAATCTTTTTGAATTTTCAAAAATTTATGCTAAAACACACTGAAAATCTTTTTGGATTTTTGATATTAAAGAAATGCAGTAAAGAAATATTTACATACAATATTTTTGTGAGTTTGTGTAAGAGGATTATATCAGTTTTTGAGACAAAACACTAACACCGTTAAGCTTTAAACATTTTAAGTTCTAAATGATTCACTTAGATTGTCAGTATACTGATCCACTTAAATTTTCACACAAATGTCGTTTCGAGATACGAGATTAATGTTTTAGAGACTTAAACTTATTCGCGTGTCCCACCTCAGAATATACTCCCGTATCCAGATCCCAATATTCAGTCTTATAGGTGAGTATACCTAGATGATATCTGTAAAGGGTTAAATGCGAGGGCCATGAGAGCTCAGGCTATTGCTTCCGCAAAATCAGAGAGATGATGGCTTCGACTTTTGGTGTGTTCCCTTTAGAGAATCTTTTCTTCAACAACACATGATTAGCATTTTGCAATGTTTCATCATTTTTTTATGCTGAGGGGGTGCTATATTTCAAGCAAGCGAAAAGTATTATACGGGGACTAGGCCATTGCTTTCGCAAAATCAGAAGTCCCGGGATAATACCCCAGATATCCCTAAGCATAAAGACCTAGTATCTCAGAAAGAGGGGTCTTTCAAACAAGATTTCAGGGGTTACCCATATATCCGAGAGATGTTCCCCATGAGATAAGTAAGTTTGAAATTTAGGTTTATATCTTAACACAATCTACTAAATGTGCAAAAACCTACTGGCACATCATCAGTGAGACCGTTTATCACATTTTTCTTTCCAATTCTTTAGCATGTTGTGATTGTCCACTGATGTACTACAATTTCCTCTTTTTCACAACAAAACTCATTTTTAAATTTTCAATGTTTTTGCCTTTTTCAAATTTTCAAATGTTTTTGGATTTTCTGAAATTTCTTACTCCCCCTAAAATTCAAAACCATTTAAAGAAATTTGAAAACAAACTATACACATAAAATGACAAACTGATTCGAATTGCTTCAATTCGCCACCCACTTGGCATAAACAATCAGAACTCCCCCTTACAACAAACTATTTCCCCATTATGATTTCAAAACACTTAAGTTTGTTTTAATCAAATGGTTTTTCCGGAAAATAAGATTTGTTGATTTTACCACTTGTAAGATCGGGGTTTATTTCATCACTTTGTTTTCTCAAACAATTGAAAATTTTAACATTTTTAAATTCTATCAACAACACTACTTGTAGGAAAGATAAATCAAGTACAATTTAATGTCCCTGATTAATCTTGAAGGTCGAAATATCACCAAAGTGAATTTCTCATGAAAGATGCCGATTCATACTCCACGATTACCAACTTGGGAGCTCCGGGAAGTCAGGATTTCAGTTAGAAAACGCTGTCACCCAAGCCTGACCAGCCTTGGCTGATTTTGAATCAATTCTATCCCAACCTCCTTTCGATTTATAAAAATATTTTGCACTTTTCACTTTCCCATCTACCATCTTCCCAAATATATGTTTGACTTTCCCATTGAAAGCCTTTTCAGCATCAAATTCTCCTTTACCAGTAAAGAATTGATCTGAAATTTCAACTTTACCAACTTTCAACTTCAAGTTTTCTTTTGACAATGGCGGAAAATGTTCATCGTTCAACTTTGGAACGGAATTCTCATTCTTTTTCTCAACAAATGACTCCTCTGATTTTATGGAATCAGATTCATTGTCAGAACTACTCTCAGATTTTACAACCCATCTTTGTTTGTTCAAATCAACTTTTCTTTTGTAAAAACGTTTCGAACTTTCACCAATTTCGAAATTCGAATCTTTGAACATTTTGACCTTTTCAGTTGATTGTTTTGTTTTATTAACCCATGTTTCTTTCATCTTTGGGTTAGAAGAAACTTCCTGTTTTGAATTGTTGGGCTTTGGACAGTTCCAAGCTATGTGTCCAACTTCTTGACATCTGTAACAGTTTCTTCGTTCAACCCTTTTCTCAGATTCGTTCATTATCTTCTTCTTTCTTTCAGCAAGAAACTCTCGGTTTAACTGTCTCTAGAATGGTTTCTTCTGTTCCTCTTCAGAACTTCCTCCTGCAACAAATTTTGTTTTTAGTTTATAATTTTTCTCATTTTCATGATTTTCCGAGGGAATGAAACCTAATCCCTGTTTTTTGAAATTACCGTTATGGTTTGGTTTCTTTCGATAACCTGAACCAGAACTGTAACCCTTTTTCTTGTTCAATCTCTATTGAACTCTTGAAGTGTACCTTTTAGGTTTTTCATGAAGATTTAAATCTTTTATTTCAGAAATATTAATTTCTGTTAATTTGAAAACCTGTTTGATCATTTCAGTTTTGACACTTCTTATTGGAAATTCCTCATCAGAATATAATTTGTCTGAATCATTCAAAGTATACGCCACTTTGATTGGTTCGTCATTCAAATTAGATTTTGATAACAAGAATTCTTTATTGTAAACCCGTTTGAACGGTGAACTCGGACTCTTTTCTGATGAACTTGAATTTTCCGATTTAGACTCCGACTTTGACTCTTCATCCATATCCAACACCTGATCGACCACTTTCTTTAACAACTCAGACTCATGATCAGTGTCAGACGCTGTGAATGTGACATCAATGTTGTCTGGTAAGTCATTAATGGTTTCAGACTTTAACTTTATGTTGAGAGCCTTATTTAAACGTTCCTCATTTGGCTTTCTGGGAGAATAACTATTCCAAATCGGGGGCGGACACTTGTTATACTTGACACTTTGTTTCTTACGAGTATCCGTATCTTCTTTCTTTTTATCTTGAAACGCTTCAAGACCTGCAAAAGTATGATAAACTCAATCAATCAAGTAATCACATGTTGTATAACTCAACAACAAACGTTTGATTCTTTCACTTTCAATCTTTTCGAGTTCCAAATCCTGCTTCAGTTTTGCACAATCTTCAATATACTCATTGATGACCTTCTGCTTTGTCATTAATGTTGAACTCATCATTGTCATAGCAGCATCAACTTCTGAATTTGTCTTTTTCAGACCATCCACTGTTCTGTTTAGCACATCATATGATTCTTTTACATACTTCACATCAGACAACAAATTTTCTTTCAGCTCTTCCAGTTCACGAATCTTCTTGTCTTTCCCCTCACAATGTTTGCAGGACTCCAAACATTTCAGACAAGGTTTAATGACCTCAACTATCTTTTCAACCTCGACAACCTTCTCAACTTCAACAATTTTTTCTACCTCGACGATTTTTTCGACTTCAACAATTTTCTCCACTACTTTCTCCACTATCTTTTCAACAATATCTGTTTCTTCATTTAATTCTAACTCTTTTTCCCATCCCTCAGCTTCGACCTTTTCTTTCGAATTTTCTTCAACTTCTGCTTTTTCAGCTTCCAATTTTACCTTTTCTTCAGCAATTCTTTTTGTTTCCAACTCTCTCTTCAATCTGGCAGCCTTCTTCTCATTCAACATTTCATTTTTATCTGCAAAAAACAAATTAAAACTAAATGAGTCTAAACTTTTTCTTACATTATTAATGTACTCTTCCTCGTCATCAGTATCATCATCACTTTCTGATGATCTAAAGATCTTCGTTCTTTTGACTTCTTGTTTTTCCAAGATTCTAGCAACAAGTCCTGGATTAGCCGGAATGTATTTGTCCCAGCTAAATCCCTCTACCACTTTTTCATCATCTTGATGAATAAGACAAGCTTTCTTCTTCTTCCCGTCATCAATAGCATGGGATGATGATGGTTGTTGAGCAATCTGATGGAAAATTGATTTCTGATAATAATCGTTCTTTTCTTGTCTCCCGGTTGCTTCTTTGTTTGTACATTCTCGTTTAAAATGTCCCTTTTCCTTTACAACGAAAACATGTAACCTTTGATTTGTCAAACCCTAACGGAGAATTAGCCATTCCACGAAACTCATCTCTACCCGTGATTTGTTGAAACTTTTATGCCCTTCTAACAGCACTGGCTAAACACCATTTGACATCCATCAACTCAAGTTCCTCCGCATCAATTTGGTCATAATCCTCTTTGGTAAGCATCGGATTTCCAATTCTGCCAGCAATCAAACTTTCATATGATTCCAACATAGCAACGAGTGATGCCATGTGTTGCTTAGCTATTTCTGGAGAAAGATTTTGACCATTTTGATGTTCAAGGTGACATTGCATTGCAGATTTGTTGAATTCTGTCGTTGAGGACTTGGTGTTGTATAATTTGGATCAAAGCTTGAATATGAAGATGAATGTCCATCACTTTGAATCACAGTACTGACATCTTGTTGAGCATTTGGATTATTCATTATTGCCGTTTTCTGGATATCCAACTCATGCTCTTCAATCTTCTGAATAAACTTTGCCAGATTCATATTTTTAGACTTTCTCATGTGCTTTAAGATCAACAAATAAGTTCCCCATTTCTGCTGTGGTAATGCATCAGCTAGCTTATCAACCCATTCATCGTAATCTTTCTTTATATCAAATCTTCCCATTTCCAAAACCAAATGACAATATCTATCAATGGTCTTTTTTGTTGTTTCACCTTCTAAGGCTACAAACATATCAAATGATTTCTTTAGTAAAGCCTTTTTATTCTTGATCATATCTGCACTTCCTTAAAATTTTTGAATCAATGCCGTCCAAATTGATCTAGCAGTACCCTCATGTTGGAGCAAAACAAAGATATCTTCTTTAACTGCTTGTTGAAGAATACTGATCATCATTTTTCACTAGTATATTTCAATTTTTCAATCTCTGAATAGTCACTGAAAGCTTTTTCAATTCCACGTTCATTTTTTGGTTTCTCGTAATCTTTCTCTAATGAACACCATGCGTCAAACTTATAAGCTTGCACCCAGTTTTCAAACCAATTTTGCCATCTTCTAAAATATTCAATGTACATAAGCTTCGGTGGTTTTTGATAAGTTCCCGTCTCATTCTCACTGTAAAGAGTTTCAGCAGCTGTAACTGGAGCAACTGGTGTAGCAAACGCATTGTAGAATTCCTCTTCCATGATTCAGTAATCTGTATCACAAAGTCAACAAAGTTCAAACAACAATGAAAGTTCACACGAAATAAGAGTTCAAACGAAAACACTTGGTGCGAAATGAAGAATTTCAAACGAAATAAGCTTTCGTGCGAAATAATGTCCAGGATATTGATTTTGTGCGGAATACAATGGTGATTTCGTGCGAAATACCGAGGTGATTTCGTGCGGAATGAATATCAAGAAGGTGATTTCGTGCGAAATAAGATAACAAATTCACACGAAATAGCCTATTTCGCGCGAAATACTGCTGACGTCATCATGATCGAACTGATTTTTGTTAAAATGATCAAGTTTTAAGCCGAATTAAGGTCTAATTCTTTCAAGGATTCATTAAAACACTGTTTCGCATGTAATATATGAAATTCAATCCATTTTGACCGTGAAATCTTGTTAATTCCGAAAAAGAAGGTGTAAAAGTCAGAAATTATGGCTGTTTTGGCAAGAACTCTTCCTCCTGAGCTCTGATACCACTTGTAGGATCGTGAGACGATCCAAACGAGTCTATCAGAAGAGTTCTCGGTCTAATCAGAGGCGGAATTCATTGATTAGACTTTGCAACAGCTTGATTCACACTTAAATGTCTTGTATATTGATTATAACACGTTTATAGATCAGTAGACACGTCGGCAGCACTTCGGTCACGAACGTTACAAATGAAATCACAACTTCGGTATTTATAGTGGAGGGTATTTCGCCGGAATGAGCACCTGCTATTTTGTGCGAAATAGCTGATTGCTATTTCGTACGAAATAGCCAAATGATATTTCGTGCGAAACCAACTTCCAACACACAAACCCTATTTATCTCGTACAACGTGCCCTGATCTAACATTTCTATTACAAGACTCGATACAAGACGAAGTCGACGGACGTATGCACCAACAATCATAAATCCCTAACATAAGCTTATTAACATATGAAATCATGTTGATTTGTGTTTATTTGCTTCTTGATGATTGATGATTTGTGTTAGTGATGTTAAACATCATAAGGAACCTACTAGATTGTGATTAAACACACGATCTAGTAAGTTAAGGTGGTGATCTTGTGAAAGATCAAGATCATCATGCTTTATGTTTTCATGAACTTGAAGAATGAACATGATATTATGAATGATGGAACATGTTATATGTTACTAGAGATAAACTTGAATGATTTCAAAGATAGTTTTCCAAAGAAACCAAGTTAAACCACATGATTTACAAGAACATTGTTTTTAAAGAAACTAACCATGTTTCTAGTGGTGAAACAAGTATAAGAACACTTTCTTTACAAGAAAAAATTCAAAAGAATGATTTTTGGAAAAATCATCTAGTAAGTTGTAAATACCTAAATCCTTTAAGAATGAGATTTTTAAAAAAATAAACACACTTTAAAGGGTAACTAAGTCTACTAAACACACTACCAAGTTACTACAAGCTTTTATAAAAATTCAAGTTCATGATTATTATGTAAATAGCATAGTTTTGGCACTTGGTAAGTGTAAGTTGTTTAGGGTTGATTGGTGATTGTTTGAGATGATTTTAAAAAGAAAATGATATGCTTTGATAGCATGGACACCTCCATTTTTAGGAGAAACTATGGCAAAATTTTCTAAAAATACAAACACTTAGAAAAAGAATATTTTCTAACAAATATTTACTACTGTGTTTTAACTATAGTTTTCAACATAAACTTTGCCATAGATTTTGTTACAAAAATACAAGTATTGGAGGTTGGTTTTTGTAAATAAAAATAACTAAATATGTATTTGAAAGATTTATATTTAGAAGACACATTGTGTGTGATTATTTGTATACTTTGTGTATTAGTTATATTATTTTTGGATTTAAAGTAATATAACTTAACAAAATACCAAGAACTTACAATTCAAAATAATACCAAAAATCACAAGGAATATATATATATATATATATATATATATATATATATATATATATATATATAAGTTACACACTTAATATTGTGAAACCGAACGCAAGAACGTAACTTACAAAATATTCCGGAAGGTACCGTTATAAATATATTTTTGGTAAATATTATTTTGGATACAAGGAATGAAAATATGATTTTTGTAAATATTACAAAAGTAATATTGTATTTTCGACAAGGAGAAAATATATTATATTTTGAAAAATAAAAAATATATTTTCTTGGAATATTTAGAAAATATATGATTTTTGAGGAAAAATATATATTTTCTTGAAATACATTATTTTTGGGACAAATAAGTTTATATATTTTCTAAGATGAGACTTGAAAATATACTATTTTGAGATTACAAATACAAGAATGCAAATATATATGTATGAGATACCCCCATCCTTGGAAAGGAAATACGAAAATAAATACTTGAGAAGTATTGTTACAAAAATATTGTTTAACAATTATTCCAAAATTAAATATAATTAAAGTTAAGATATTTATTATTTTAACAAGAAATTATAACTTGGAATAATATTGAGGACATAAAAGAAACGTAACTAAAAAACGTAAATACTAAGGCAAAACACGACCCGTTTGTCTAACAGACCCTAGTACATTGTAGGGAGTCGTGTTTGCTGAGCAGATTTGAGTTACGAGTACCGAAGATGCAAAACTGTGAGTTCATGTCCCCCTTTTCTTTAAACTGTTTTGTTTATTTACTTCGGGGGTGAAATACATGTTACAAAACGATTACATACAAATACAATTGGTATGGTTAGCCTAGGAAAGAACCATAGATCATGTGAATGGGTAGGCGGATACTTGAGACAATTAATCCTCGTATAAGGACCGAGGAGCAAGAGTGATAGATCTATTTGGGTGTAGCTAGCCCACACCCATGAGGACCAGGGAGGCCCATAGGGTGACTATGTCTTCCAGCCGGAAGCCCGGTACAAATTTTCTAGGTTTGAGTCTTCCTACACCGTCACACATATCAGTGGCCTTGCAAACCATTGGTGATCTTTTGCTTGTTTGCTTTCATACTGGGATTTACATACATACATACATACATACATACATACATACATACATACATACATACATACATACATACATACATACATACATACAGACATACTTTAAAGGTTTATTCATACATAAAACGCATGAACTCGCTCAACTTTTGTTGATGTTTTCAAATTACATGTATTTTAGGGAACTAAGTGGATCTGGACGAGATACATGGTCCTAAACTCGGGTTTGTTTAAGATCTTTTGTCGAGTCTTTGTGAACTCATTTAAACATGTTGTTGTTTGTAACTTAAATTTGGTGTCAACGTTTCAGACAAGTATGTTATGTTGTTTTCAAACTTAATTAATGGATGAACATCTTATGGTTTTATCATATAGCGTTGTTATGATTGAATACTATGGTATTAAGAAGTCACACCAATAACCACGCTTCCGCAAAAGTCAGGGTGTGACAGCTTGGTATCAGAGCTTCGGTCGTAGCGAACTAGGATTCTTTCTCGAGTCTAGACTACAATCATTAGGGCTCTCACGAAAATGTTTTCACCAACATGTTTTCATTGCATACACAAAATGTCCAGATCCAGGAAACAAATATTTTTACAAATAAAAGACACAAAATACATTTCAAGGAATTCGTTTATGGTTCAGTCTGAGAGACTGGGTGATTCAGTCTGAGAGTTTGGGGAGTTAGTCTGAGAGACTAGCTGGGGCTGTCTGAGAGACTGGGAAGTTTAGCCTGAGAGACTGGGTAGTCAGTTTGAGAAACTGGGAAGGTTTTAGTCTGAGAGGCTAGGTAGTTCAGTCTGAGAGGCTGGGTGGGATAGTCTGGGAAGACTAGGATGCATACATGCTTACATTGTTACTGCTTACATGCTTATTTGATGATCGTTGATATATGTGCATATGTTGTGATTGTTTTGATTACAGACACCATGTCCTCCTCTGGGAGTGAAGTATCTGACACCGTATACCCTATGGCCATAGTTTCAGATGATGAGATTATCCCGGTCCCTGAGGTTTTCACCTCTGACACTGAGAGTAGCGATGATGATGATTTCCAGCCGTTTGCTTTACCTGACCTGGGCAACATTATACCGCTAGCTGATGGTTTTCCGGGCGAGGATCTAATTCTTGTTCCGATCCCTGCTCCTCTTCCTCTTGCTGCATATCCTCTTGAGGATCTGCCTCTTGATGCCATGTCTTACGATGACATCGATCTTTTTATTGAGGGCCTCCCTGAGGGTGCCCATGATGATAGAGCTCCAGTCGATAACGTCATTGCTGTTCCGCTTATTGAGATCTCCGATCATTGAGATTTCATCTGACCATTCTGGTCCTGATTCATTCGAGTCCATGTCATCTACTACTCTACACGCACTGGGATTACAACGTTATCCCACAGATTCTGATTCTGACACAGCTATGTCTGCCGCACCTGTTCCTCCACAGGACTTTGAGTTTGATGATGAGTTCGATCCTGATATGGATCCTGAGCATGAGGTTGACTTCATCCCTGACGATCAGCTTTTTGATGTACTCGCTGATCTTGAGTTAGCTCCAGCCGACCCTGAGCCTATGCTTGCACCCGGAGCCTATACCTGCTCACGATCCCCTGCCTGAACATGCACCTGTTGACATACCAGTTGTTGCACCACTATTACCTGACCCTCTACCAGCACCCGCAGACCATGCTCCTTTTGCTGACCATATAGATCCCCGATATGCATTCACCCGCAATGGGTGGATAGAGGACGATGATGACTTGCCACCTTTTGTTAGGCCTGTTACTCCCCCACCAGCACCTACTCATGCACCTGTTGATATCGCCCCGTTTCACCCACATGTGTCTGACGTACACCGCACTGATCTGCCGGTCACATTTTTACAGGATATCCCTCCGCCCCGTCAAGGGGAAGGACCGTCTAGCCAGCCATCTGGTCATGTCCCACCTTTGTCAGCAGCCTTTCCTTTCATACCACAGTTTACAGATACTGCTCCTTTCACCTCTGCATCATCGGGGGAGCCACTGATTTGGTTTCCGCCCAACACGATTCCTGTTTCTGATCCTGATCCATATCATCCCTTCCACTACACTGGTTACACGAGGGATGAGCTACTCCTGTCCTTACAGCTCCAGCAGGAGATGTTGTGTCGCAGAGTCATGGAGTTAGAGAGGATTCCACGTACTCCACCTTGTCCTTGTCAGTCACCATTCACGACTCCACCCGCTCCACTTCTGCCATACCCAGATTTTAACGTTCGTTTTCTTACTATGGAGCAGCAGATTAGCTATCTGTTGTGTACCGTTCATGCTCTAGAGAAGGAGTTAGCGCATGTGTGCAGTTTGCTATTCGTTCCTCCTCCACCTCCTCCACCATCAACATAGCAGTTTTTGGTTTTATGCAGGTAGCATACTTTTGGTGAGAGTGTCGCTATTGAGCCCAGATTGCACAGCCTTTTGAAGACCACTGTTTAACTTTTGATTGTTGTAGTTGATAGACGATTTGGACAAGGGTGAGGTGACCCTGTAGTCCCATTTTGATGTATGGTACATTATAGAACATGTAACACTGTATTTGTGGTCATTGATCTATGAAAGCTCAATCACAACATTCTCATTATATACATTGTTGAATTACTTGTTTATATTATGATTGGGATGTTATGTCTTTACTTGCATTGATAAATGTTACATACTACATACTTATATGCATAAGACCTGACCTATACTATCTTCTTTAGAAGATGCCTCCTCGAAGAGATAACACACTGCCTACAACTGAGGCCGAGTTACATGAACGAATTTCACGAGCGATAGCGGAGCACGATGCCCTTCGCTTTGAGCAAAGTGGGGGTACCTCGGGATGTAATCCACCTCATGGTAATGTTTAAGTAATTGAGACACACAACATTACATTTGGATATTCCATGTGCATTTGCTAATGCTTTCTGTGAATGACGTTGCTTGTACAGGCTGTACCTATAAACAGTTCTTATACTGTAAGCCTCTAAAATTCGACGGCACCGGGGGTGCTGTGACTTTTGTTCGATGGACGGAGAAGACTGATTCTGTGCTCAGAATGAGTAAATGTGCGCCGGAGCACCAAGTCACCTATATCTCCGGATTGTTCTTAGACGGAGGACTTTCATGGTGGAATCTCCAAGTTCAAACTCTAGGAGAGCCAGCAGCATACGCTTTGACTTGGGCTGAAATGAAGGAACTCATGCGTAAGAAGTATTGCTCCAGGGCTGAAATTCAAAGATTGGAAACAGAGTTTTGGAACCTCAAGATGGATGGCACCAAGATTGCGGAGTATGTGCAGAGATTTCACGACCTATCCCGCGTTGTACCATACATGGTTAGTCCGGAATTCAAACGCATCGAGCGTTTTATTTGGGGGTTGGCACCTCAGATTATGAGTATGGTGACGACGTCAAAACCTACTATGATCACCGAGGCTATTGATCTGAGTGTAGCACTAACTGAGGAAGCGATCAGGTTAAACAAGTTTTCGATCTCTGACCAGAAGAAGAAAGAGACTCACGTTGAGTCATCGGGCGAGAACAAAAGGAAGTTCTCAAATTTTAAGAAGGGTACTAGCAGTGCTAACAAAAAGGAAGAGGCAAAAGCACCAGCCAAGGCCAAAACCGGTGCTGAAAACAAAGGAAAAGGGTATATGGGAACCTTGCCTAAATGCGATGCGTGTTAGCTGCATCACAATGGACGATGCCGAGCTGGAAGATGCGAGTCGTGTGGAAGAGTTGATCATTCGAAAGAAACGTTTTGGGTTGGTACTGGTCGTGGTGGCCAGAGAGGTTATGGCAATGGAAACAGTAACCGCGGTGGTAATGGGTATGGAAACCGCCCTCAAGGAGGAAATGGTGGTAATGGGAATCGTGGTAATTTTGGAAACCAAGATGGAAGTCGAAGTCGCAACCAAAACAACAATTAGGGTAATGGAAATGGAAATGGTCGGGGACCAGGTTGCTTTAACTGTGGAGATGTGGGGCATTTCAAGAGAGAGTGCCCAAAGCTCAATCAAGCTCAGGGAAGGGTTTTCAACATCGGAGCGAGGGAAGCTCGCCAAGATCCAAATGTAGTCACGGGTACGTTCCCTATCAACCAACGCTTTGCATCCGTACTATTTGATACTGGTGCCGATTATAGTTTTGTATCCCTAGAATTTAAGAATATACTCACTACAAGAAAACTGGGTTTTTAGTACGCACAAAAGCGTCCTAAAATGCTATCTTATAGGACCTTTCATTTAATAGGACCAATGGTAAAGGCGTTTCATGTAAAGGGGTCGTAAAAAGTCTCGGAACTAAAAAAGCGTCCTAACATCTCAAATAAGATTATGAAACCAATTTTAGGGTCGCATAATATGTCTTTGAACAACCAAAATAGTGTCCTAATAATAACATATTAGGACACTTTTACAATGTTCTAACATGTGCTTACATACTTTTAATCTTTTGATACACTTACAAGCGTCCTTAGAAATTAATTGATAGGACCCTTATGATGTAACATTATAGCTAATTTAGTACCGAGAAAAGGGTCCTAATATACCAAATAAGATTATGAAACCAATTTTATGGTCGCATAATATGTCTATAGACAACTTAAATAGCATCCTAAAAAGAACATATTAGGACACTTTTACAATGTTGTAATATGTGATTACCTACTTTTAATCTTTTGAAACACATACAAGCGTCCTTAAAAAATAATTTATAGGACCCTTATGATGTAACGTTATAACTACTTTAATATCAATAAAATGGTCCTAATATCTCAAATAAGATTATAAAACCAATTTTATAAGCATACCATCAACATATAACATCCTAATAGTTATTGTATAAAATCAACTAATGAAAGAAATAAAACTTCATTATATTTCAAAAAAACATGTTCATAACAAAAACACTAACCATAAATAAGTTATAACATTATCTGACATAAAGTCTTAACATTTAACAAAGAAATTAAAAGCAATTAAAGAAATAAGAATCATAAAATCTTGAGTCATCATGCGTCCTCAATCCTCATGGACTACCTACAAATAAATCATCCATGTATAAGCATTAAGTTCCATGATATTAAAATTATTTGTATCACAAATTTAACAAACACATACCGAGATGAATGGATAGGGCCATGCGATGGATGCACCAATACAATCTTGAATTGTAGAAAATAAACCATATGGTCTTACCAAGTTTTCATCTTTTTTTATTGGTACTTGAACGTTTACCTCACACCATTCTAGTCCAATCTCTGTACCACCAACTAGATCATTTGGGTCCAAGCTCTGGACCCTTCCTCTTGCTACAATCTCGGTAGAGTTTAGAATGCTTTTGAGGAAAACTTCATCTCCGACCTAGATTTTAGTTTTCAACAAATATTTATTAAACTCTAGTCATAATAGTGCAAAAAAATCATTTTACAAAAAAATTAATAAAGTTTTACACTAGCAGGCTAACATTTTTATAGAAAAACTAAGGAAAATTGGTTTTTAAAGATTTATATAGAAAAATACCCGTAAACGTTGATGTCTATTGGTTAAATTGGGGAAATGTTGTGATGCAAGAGGTTGAACACTGGAACCACCCCTCGACCCTTCCATCTCTGATACTTGGGCTCGTAACTGGACCACAGTACTAGTAAGTTTTTCACATTGATACTTCAGTTGGATGTTTTCTCTATGACATGCTGAACGACTTGGTATTACACCCCAAACATCAGCAGCACGAACACCCAAACCATACATAACTGCATCACCATTTCGATTATTACCCATTACTTTAGAAAAAAACATCATCTGGTCCAGGCTTATCGATCGAGCCCTCGGGAAGATTAGAACTAAGTTGTTGCATCTGTGCCTATATTAGATATAGTAACAAAAATAAGGTATGTATTTTTAACAACATCAAGAACACATAGAAAAAATATGTGTATGAATATATAAGCATATTACTTACAATTGCATTTGAAACTTCCAAATTTTTGGTAGTTCCATCTTTGGAGAAACATGCACGAAACATTTCCAATCGACTTGGATCTTGTCCCTTAGATGCCTGTTTGAATAAAAAGAAAATAAGTATTAACAATGGATATCGACATGCTACATTAACAATTGCACTATCTCATACAATCACCTTTAGCTCTTCGCGTACTCGAGCATAACTTTTTTTACCCGTTACTTGAACCATCTTCTTATTTGCCCGATTCGCCTTGTTTTTTTCACTTATGAGCTTCAGTAGACAAGTGAAATTTCAGAATGGGAAATAAAAAAATGTTATTTAAAGTGGTAGGCTATTTCATACCTTAGACTTTTCATTATTCCAATACTTCACAAGTTTCTTCCATTGTTTTTTTTGCACTTGTTTTGGCCTAGAACTTATTTGTTCCTTCAGTGACAAAGACGGATCATGGTATAGTTCCTTAACTCTTGCCCTCCAGTTCTTCACCTTCCGCCCAAATGATTGCAATATCCAGCCTTTAGCAACTTCAGGAATATCAAATTTTGTCTAAAAATGAAACAGGTTACATGAGAAAACAAATACTTAAGCCATTAACATACATATTTTTAATTATGTACCTTTAAGAGTGCAAGCAACGCTTCTTTTTTGGCAGCTTTAACTTTATTCCATGGTTTATAAATCGGACAATACTTTCCACTCCTTGAAAGGGTTCCCATGAAATGGGTCAGTTGACTACTTTTGTCATTAATAGGTTGTCCGTGCGCATTAACTAAAATAGGAATTCTATCCCCTTTTTCTTGGGCCCAAACCTTTGGCATACGCGTTGGTCCTCTCACTCTTTTACGTACATTCCGAACTACAAGAAGTGAACATGATTTACAATGTACATATATACATTAAAAATACTAAATATATGATTTAACAAAAAAATGAAGCAATCAAGTAGATCGAATAAACCTGCTTCATTTTCTTGTTGTGAAACTTCATGCTCTTCTTCATTTTCTTGTTGTGAAACTTCATGCTCTTCTTCATTTTCTGGAACTTCACATTCCTTTTCAAGCAGTTCATTGTTCTGATTTTCTAAATCATTCACCTGCTCTAAATCTTCCATGTCTTTATCTCCATCATCTTTAAAACTATCTTGTTCTTCATAAGCTTCATTCATATCTATATCTTCAATATCATCAAATTCAACATCATCTTGTTCTTCATTGATATCTATAGTACAAAAAAAGTAAGCATAAAAACCAGTCAATTGAATCTAGACTTAATATTAATTAAATATCATACATAAAATATTTGAAAAACAAATATAGGTACCATGAAATCTCATGTCACGCTCCCCGTGGTCATCATCGTTGTCAACTGCAAGTAACTTTCTCTTAGCTACAGTTGATCTCCCTCTTGTATCAATTACTTGTCCCTTTTGCATATGAGATTCTGAAGATGTTAGCACACAGGAGACAGTCGGAGCAATGAATCGTTTCTGTGCTAAATTAGTATATCTTTTCAGGGACTGCGGAGCAATGTATATTGGACGTTGTTTCTGTAAGTCGAATAGTTAGAGAAGAAACCCAAAGAAATTATATTATCCATATTTGATATTAGTACCTTTTTAGAGATTTTTGTAGCAGCTTCTTGATAATCTTGCTTAACATCAATATCAGAACCAGTCATATACTCTACATCTATATATTTCTTGCTAGTATCTATTGATTTCTTTTTCTTTTTCTTTGTTTTGTCACTCTCTGCTAGACTTGTCAAAGATTTAGCAATATTTTTCAATCCCAAAGCTTGTAATTTTTTTTGGTTCTCTTGAATCCTTGACATTCTACTCTTTTCATAAGCATTCATACGTCTTTTGGAGCTTTGTCCTTGCATACTTTTATCTTCCATTACTGGTGTATACAAAAAAGAAAAATCTTATTAAATTATTATTCATAAAAGGCCCAAATAAATAAGAAATAAAGATTTATAAAAAGAAAATCAAACTTAGCTGGTGAATTTTAGGGCAAATTTTATCAAGTATTTCATTCACTCAGGAAACATCTTAACCCTATTTTTCAAGCATTTCATCTTCCAGTTGCGATCAAAACCTTATTTCTGTGTAGATTCAATCGTTGAATCAATCTATGTAGATTCGATCTCTCTGAAATTCTTTATTTGTTCATCTCAATTATCACATCAAAACTTCACAAATCGATTATATAACTTTTAGTTCACACTTGATTTCGTTATCCTTCGATTGGTGTATAGTTCATCTATCTCAAACCTGAAATTTGGGGATTTGAAGAAGGAAAAGCAAGCAAGCACATCTAATTTCGATTTTTTAGAGGTTTTGAAAGAAGTACACCTGATCAGCAATCTCTTATATTGCCATAGATACAGGTTCGTATATGTGATCCAACTTCTATCGTTTTCGTGATTTCTACTATTACATTCATCAATTTGATTGTTAATTGAGGTATTGTCAGTTTGGCTTATGATATCTAGGGTTTAATTTTGATTTAGTGATGAAAAAGTGTGATGGATATCTGAGTCAGTGGTTATTGTTATTGTGTATAAATTTAGGGCTTCTGGTGTGTAATGTGTTATACGAGTATGTTGACTTCCATGTGCTGCGTTCTAGAGTTTTGGCACTGTAATTGCTATAAATTATGTTAGTATTAGATGTTAAGTTGATTAACTGATCTGACGATTAGAGGCATGCCTTATGATGGTCTTGTTTTGATAAAAATTTGAAGATTTATTTCTAAATTTTGTATTAAATTTGGGTTATATAGTATGGAACTTATGGTGTCTTGATTGATTACCATTTTAAACATATTTACGGACTCTTGTGACTTTGTTTAGCAATTCTTTTTTTGCGTGTATAAAGTAACGTGGACTTCGTTTGGCAATTTAAATAGAGTCATAACATTATTGATTTTTGTATGAGCTTTACTCTAATAATATCTCATTATTTGCACAAAATTGTCATCAAATTTTTAATTGTTGTTATTAATTTCTTTGTTTTTTTTTTGTTTGAGGTTTTGCTAAAATGTTATATAAACACATCGACAGGTAAAGGTTCCTGTTGTAGTGGCAGGTTGTAAGTTGGATTTAAGGGATGAACAACAAGCAGTTAGTTTGGAGTTGGTGATGTTCTCTATAATGCAACAGTTAGGGAGATTGAAACCTGAATTGAATGTTCAGCTTACAAACATATTCAGGTAATATTTTATTTTTTAAGGTCGTAGCTTCTGTTTTCAGTATTAAGTTGTGTGAGAAGCCTAGCCACATGTATAATATTTTGCCAGTGAGTCTCTTAATGTCAGGCTTGGTTTAGCGAGTGATGGGTTTAACCCTTTTAGAACAATGAGTGTTTCTCATAGTACATGGCCTGTTGTTTTGATGCCATATAATCTACCTCCTTGGATGTGCATGAAACAACCTTATTTCTTTTTATCTTTACTTATACCTGGCCCATCAGCTCCTGGGAACAATATAGATGTTTATATGGAACCGTTAGTGGCTGAGCTACAGGAGTTATGGGATATTAATGGAGCAGAGACTTATGATGCATCGACAAAGAGTAACTTTCAGATGCGTGCTTCTTTGTTATGGACGATAAGTGACTTTCCAGCTTATGCGAATTTATCCGGATGGAGCACAAAAGGAAAACTTTCATGCCCTTGCTGCCATAAACATACAATATCACAACGCTTAACTCATGGCAACAAATATTGTTTCATGGGACATCGTCGATATCTGCCAGGTGATCATGCTTTTCGAAAAGATAAGAAGTCTTTTGATGGCACAAAAGAAACGGAGAGGCAACCACGTGGCTTAACAGGATCAGAAGTACTTGATGAGCTAAATGGTTTTGAAATTAAATTTGGAAAACTTGTGAAGACCAACCCTGATCTACCATTTAACTGGAAGAAGAGAAGTATTTTTTTTTGAGTTACCATATTGGAAAACTAACTTGCTACGCCATAATCTAGATGTAATGCATATTGAGAAGAATGTTTGTGACAGTGTCGTTGGAACATTAATGAATCTAGATGGAAAGACCAAGGATCATTTAAAAGTGCGCCTTGATTTGCAAGAAATGGGTATTAGACCTGAACTTCATCCTAAAGTTCAGAATAACAACAAAGTGTATTTGCCACCTGCTTGTTTCTCAATGGATAAAAAAGAGAAAGATATATTTTGTCGTGTTCTTAAAAAGGTTAAAGTTCCAGATGGTTATGCAGCTAATATATCAAGATGCGTAGAGTTAAAACCTCCAAAACTGTTTGGCCTTAAAAGTCATGATAGCCATATTTTGATGCAGCAGTTGCTTCCCATTGCTTTGCGAAATGTGTTACCTAAGCACGTGCGTTATCCTGTGATGAAGCTATGTCGTTACTACAAACAGTTATGCTCAAAAGTTCTTAATCCAAATGGTTTGGTTCAAATGGAAAATGAGATTGGAAAAATCCTTTGTGATTTAGAAAGGATTTTTCCGCCATCATTCTTTGATGTCATGGTTCATCTTTCGGTTCATCTTGCTTCAGAGGCCAAATTAGGAGGGACAATTCATTACCGTTGGATGTATCCAATCGAGAGGTGTGCTTTCATATTTTAGTAAATAATTTTTTAAAGATATTATTGAATCTGGTCTTAATATTTTTTTTATCACTCAGGTATTTATCTACATTAAAATCTTACGTCAAAAATAGGAGTAAACCCGAGGGTTCCATTGCAGAAGGATATTTAGCTGAAGAATGTTTGTCATTTTGTTCATTGTACTTATCAAGTGATGTCGAGACCATACATAATAAGACAAGTCGGAATTATGATGACGGTGGTTTCGAGGATATTTTACCTATCTTTTCTATGTCGGGTCGGCCGATTGGTGCTACAGTGGTAGAGATACTTGACCTTGACATTTTGGCTAAAGCACATTCATATGTGTTATTCAATTGTAGTGAAGTTGATGAATTTCGAACGTAAGTAGTTATTTAGAAGTTGTGAGTTCCATTTATTATATTATATTTAAAATTGTTTTTGTTGTTATCATCATTATCATCTTTTGACGTTGCAGAGAACATCTGACGAATGTTCGTCATGAAAATCGGAAATTACGTGAGCGTGAGATTCAGCGTTTACATAGCGAGACTTTTGAGTCGTGGTTTCAAGATCATGTACGGAATAGACATAGATGTATTACTTTTAAAATACAATTTTAATGATATAACATTTTCAAGCTTCTAATCGTTAGATGTATAACGAAAAATTTAACACATCTTGCCTTAATTCAGGTTGAGGAGCTGCATACCAGAGGGGATCATAGAATCACAGAAGATCTAAGAAACTTGGCAAGTGGCCTAGCTGAGTTTGTGAAAAAATATAAGGGATTTATCATAAATGGTTTCCGATTTCACACAAAAGATCTGGAACAGAATAGGAAAACACAAAATAGTGGAGTTATGCTTGAGGCCATGACTAATAGCTTCTCAAGTGCAAAAGATAACAATCCTATCGTGGGAGATGTAACATACTATGGGGTTTTGAATGATATCATTGAGTTGGAATATGCTGTTGACAGGAAAGTAGTTTTGTTCCATTGTGATTGGATCTCGAATGGTTCAAGGAAAAAGCAAGATGAGAATGGATTTACTCTACTCAATTTTGAAGGTTTGAACCCTCATAACGACCCTTTTATACTAGCTTGTCAAGCACAACAAGTATTTTATGTTGCAGATCGTGTTGACAAAGGATGGAAAGTTGTGATTAAGACAACGCCTAGAGATTCTTATGACATGAATGAACAAACATGTCTTGAGAATGTGGAAACACATTTGCAGAGTGACACATCTACGGGACCTCAACTTGATGAAAATATGAATATTGAATTGGTTAGAAGGGGTTTAAATGGGACCGTTGTTGACAAAAATACCTTAGTTTTTGACGGAGATGAAGATCTATTTGAAGCTGCTTCATGATTTCAATTAGTTGTTTAGTAATATGATTTTTTTCATCGCATATTCAATACTTGTATTTGATTTTTTTTCTGCATCGCTGATAATAAATATTTTGTCATCGCTATTGCTTGTTTTTTAATAGTTATGTCTATGTGAACAGATATATATCACAACTAGTACATCTGTTGGGTTAGATCAGATCTTTCCTCGGATGTTCTATCATAAAGTACTTGTGGTTGGAACTCACTTGGAATAGATGGAGTAGTTTTGACTTGTCATGTTTGGGCTAGACAAAAATTCTTATGTACTTTAATGTAATGGTGTAACCGTGGGGTTTGGATGGTGTATACCCCAACACCTTGCTCGGTTTTAATTTATGAATGAAAGTTTGAGTTGGCCATTCAAACAAAATTTGATTGAGTTTGTGTCGCACTTTCAACCAGAGAAAACCACAACCCAGGGTGGAAATGAATGTAGCAGGATAAATGATGTAACTTTAGTTTCAAAATTATTGGTTGTTTACTACCATCCTGTGTAATCACGGGTCAATAACCTAGTGTTATTATAAAACACTAGCGAATAAACGTCCTATAAAACTTATGTTTTACGACTCATATATCAAGTATCCTATTACGGTGTATTATAATAACACCATAATGATTAAGCGTCCTATAAAGGTTAAAGTTATAAGACCCTAGTGTCAAGTGTCCTATTAAGTTATGTTATAATAGAACTCTAGCGAATAAGCGTCCTATAAAATTGATGTTTTATGACTTAAATATCTGGTGTCCTATTACAGTGTATTATAATAACACCACAATGATTAAGCGTCATTTAAAGGTTAAATTTATAAATCCCAAGTGTCATGTGTCTTTTGAAGTTATATTATAATAAAACTCTAGTGAATAAGCGTCCTATAAAACTAATGTTTTATGACTCAAATATCAAGTGTCCTATTACGGTGTATTATAATAACACCACAATGATTAAGCGTCCTATAAAGTTTAAAGTTATAAGACCCAAGTGTTAAGTGTCCTATTAAGTTAAGTTCTAATATGACTTCGACTAGAAAGGGTCCTATAATACTGAACATTTATGACTTAAGTACAACATGTCCTATTATGTTATGTTATAATAGGACCCCAGATGATCAAGTGTCCTAATATAGTACCACATAATGGGACACTAACAATTAAATGTCTTATAAAGTACTTTATTAGGATCTACATTTTAAGTGTCCTATTAAATTATATGATAATAGGACCCCAAAAAATCATTCATCCTATTAAATAGTTTTTTAGGACACCGGTTTAGTAGAGTATATTATAAAAGGACCCCAAAAGTTCATTTGTCCTATTAAATAGTTTTTTAGGACCCTCTTTTACAAGCGTCCCGCCGAAAAGGTTCTAAAAAGACATTTTTGTTGTAGTGACTTGGGTTGGTAGCTAGTAAGCTAGATGTTCCGTACTCGATAGAACTAGCCAATGGAAAGCTAGTAGAAGCAAATGAAGTTATTAGAGGTTGCGTGATAGAACTGGGAGAGCACGAGTTTACGCTTGATCTGCTGCTAGTCGAGTTGGGAAGCTTCGACGTGGTAGTAGGGATGGATTGGTTGTCAAGCAACCGAGCAGAGATCGTATGTCACGAGAAGGTCATTCGCATTCCGATGGCGAATGGAGAAACAATTGTAGTGCATGGAGAGAAGCACGATACGCCCCTAAGGATCATCGGTTGTTTGAAGGCTCGAAAGTGTTTGCAGAAACGATGTCTTGCCTTCTTGGCACACATTGTGGACAAAGAAGCCACTGAGCCGAAGTTGGAAGACATCCCAGTCGTGAAGGAATATCCTGAAGTCTTCCCCGAAGACTTACCAGGATTGTCACCGCAGCGACAGGTCGAATTCCATATTGACTTGGTTCCAGGCGCCGGGCCTGTAGCAAAGGAACCTTACCGACTTGTGTAGGATCGTTTACAGACCCGAACGAGTCGTTCAGAAGAGTTTATGCTCAGTACGAAAGGCGGAAACGGACGTACTGAGGTCAATTCAGCAAGATATACACTTTAACTGTTAATTTGATGACAAATTACAGCGAGACGACACTTCGGCAGCACTTCGTGGCTCAAACCGGAAAAGTTACAAATGATTTCCGTTTGGAGGCTATTTATAGAGTTCTAATTCCGTTTGAAATAGCCCCAAGCGAAATTACATTTCAAACGGAATTACTAATTCTGTTTGAAAGGGCTTGACACTTTCAAGCGGAATTACTCTCCTTCAAACGAAATTACATAATATCTCAAACTACGTGCCCTTATCTAACATTCTTAGTACAAGACTCGATACAAGATGAAGTCGACAGACGCATGCACCAACAGACTCCCCCTCGAATGTTGATGAGTCTTAAGTGTCGAGTCTTCGCTTCTTCAGTCTTTATCAGTCTTCTCGAACTCTTTGAAGTGTCTGACACTGTAAAGCATCCTCAAATCTCTCTCCTTCCTCTATCAGCACCAACAGAAATCTCTCTCTTGATTCCTTAAGTTCATCAGTATCAGCAATCTTAGGATCAGACCCTGGCTCTTTGTCATTCAGACTCCCCCTTTCGATAAGCTGGGATCGCAGTCTGGCTTCCATAGGTTCAAGATCGTGTCCTGGCTCACATCCTGCTTTGGATCGAAACCTGGCTTCTTATCTTTTTATCCCAAGATCTGTTGCTGGCTCTACTTTTCCTGCACAAAATCTCTTCCCAAAAATAAATTTCACAAATTTAAAATTTGACAAATTTAGACTCTGCTTTCCACATGTAAAATCAATATTCAAAATGATTTATCATTTAAAATATCTGATGAACCACTTGCAGGAATTATTCAATTAATGAATGATTTTTACAATGTTAAACTCTGATGAACCAATCGAAAAACATATCATTTTTCTTTTCAAACACACTCTCCCAACCTGATTGTCATCATGTTTAGCACTTGGAATTTTGAAAATCAGCTTTCCAACACCAGTTGTCGAAAATCTTTTTGTATTTTTCAAAATTTATACTAAAACACACTAAATGTTTTTGGATTTTTGAATGAAATGAAATGCAATAAAGAAATATTTACAGACAATATTTTTGTGAGTTTGTGTAAGAGGATCATATCAGTTTTTGACAAGTCACAAGTACCGTTGAGCTTAGTTACACATTATGAATTAAACAATTCACTTAGATTGCCGATATACTGATCCACTTAAATTTTCACACAAATTTCAACTGATTCAGGATATGAATTAGGTGTATTAAGAACTTAAACTCATTCATGTGTCCCACCTCTTGAATATACTCCCGTATCCAGATCCCAATATTCAGTCTTACAGGTGAGTATACCACATTTGATATCTGTAAGGGGTTAAATGCGAAGGCCGTGAGAGCTTAGGTCAGAACTTCCATTCAGCAGAGAGATGACGGCTCGACTTTTGGTGGGTCCCCTTTAGAGGATCTTTTTTACAACAGCACATGATTAGCATTTTTTCAAAGTTGCATCATTTTTTATGCTGAGGGCAGGCTTTATTTCAAGCAAGCGTAAAGTATTCTCCGGGGACTAGGCCATTGCTTTCGCAAAATCAGAAGTCCCGGGATAATACCCCAGATATCACTAAGCATAAAGACCTAGTATCTCAGAAAGAGGGGTCCTTCAAACGAAATTCCAGGGGTTACCTATATATCCAAGTAGTGTTCCTCACGAAATAAGTAAGTTTGAATTTAAGTTTATATCCCGAAAAAGTTTACTAAATGTGTAAAAACCTATCGGCATATCATCAGTGAGACCGTTTACCGCTATTTAAACATTACATTTCTTTAGCATACTGTGATCGTCCACTGATGTACTATCATTTCCTCTTTTCGACACCAAAACTCATTTTGTATTTTATCATGTTTTTGTCTTTTTCAAATTTTCAAATGTTTTTGTATTTTCTGAAAATTTCTTACTACCCCTAAAATTCAAACACATTTAAAAGAAATTTGAAAAACAAACTATACAAGTAAAATGACAACTGATATCGAATCACTTCAATTCGCCATCCACTTGGCATAAACAATCAGAACTCCCCCCCACAACAAACTATTTTCCCATTGTGATTTCAAAACACTTAAGTTTGTTTTAATCAAATGGTTTTTCCAGAAAATTAGTTTTGTTGATTGATTTTACCACTTGTAGGTTAGGGGTTCATCACATTGTTTTTCAAGCTACCACTTGTAAGAATGATTCAATCAAGTTCAACCTAATGACCTTGATTAACCACTTGTAAGTCGAAATATCATTTAACAACCATCATTCAGATCTGTGATATTTCTCAAGAGAGATGCCGATTCCTGCTCCACTCTTACCAACCTGGGAGCTCCGGCAAGTCCAGATTTTTATTGTTCATAATAAGTACCATCCCAGTCACAAACCTGGGATGACACAACTTTACCTGGTTTCTTCAATTTTTCTCATAAAATTCTTTTACCCCCTTCACCTTCCCATCAACCATTTTTCCAAAAATGTTGTGAACCGTGGGGTTAAAAGCTTTTTCAATATCAAATTCTTTCTTTTCAGAGAAAAATTGATTTGAAATCTCAACTTTACCAATTTTCTTCTTAAAATTTTCAGCCCGAAGTGGTGGAAAATTCACATCATCCACAGTCGGCACAGATTTTTCACCTTTTTTCCTCAACCTGTGGCTCCTCTGACTTTGTGGAATCAGATTCATCGCCAGAAGATAGCTCCTCTGATTTTGACGAACCAGAATCATTGCTAGAACTATCATCAGACTTCTTAACAACCCACTTTTGGTTGTCAAGGTTTGCTCTTTTCTTGTAAAACCTGTTTGAACATTCACCAATTTTAAATTTTGAATTTTTGAAAAGTTTAGTTCTATCAATTGGTGGTTCAAACTCATTCACTTTCTCTTTCAGTTTAGAAACTCCCTGTTTGATTTGTTTTGCCTGTGAACAGTTCATGGCAATATGACCATTTTTTCCACATTTAAAACAGGTTCGAGTTTCCTTCTTCTGATCAGCAGTCTTCATTTCTTCTTGCTTCTTCGCAAGGAAATCTTTGTTTGACTGATTTCTGAATAGATTTTCTTTTTCTTCTTCAGAAGATGTACCTGAAACAAATATCATTTTTGATTTAAAATCTCGAACATATTTTTTATTTTTATGATTTTCTAGTGGAATAAAACCTAATCCTTTCTTTTTGAAATTACCGTTATGGTTTGGTTTCTTTCGATAACCAGAACCAGAACTGTAACCTTTTTTCTTGTTTTCTCTTTGTTGAACTCTTGATGTGTATTTTTTAGATTTTTCAGAAAGAATTACATCTTTTATTTCAGAAATATTAATTTCTGTTAGTTTGAAAACCTTTTTGATCATGTCAAGTTTGACACCTCTTATTGGAAATTCCTCATCAGAATATAATTTGTCAGAATCATTCAATGTATATGCAACTTTGAATGTTTCGTCATTCAAATTAGATTTTGATAGAAGAATTCTTTATTGTATACTCTTTTGCCCTGTTTGACGGTTTGACTCGGAGTGTTGGACTCAGACTTTGACTCTGACATAGACTCCGACTTTGACTCCTTTGTTTCATTGTTATCTAACACATGATCCACTACTTTCTTCATCAAGTGAGATTGTTGATCAGTGTCAGACGATGTAAAAGTGACATCAATATTTTCTGGCAGGTTAACTGAAGATTCCGACTCCCACTGTAAATTTGTTGCCTTTTTGACTCTTTCTGAATTTGGATTTCTTGGCGAATATCCATTTTCAAGCGGGGGTGGACACTTGTTGTAACTGGCACTGTGTTTCTTACCAGAATCTTTCACTTCAGTATCCTTCTTCTTTTCTTTCTTCTTTTTAGAAGTCTTTTCTTCAGATACCTTCTGTTCTTCAGCTACTTCATCATCTTCAAAAGCCTTCATGCCTTCCACAGTAGGATATATCCTGTCAATGACATAAGAAGTACATGAGTAACTTTTTAACAATCGATTAACTCTTTCTATTTCAATTCTTTGAGTTTCCAGTTTTTGTTCCAAAACAGCACACTTCTCAATGTAATTGTTGACGACTCTCTTCTTTGTCATGAAAGCTCCTTGAAGTGTCTTCATTGATGTTGCATGTTCATCACTTGTTTGATTGTATTGATTCATGGCTTTGTTCAGAACACCATAGGATTCCTTCAATCTGTTCAAGTTATAAATCAATGTACTGTTCTGCTTCTTTACTGCTTCACAGTTTTCACATTTCACATGAATATTTCTTGCATCAACTTCTTCATCAACTTTGAACTTTGGAATGTCTTTTAACTTCTTCCTTACCACTGGTACTTCTTCATCATCACTGCTGACGGGTGTTTTGACCTTTTTCTTTTTCTTTTTAGCTTTTTCATCTTCACTATCACTTTCTGCCATCATTTTCAAATGAATTGCCATTCGTTTTGCATAATACTCACTATCATCATCACTATCTTCTTCAACTCGAGCAACAAACGCTTTGTGATTTGAAGTTTTGTTTGGATCATAATCATCCCAATTGAAATTTTCCCAGCTAAAACCTTCTGGCAACTTTTCATCATCCTGATTGATTAGGCATGCTTTATTGTCGGCTGAAATATATTTGTCCCAGCTGAAATTTTCTTGATTCACCAAACATGCTCTCTTTGATGATTCTTCAATTTCTTTCCTCCCATGAGCAGTTTGTGGTTGTTGTTGATATGGTTGTTGAGCAACTTGATGATAAATCGATTTCCAATAGTAGTCATTGTTGTTGTTAAACGGATTTTGAGCTCCACTTGCTTCGCGGTTTTCGCACTCCCTCTTGAAGTGTCCATTTTCCCTGCAACGAAAACAAGTGACTTTAGATTTATCAAAACCTAAATTAGAAACACATGCATCACGGAAGTCATCTCTTCCTGTGATCTGTTTGAATTTCTCAGCTCGACTCAACACACTAGCAAAACACCATTTTATATCCATTAACTCCATTTCCTCAGCATCAATCTGATCGTAATCCTCTTTTGTCAACATTGGATTCCCGATTCGACCTACCACTAAACTTCCATAGGATTCTAACACGGTTCCCAGCAAAGACATATGGCTTTTTGCAACTTCTTCAGAATACTCTTGATCATTTTCAAGATTCAATACAATGTTGCATTGTAACTTTTTGCCATTTTTAGTTGCTGAAATGTTCGGATCAAATGACGGATATGATGAAAAACTCGTTTTGCTGCTTGATCCTTTAGATGATCCTCCAGACGAACTCTTTTCATTGAAAGCAGTTTCAATCTTTGGTGACATGTTGGTGGTTTTATCACTGACACCACCTTTGTAGTAAAGTCCAATGTCTTGTTCACCGTCAAAACCTTTCATTCTTAAGACCTTTCTCTGTTCCATCTCCTAAGCTTCAATTTTTTCAATGAACTTGCTCAATGTCAGACTGCTAAAACCTTTCTTGTTTCTCAACATCATGAGATATGTGCCCCAAGTCTCATATGGCAATGCATCAGCCAATTTTTCGATCAACTCTTCATTTTCTTTGTTGATGCTCAATCTCTTCATGTTAGCTAACAAATTGCAATATCTTTCAATGATTTGCTTTGTGCTTTCATTTTTCAAACCACGAAACAGATCAAATTCTTTCTTCAAAAGTGACTTTTTGTTTTTAACCATCTCTTGACTTCCAACAAACTTCGATCTTAATGCTTTCCATATTGAATAAGAAGTTCCATTGTGTTGCAATAAAACCAAGATATCTTCTTTCACAGCTTGTTGTAGTAGACTTAACATCATTTTCTCATCTTTGTATTTCTTTCTATCTTCAGCACTAAGGTCTTTTATTGCTATAATCTCCTCATCATCAGTCATCGGTCTAACATATTTCGTCTCAACACATTCCCAAGCATCCAAATAATTTGCTTATACCCAGATTTCAAAACGTCCTTCCCAACCTTTATACTCCTCAATGTTCATGAGCTTAGGCGGTTTTTGCATAGTCCCCGTTTCATTTTCCAACATTGTGTTCTGTGCAAGAGTAATCGGAGTAACCGGAGTAGCAAAAGCATTATAAAATTCCTCTTCCATGTTTCGGTTTTTCAAAGTTCACAAAACAGTCCTGTTCAAAAGGAATTACTTCTTCAAATGAGATACCTTGTTCAAACGGAATCAACTTCAAGACAACTTCAAGCGAAATCCCTACTTCAAACGGGATTAACTTTGAAACGAAATTAGCACTTTCATACGGAATTCCTAATCTCGTTTGAAATTTTCAAACGGAATTACAATTGAAGCGGAATCACTTGGTTCAAACGGAATCACTGAAACGAAATATCGATTTCAAACGAAATTAACCCACTTTTCAAACGGAATACCGGTTTCAAGCGGAATTAAGAGCTAATTCCGTTTGAAATGCTGCTGATGTCATCATTTTCGAACTGTTTCTGAAACGGAATTACCAATTTTACTAGTTTTAGATCGAATTAAGGTCCAATTTTCTCATGGATTTGTTAAAACACAGTTTCGCACAATATGTGAGAAATTCAAGACATTTTGACCGTGAAAAGTTGTTAATTTTGAAAAAGAAGGTGTAGAAATCAGAATTTGCAGCTGAATTGGTATGAACTCTTCCTCCTGAGCTCTGATACCACTTGTAGGATCGTTTACAGACCCGAACGAGTCGTTCAGAAGAGTTTATGCTCAGTACGAAAGGCGGAAACAGACGTACTGAGGTCAATTCAGCAAGATATACACTTTAACTGTCGATTTGATTGATTTGATGACAAATTACAGCGAGACGACACTTCGGCAGCACTTCGTGGCTCAAACCGGAAAAGTTACAAATGATTTCGTTTGGAGGCTATTTATAGAGTTCTAATTCCGTTTGAAACAGCCCCAAGCGAAATTACATTTCAAACGGAATTACTAATTCCGTTTGAAATGGCTTGACACTTTCAAGCGGAATTACTCCCCTTCAAACGAAATTACATAATATCTCGAACTACGTGCCCTTATCTAACATTCTTAGTACAAGACTCGATACAAGAGGAAGTCGACAGACGCATGCACCAACAACTTGCGCCCTCAGAGATGCAAGAGCTGTCCACACAACTTCAGGAGCTATTGGACAAGGGATTTATCAGACCAAGCTTCTCGCTTTGGGGAGCTCCAGTTTTGTTTGTCAAGAAGAAGGACGGTAGTTTCCGCATGTGTATCGACTACCGCGAGCTAAACAAGTTGACCATTAAGAATCGGTATCATTTGCCAAGGATTGATGACCTGTTTGATCAACTGCAAGGTTCGAGTTTTTACTCCAAGATCGATCTTCGATCAGGTTACCACCAGTTGAGAATTCAAGAGGAGAGTATTCCAAAGACCGCCTTTAGGACTCGGTATGGACATTACGAGTTCCTGGTTATGTCGTTTGGTTTGACGAACGCGCCAGCAGTATTCATGGATTTGATGAATAGAGTCTGCAAGCCCTACCTCAATAAGTTTGTGATTGTGTTTATTGATGATATTTTGATTTATTCAGAGACGAAGGAAGAGCACGAACAACACCTAAGAGCTATTTTAGAGCTACTTAAGAAGGAGAAGTTATACGCTAAGTTCTCAAAGTGCTAGTTCTGGTTACGTGAAGTTCAGTTCCTTGGACACGTGGTAAACGGAAATGGAATTCATGTGGATCCCACAAAGATGGAGGCGATCAAGAATTGGGAGACTCCGAAGACGCCAACTGAAATTAGTCAGTTCCTAGGTTTGGCTGGTTATTAACGCAGATTTATTAAGGATTTTTCGAAAATCGCTCAACCTTTGACCTCCCTCACACAGAAGGATAAGAAGTACGAATGGGGAGATAAGCAAGAAGAAGCTTTCCAGTTGTTAAAGAACAAGCTTTGTGATGCACCCATCCTATCCCTACCCGAAGGCACCGATGACTTCTTGGTGTACTGTGACGCCTCACGCCAGGGATTAGGATGCGTGCCGATGCAGCGACAGAAGGTTATAGCTTACGCTGCGCGCCAGCTAAAAGTTCACGAGAAGAATTACACCACACATGACTTGGAGTTAGGCGCAGTGGTGTTTGCGTTGAAGATCTGGCGACATTATTTGAATGGTACCCGCTGTACGATCTTTACTGATCACAAGAATTTGCAGCATATATTTGATCAGAAAGAGCTTAACATGAGATAGAGACGATGGGTTGAGTTGTTAAACGATTATGATTGTGAAATCAAGTATCACACAGGGAAGGCGAATGTGGTAGCAGACTTAAGTCGGAAAGAAAGGATTAAACCCATAAGGGTTAGGGCTTTGGAAATGATTATTCAGACAGACCTCTCATTGCGCATTCGGGTTGTGCAGAGAGAAGCTCTCAAGAAGGGAACCTTGTGAATGAATATCTCCGTGGGATGGAGAAACAGTTAGTACCCAATCAGGAAGGAACGTTGTGTTTCATGGGAAGAATTTGGGTACCCCTCTTTGGCAGTCTTAGAGACATTATTTTCGATTAAGCTCACAAGTCACGGTACTCGATCTATCCAGGATTGGATAAGATGTACCAAGATTTAAAGGATTTCTAATGGTGGCCGAGATTGAAAGGCGATGTTGCAACGTATGTTGGCAAATGTTTGACTTGTGCCAAGGTAAAGGTCGAATATCAGAAGCCTTCAGGTCTTCTGCAACAACCTGAAATACCCATGTGGAAGTGGGAGCAGATTTTAATGGATTTTATAACAAAGTTACCCAGGACACCCAGAGGTCATGATACGATTTGGGTAATCGTAGACCGTCTGACGAAATCTGCACATTTTCTGCCGATCAAGGATAAAGATAACATAGGTAAGCTTGCTGAGCTATACCTCAGAGAGATTGTTGCACGTCATGGTGTGCCTCTCATAATTATTCCTGATAGAGACGGAAGGTTTGTATCAAGGATTTTGCAATCCTTCCAAGAAGCCTTTGGTTCTTAGTTGAACCTGAGTACTGCATTCCATTCGCAGACTGATGGCTAGAGCGAACAAACGATTCAAACGCTAGAAGACATGCTGCGAGCTTGCGTTATGGACTTGGGTGGCAGTTGGGACACTCACTTACCATTGGTTGAATTCTCATATAACAACAGCTACCATGCGAGCATTCAAGCCGCACCGTTTGAAGCTCTCTACGGACGCAAGTGTCGATCACCATTATGCTGGGCAGACGCGGGTGATAGACAGCTTGTTGGTCCTGAATTGGTTCAAGAGACGACAGACAAGATTATACAGATCTGAGAGCGCATCAAGGCGGCTCGTGATCGACAAAAGAGCTATGTGAACCAAAGGAGGAAACCTTTGGAGTTTCAAGTGGGAGATATGGTTTTATTAAAGGTCTCACCCTGGAAGGGTGTAGCACGCTTTGGGATGCATGGGAAGTTTAACCCACGATACATTGGACCGTTCAAAGTCCTAGAGAGGATTGGTCTTGTAGCTTACAAGTTGGATCTACCCGCATAACTGAATGGAGTTCATGATACATTCCATGTATCTAATCTGAAAAAGAGTCCAACTCAAGAAACAGTTGTCATTCCTGCTGATGAAGTTCACATTGACGACACACTCCACTTTACTGAAAAACCCATTGAGGTTACTGATTGGAAGGTTAACAAGACACGCAGGAGTAGTGTCAAACTCGTCAAGGTTCGTTGGAACGCCCGTCATGGCCCAGAATTCACTTGGGAGCGTGAGGATCGCATGAAAGCAAAATATCCGCACCTGTTCCCAAACTCCCCTGCAGCTAGTAGCAAAACTTAAATTTCGGGATGAAATTTTCTTAACAGGGGGAGAATGTGACAACCGTAAAAAATACAGGTATCCGTACAATTAATTAATATTGATTAGTGCTTAATGACTGTGCTGAATTACAATTAATGACTTAAAATGCTTTCTGATTACTGCATCATACTTACATGTGCATCACATATTACATAATGTCACCTCATTATCACATGCAAACTTTATTGACATACATGATGCACAAAGCACAGTTAGCACAGTTAACAGATAAAACAGGAATATACTGACGGGGTTCAGTACATAGACAGACAGTGTTTTGAGACCCAGTATGAGCCAGAAACCAAGTTCTACACTAGTATAGTGTGTAGGGAAGTAAGGACCACAAAACTTCTTTTCTAGGTGATAGATAAAGTGCCGGAAAATGCCTAAAACCCACATAAAGTGCAGAATTCTGCATAATTCAGCATTTTAACAAGTTTGTGTCATGCAAAAATATGACAAAATGGTCCTGAATACTTTCCTAAGTGTCGGGAATTAAAAGTGTCACAAAAGGGTACATAAAGAACACTAAACGGTATAGTTTCACACTTTAACAAACCGGTATCTAACCGAATAACCGGACACTACCCGAAACACCAAAATTATACTAGAAACATTGTTTTAGTGTTTCTAAGCTAGTTATGATCCCCGAACACCCTAACACACTATACAACATCTAATACACATGAACACTAACTAATACACTTATAATCCTAACTAATTATCTCACTTACCATTTAAACCCAACCAAGCCCCCCCCCCCCCCCCTTAAGTGGACGGTCACCATGTGACCCCACCAAGATCTTGTTAATCTTCTCTTGATTTGCTAAGAGATTATGTATGTACTATTAGAAACATAAAACCCAATGGACAAAGGAGTTGAATGGTTATAAGAAGAATAGGCCCTCATTATCATCACCACACTTCACCACAACTCTCTCCCTCTCCCCCCTTGCTCTCCTCTCGGCCGAAACCCACCCAAGAACCACCATCATTTCCAACTCAATCCCATCCATTCCAAGACCATCCTAAAGTGTAAGAAGGTGATTAAGGAAGTGTGGAGATTGTGGATCTTGAAGGACCTCTCCCAATAGCTTTTATCCAACACTTTTGTCATCACCATCATCTTGTGTTCTTCCCTAGCCTTGTGCTAGTAGTAAGGCCCTCATAACCCTTTGTTACTTCATATGTTGTTGGTTAAAAGATGATGTACATTGATAAACATGATGAACACTAAAAGACATAATCATAAATCTCTAACATAAGCTTATTAACATATGAAATCATGTTGATTTGTGTTTATTTGCTTCTTGATGATTGATGATTTGTGTTAGTAATGTTAGACATCATAAGGAACCTACTAGATTGTGATTAAACACATGATCTAGTAAGTTAAGGTGGTGATCTTGTGAAAGACCAAGATCATCATGCTTTATGTTTTCATGAACTTGAAGAATGAACATGATTTTATGAATGATGGAACATCTAATATGTTACTAGACATAAACTTGAATGATTTCAAAGATAGTTTTCCAAAAAAACCAAGTTAAACCACAAGATTTACAAGAACATTGTTTTTAAAGAAACTAACCATGTTTCTAGTGGTGAAACAAGTATAAGAACACTTTGTTTACAAGAAAAATTCAAAAAAATGATTTTTGGAAAAATCATCTAGTAAGTTGTAAACACCTAAATCCTTTAAGATTGAGATTTTTAAAGAAATAAACACACTTTAAAGGGTAACTAAGTCTACTAAACACACTACCAAGTTAGCACAAGTTTTTATGAAAATTCAAGTTCATGATTATTATGTAAATAGCATAGTTTTGGCACTTGGTAAGTGTAAGTTGTTTAGGGTTGATTGTTGATTGTTTGAGATAATTTTAAAAAGAAAATGATATGCTTTGATAGCATGGACACCTCCATTTTTAGGGGAAACTATGGCAAAATTTTCAAAAAATAAAAACACTTAGAAAAAAAAATATTTTCTAACAAATATTTACAAGTATGTTTTAATTATAGTTTTCAACATAAACTTGCCATAGATTTTGTTACAAAAATACAAGTATTAATTGGAGGTTGGTTTTTGTAAATAAAAATAACTAAATATGTATTTGAAATATATATATTTAAAAGACACATTGTGTGTGATTATTTCTATACTTTGTGTATTAGTTATATTATTTTAGGATTTAAAGTAATATAACTTAACAAAATACCATGAACTTACAATCCAAAATAATACAAAAAATCACAAGGAATATATATATATATATATAAGTTACACACTTAATATTGTGAAACCGAACGCAAGAACGTAACTTACAAAATATTCCGGAAGGTACCGTTAGAAATATATTTTTGGTAAATATTATTTTGGATACAAAGAATGAAAATATGATTTTTGTAAATATTACAAAAGTAATATTGTATTTTCGACAAGGAGAAAATATATTATATTTTGAAAAATAAAAAATATATTTTCTTGGAATATTTAGAAAATATATGATTTTTGAGGAAAATATATATTTTCTTGAAATACATTATTTTTGGGACAAATAAGTTTATATATTTTCTAAGATGAGACTTGAAAATATACTATTTTGAGACTACAAATACAAGAATGCAAATATAGATGTATGAGATACCCCCATCCTTGGAAAGAAAATATGAAAATAAATACTTGAGAAGTATTGTTACAAAAATATTGTTTAACAATTATTCCAAAATTAAATATAATTAAAGTTAAGATATTTATTATTTTAACAAGAAATTATAACTTGGAATAATATTGAGGACATAAAAGAAACGTAACTAAAAAACGTAAATACTAAGGCAAGGCACGACCCGTTTGTCTAATAGACCCTAGTACATTGTAGGGAGTCGTGTTTGCTGAGGAGATTTGAGTTACGAGTACCGAAGACGCAAAACTATGAGTTCATGTCCCCCTTTTATTTAAATTGTTTTGTTTATTTACTTCGGGGGAGAAATACATGTTACAAAAGGATTACATACAAATACAATTGGTATGGTTAGCCTAGGAAAGAACCATAGATCATGTGAATGGGTAGGCGGATACATGAGACCATTAATCCTCGTATAAGGACCGAGGGGCATGAGTGATAGATCTATTTGGGTTTAGCGAGCCCACACCCATGAGGACCAGGGTGGCCCATAGGGTGACTATGTCTTCCAGCCGGAAGCCCGGTATAAATTTTCTAGGTTTGAGTCTTCCTACACCGTCACACATATCAATGGCCTTGCAAACCATTGGTGATCTTTTCCTTGTTTGCTTTCATACCGGGATTTACATACATACAGACATACTTTAAAGGTTTATTCATACACAAAATGCATGAACTCGCTCAACTTTTGTTGATGTTTTCAAATTACATGTATTTCAGGGAACTAAGTGGATCTGGCAGGTGTTGCATGTTTTCAAGCTGCGTCATGAATAAAAGATGTCATCCAAGTCGTTGGGGTTTAGGAGATGTATCTTAATCCTGGACGAGATACATGGTCCTAAACTCGGGTTTGTTTAAGATCTTTTGTCGAGTCTTTGTGAACTCATTTAAACATGTTGTTGTTTGTAACTTAAATTTGGTGTCAACGTTTCAGACAAGTATGTTATGTTGTTTTCAAACTTAATTAATGGATGAACATCCTATGGTTTTATCATATAGCGTTGTTATGATTGAATGCTATGGTATTAAGAAGTCACACGAATAACCACGCTTCCGCAAAAGTCAGAGTGTGACAGATATAGGTTAACCTTTTCTTTTCACACAAATCCTATTAGGTGAAACATAGGTTTCACTAAAACAGTTGGGCGAAACTAGGTTTCGCCAATTTAAGGTAGCAAAATTAGATTTCTCCTCAACGCAATTTCGCTAAAAGGCATCCTTAGCAAAATTAAGTTTCCCTCGAAACTAGGTTTCGTGAACAAGGTTATGCATGCCTTGAAACTTGGTTTCCCAGACTGATTATGTTTGGCTTGAATAGTAGGGAGAAACTTTGGTCTCACCTAAATAACTATGCAAAAATTCGTGCAGAACCCTAAGGTTCATCCATGGCGGCTGTTGGTCTTGGATGCAAATTTTAAGGTCAAGATTGATGCTTTATTGTGGGAAACATGTTGTAATCATCTGAAAACATTATAGCATACATAGATCTGCAAAAAACATGATATCTTAAACATGAAACTAACCTTGAAATTGCTTAAAACCAAAGCCAAGTCCAAAACTTCTAGAAACCCGTCGAAAATATGTCTAGACCATCACTCCCCCTCGTGTTTTTTCCCTTTTTCCCCTTCTAAAAATACCAGTAAATATTTGTGATGTTACAATGTGTTTAGTTGGAAAACAAATCCAACACTCATTTCCAATTCAAAAGGAATTTTGAGCAAAGCAACCGCTCGAGTTATATGGTGATGTCGACCAATCTTACCAACAACACAAAGTGGTAACAATTGTATATTTATTATAAAATCAATGGATGAAATATTGAACTATTTTATTAACATCAAAAAAGTAGTTAAAGTCGAGACATTTCGTAAAAATTAGAGTTTAAGTATCGACAAAGGAGGAGAATTTACTTCATATCAATTCAATTATCAGCCCTTTTCACTCATAGCAAAACAAAGTGGTTGAACATAAGGACGAAACCGTGATAGTAACTACATGGTGTCTGCTAAAAGGAATGAATATCCAACAAAGCCTTTGGGGTGAAGGAGTGAGACATGTAGTATATGTGTTGAATCGCCTAACAAAAATAGCCCTTGATAATATAACATCATACGAAGTAATGATAAGGCGAAAAATGAATTAAAAAAACTTTAGAGTATTGGGTTGTATAGCTCACCTGAATATTTTTGCTGTAAATTTAAGAGAACTTAATGATAGATGTGTTAAGAACCATTTATTTGGGTACTGAACCCACCAGTAAGGCATATGGATTGGGATTGGAAGGACAATCTCACAACAATTGATAAAGGATATTAATAGGTAGTTTTCGTGCTTGGAGGAGAATTGATCATAACTATGGATGAGACCTATGAGGAAAATCTTGACGAATTGAAACCCCAAATACCCCACCACGATAAGGATCACAACCAAGAAGGCAAAGTGCACCCTTAACAGACTCAAACTCATTCAGTCTAGATCCAAATAGATCTTCTCATGTGTATTTATCTATAGAGTCAATAGATGAAAACACTAATAAGTAACCAAGATAAGAACCACGACTCTGATGACACACCAGCTAGAGGTGTACGTGGTTTAAATGATGTATATCTAAGAGCTCAATTAATGGATGAACATGAAGACCTTGCAATTCAAGGATTTAACATATACGGTAATCACTTCCTATTGATGCACGAAAAAACAATGAATTACAAAGAAGTAAAGGAAAATGTTGCATGGTGTAAAAGGTAAAAGGATGACATAAACTTAACAAGAAAGAACAAACATAGAAACTAACCAATCTACTAGGTCGGCACAAACCCATTGCTTTGAAAAGGGTATTTAAGTTGAAAAAAGACACAAAAGGCAAAGTAAGCAAACATAAAGTGTAAGTCCTTGAAAACCCAGAAGCCCCACAACTGGTACATGGTAGCAAAACAAATTTTCGACAATTGTTCAATATGGTAATGTCGAAGTTCCCGGGAAAACAAGTATCTATCATTGCTTTGCTTGGGAGCCGCCATCTAGACCACAAAAGCATATACTAACCTAACATACATGCTAAAAAATCAGCTATGCTAAGTGAGTTCTATAATAATTAAGTAAACATATTTTAACTTAAAACACTTTAACAAATTGTCGTTTCTAAACAGTTTCCATCACTATTTATAAAACACATTTACCCATACTCAAAATCATTTGTTTCCGTATCATCTAGTAGACTGTGTGCGCAACATCGTCAATATGATCATCCATAACATTGTCTATAATATTGTCCATAACATCGAAAACTCGTCACTGCCATGGGGCAACAATTAGTAGCTCACATTACTCCAAAAATGTCAAAGTATTAAACACATGTAGGCACACATCTTATTCCTCAAACTTTTAATGTAAACGCACGTATGCCTACCATCATTTAGAAATACTTAAGCATCTATATCAGCTGTAAACTTAAAGATGTAAAACCAGGCAATAGAACTTACCTTAATTCGTAGAATCTTTGCAAATCATAACTCACTACCACCACTAACACCACGTCTCTAGCGAACTCGTAAACCTGAATCACATAATCCGAGTTACTATCATATAGTGAACCCTCACTCGACCTAATCCCAAACCTCGAGCCGGCTCAACACACTCGACAGCCCAACCGGGCAACCATTGTGGTTGAACCACCTAATCGGTGCCGACCCTGTTCTGATTTCCTTTGCCGACACACCACCACCGGTACCCTAATTGGGTCTGAAAACTATGGCCAAGTCATCCTCGTCATTGGCTAACAGGATTGCACCACCGCTAGCCACCACACAACCACCACCGACTTACGGTCACCCCCACACCAACATCCCTTTAGCCATGTGACCTTTGGTTAGGTCCTGCTTTGAAACCCTAATCGATTGTGATCCTCAAAACGTTACAAAATTCAAATTAACATGAAAACGTACCTTGCTTTGATGAGAATTCACCAATCATGGTTAGTTGTAAATTCCCCAATTACTCAAAACCCTAATCACAGAAAACCATGATTTGACATCGCTAAAGCCATAATACAATGAAACGGAGTTCAAATTTCGAGATTCATACCTTAAAATCATTGAAATAGCGATGCACCTTCGACCACTCTCTCTTTCTCTCGACTGAACACAAAAGGGGGCGGGGTTCACGGCCGTTAACCCTATATTAGGGTCCCCCTTCTCCAATTTCCGCTACTTCGTGCATTCATTCCTTCAAGTTTTCCCCACTCGTGATTAAAACACTAAAACTCGATAATTTTGCTTTATTTCACGAACAATTACGAAATGGTAGAACAACATTATTGACTAAACGTTCGGGGTGTTACATAAAGTACGTCTTTTCACAAAAGGATCGATATGTACAAAGACAAGATATTGACTATGAAGAAGTATTCACATAAGTAGCTAGACTTGAAACCATATGATTAGTACTTGCATTAACTACTCATGACGGATGGACTGTACACCTTGATGTCAAAACATCATTTATACATTGTGAATTACACAAAGTAGTTTATGTAGAACAACATGAGGGTTTCGTGAAACCATGAACATGAAACAGAGTTTACAAATTGATAAAGGCATTATACGGGCTACGCCAAGCACCACGAGCTTGTTAAACTAAACAATCCTCTAAAAGACCATGGTTTCAATAAATGTCCGAGTGAAGTAGCGGTGTACACACGTGGAAAAGGAAATGGAAAATTAATAGTAGGAGGCATCTATGTTGATGACTTAATTGAACAGGAAACCACAAAGAAGAAGTCTCAAAATTTAAGCAGCAAATGAAAAACATATTAGATATGAACCAAAGTAATGTTTAGGGATCGAAGTACTACAAAAAAAAAAAAAAGTGTTTATGTAGTGTTGGTATGCTTCTTGTGATTGTTAAGTGAAAATTAGTTGCTTAATCACATATAGCTATACTTAAAGTGAGATGTCATCTAGCTAGATATTACATCTTCATATCTAGCTGTTAACATATGTTAATTTGTGGTAAATGTTGATACATATATGTGGACGCGACTCGACGCGACTTGGTTCGGTTCGACCCGGTTAGGTTCGGCTCAAGCCCGACGTCACGACATTCCTCCGTCGTGCGTCCCAGAGTTCGACACGCGAAGGCCAGAGCGCCGCGAGCCGGTTCCCGACGCCACATCATCATGACATCATCATGATGATGTCATGATGATGTCATACACTTTGACCAAATGCATTTAGAAATGGATGCCATGAATTTAACGTAAAGAATGCATGGAATTTCTCTTGGGCCAATCAGAATGCATGATGGACTTCAACAAGACTGGGCCAAAGCCCAAAGTCGAGGAATCATGAGGGCAGTCGACGAAACACATCAGTTTCGTCGACCAAGCCCCTGTTTCGTCGCTGTTTCGTCACTTGCCTTCCTGATTCGCCAAACCTTGTGATTCGCCAAGCCAAGATCTGATTCGTTGTGTCTGTGACTATAAATAGACTGTCTGTGGATAAGAAATGTAAGGGGCTGTTTGGCAACATCTGAACCAATAAGTGCTGAATGAATAAGAGGTCTGAATGGGTAAGAGGGTCTGAATGGGTAAGTGCTGAACCAGTAAAGTGCTGTTTGGTTCCATATCTGAATGACAGTGTAAAATGACATTTTTACCCCTCCCCACAAAATAAACCCATTATAGAATTTTTTTCTATAAAACCCTATCATCATCATCATTCATCAGCATTCATCATCCCCCCCCCCCCACCCCCTTCCCCTTTCTCTCCCTACACCTGCAACACCGCCACCGCCATCATCATCATCATCTCCGCCACCGATCTGAGTTCTCCGCCACCGCCATCATCATCAACATCATCTCCGCCACCGCCATCATCGTCAATCGCCAGAGCTGAGTTCTCCGCCACCGCCATCATCGTCAATCGCCTCAATCGTCGCCATCATCATCATCATCTCCGCCACCGCCATCATCATCATCAACACCCACCACCGATCTGAGTTCAACATCAACACCCACCACCGATCTGAGTTCATCATCAACTGATAGGTAATTAAATGATTTGAGTTGAAATGTAATAGTATATAACCTGAATTGAAGAACGAGTCTGACGATGAAAATTTGAGTTTCGATTGTGGAGGTGGGCGGCGGAGGTGTTGACGGAGATGATGGGGCGAATTGGAGGGGAGGCAAGGTGGAGGAGGGGCAACGGGTGGGTGGAGAAGGAGCTGCTGGGTGGAGAAGGAGCTGCTGTGGAGAAGGAGGGGCAACAGGGGTAGATGTGTCTTGTTTTTCATTCAGATCCATTCAGCGTTGTTTTAAATCTGACCCATTCAGAGCCATATTCAGCCATTCAGATGTTTTGTTTTGTTGAACCAAACAAGTTTAACCTCTGACCGATTCAGAGGTTGATTCCATTCAGATGCATTCAGAAGCAAACAAACAGCCCCTAAGAGACACATGAACAGAGCACACACACACGAGAGCTTTGAGAGAGTTTGCAAAATACATTTGTAAACATTGCTTTGTAACTGAACTTTTCATAGTATTAATACAGAGGTGTTAATCGTTGAATCTCGTGTCCATATTATTATTGCGTGTTCTATCTCGGTTTGCTATCTCGGTTGGATTCCGCACAACCGGGGTGGTTTGTATACAAGGATTAGGCGACTAGATCCTCCCCTAGCCGGACCTACAAGTGGTATCAGAGCCTTGGCTCTTCTCCTTGTTAAAACCGAGGTGTTCTTGGTTGTTTTTCGGGTTTATAAAGTTTATATTTTTCTGGAAAACATCTTAAAATCGGAGTAAATCTTGGTGTTTTGCTTTATGTTTTGTTAAAAACCGTGTTATTTTCATGCTCACATGTTAGTCTTTGGTTTTTATTAAACATTTTAGCAAAATTGTGTGTTTCGGAAAGTTATATTTCACCGGAAAACTCATAGTGTTCATATAACATTCAAAGTGTTCTTCATAAACACAACTTTTTGATCCATTTAAAATCAATTATTAAAGTGTTTGTGTTTTGAAAATTGTGAAAAGCATAAAATATTGTTTGCCATACCTTGGTTGGTGAAATGAGAATAGTGTAGCCGAAAGTGGGTTGCTTTGTGTCAGAAAGATAAGGTTTTTAAATTGTTTCAAAATATCTAACCACTTAATCAATTCTTTTTCATCTTTGGGCTTCTATTTCGTCGAGTTTGTACTGGACCTATTTCGTTGACTGAGCCCATAAGAAGAGTTCAGTTTCGTCAATACTAATCAAATCCTGTTTCGCCAAAGTGTGTTTCGTCAAACATACAGTGGGCTCGTTTCGTTACACAAACATTGGGCCTTAATTTTGTTCTTAGGCCTGTTTCGTCAATTATCAAGCCCAAAGTGTCAAACCTGTTTCGTTGACTGGAAGCCCAAAAAGACAAAGTTCTTTGTTTCGCCGATACATAAATTCATTTCATCATTGGGCCTTTGTTTCTTCAAATTTGAAAGCCCATAACTTGTTTCTGTTTCGTCATATTGTTAAGGGAGTCTTGGGCCTTTTCGTCAAATTGGGCCATTCTTATTTGTTTCATCAATTAAAAGGCTGAGAAGCAAGCCGTTTCGTCAGGCCCAAAAGACTTTCAGTTTTGTCAACATCAAGCCCAAAAAGGATTTCTTTTGTTTCGCCAAACAAGCTTATCATATCCTGTTTCGTCATAAAATTTGTTTCGCCGAAATAAATTGAATTTTGTTTCGTCGAGACACTTGTAATTTTAAACAGAAGGTTTGCATTTGTGATTTAACTGTTTGTTTGAGGTGTGATTTTCAGGTATTCATTTTTCTTGATCAAAAATGAATCCGATTTGGGGTACTCCGGTACTTACAGATATGTATTATGGAAATCCTAGCACTTATGCAAGACCTGCTTCACACGCTCCACTTCAAACGGCGTTTGTCACAAGCACAAATTTGTATGGCACTCCGATACAAGTTCCTGTAAAGCCAGCTCCGACCACAGACTTGTATGGAAATCCACTGCCACCAGTTGCCTCACAGTGCCATTCTTCTACGGTAGCACCATCATCTCTTGATACAAGGAACTGTAGTCAAACACAAACGGCGTTGTATGCTGAAATTGTCAAAGATGCCAACAATGGTGAATCCTCGGGAAATAATGACAGTTCTGAACATGACAATAGTTCAGATGAAGATGTTTCAACTTCAGTTGAGGATGTTACATCTTCAAGTTCAAGTTTAAGCGAGGATGGATCTGAATGTGAATCATCAAGGGAGGTTGTTGATTCTGATGCATATAGGTCAACATCTGAGAGTGATTCCAGTCAGGTATGTGTCGATGAACCAACTGCTGTTATTTGTGATAATTGTGATAGATTGCATGTTAAATGTGCTGATTTAGAAGCAAACATGTCTGAGTTGCAAGGCAAACATGATGCTTTACAAGCTAGTTTGTTTGACTTGCAAGACAAACATGTTTCATTGAATGATAAGTGGTGTGAGTTGCAAAGCAAACACGAGGCTTTGCAAGACAATTATGATGTGACATTCATTCACAACCAGAAGTTGACCGTGGATCTTTCGAAGTGCACTGAAGCCAACATGTTTTATGAAAACCATGAAAAGGAGTTTAAATCGATAATTGAGAAATTAAAGAAAGATAAAACCGAGCTAACAAAAATGGTTTCCAGAAAACAAACTGACATAAATTTGTATATCACACGTCTTGAGATAATGCAAAAAGAGATGGCTTGTGTTAAAACTGAAAGTGAGGCGATCCAGCTTAAGCTAGACAGTTATTTAAGCTCTAGCTATGTGTTGGATCACATCATTGACGTACAGAAAGAGAAACGGGATGTCACATGCATAGGTTACAAGAAATGTCCACCACCTGTGAGACACAATTATGATGCCATGCCTGATGAGGAGTATAGAACTCACTTTGAACCATCTGTTCCTTTGGACGTTGAGGAATTTGCAGCAGGACTCGGATACAAGAAGGAAGTATCATCAGAATCGGATGTGTCAGCAGATACATGTGTGTCTTCTGCTGAACCGAATCAGGATCCTCCAGTTGTGATTGAGGATGCTGATTCTTCTGATGATGAATCTGATGATACTGATTCGGCAAAGTCTGATGCGGTAATCAAAGAAGAGGACATACCTCTTGAGAATCATATTCTATGTGATCCTCCCGCAAAGCCCGCTAAGACTGCTGCAACCGAGTCCACGTCTGCAAAAGAGTCGGATAGTGTGGATTTGCTGTACACTCTTGTTGGTGATGATAAAATCTATTCTGACAAAGATTTTCCTATTAAGAATGTTAATCAATCCTTAATCAGTAAAGTCTTTGAAAATTCGACAAGTAAGTTTTTGGGAAAGACAGGATCACATGTTACAGTAACACAGTGTCCACCTATCCCAAAGGCCGAAGTTCGAAAACAATATGGCAATCAAAAATTACCAACAGTGAACACGCAGCAAAATCATACCAAACCAAGAGGTAAAACACCGACTCAAAGCCAAAGGAAGCCTAATCAGAAGAAGAACAAGAATGTGAACTTTGTGAAATCAAAGGGAACAGACAAAATTGAAACGTTTGAAAACAAATCTAACTTAGATTTTGTTAAACAAGCAACAGTGTTGAAAAGAAACGAAACAAACTGTTCGAAACCTAGTACCTCGAGATCACAAAGTTCATCATCATCGGCAAGACGATCACATGATACTTCGGGGTTTGTTGAACGAAGATCATGTTTTGAATGTGGCACAATTGGACATATCATTCGAAATTGTCCATATCTTCATAAACAAAAAGGCAAAGTTGGTGATTCCCGTGACCAAACTGACCGCAAGCGATCTGTTTCTGTAAAACAGGACCCCCGTCTTGTTAAACAACGGGAAATGAAACAGAAAAAGAAACAATGACAAGAGGTTGAAAAGGTTTTAAAACCAGAGGTTGTCCAAACGCAGTCTGTTAAATCAAATGTTAAAAATGAAAAAAAAAAACAGATTTGGAAACCAAAATTTGAAATTGTTTCAGGGGGAGCTACATCAATTCCGAATCATCGGGAAATGGATGTCACAATTCTCGATGATGACGGACGACCCAAGTCTGTGAAGGCTTGGGTCCCCCTCTCCAACTAATCTCTGAATGAGAGTGCAGGATGTTCCAGGAGGAACTATTGATAATCTTAGGATTGTTGATAGTGGAGCGTCCATGCACAAGATCGGCGACATTAGACTCCGAAACATTGTTGTAACCAAGGAGAATATTGTTGCCTTTGATGGAGAGAGGAGAAAAGAAGACAAAAATGTCAGATGATGGAATGATGGTGAAAGAATGTGGTTGAATGAAGTTGAAAAATTCGACAAGATGAAATATGTGCCAAAAATTTGGTTGTTATGGTTTTTGATCGGGTCAACATGATAGATTCAAATGAAAAGTACGCGCCTGTAGCACGTCTGACGCTTTTCGAAGATTCATGGATTTTTCTTCCACAAGAAGTTCAAAGTCCATAAGATGAACGTGTAGGGTACTTTTCTCTACGGTGTGATTGAAGAAAATGTGTTTGTTGAACAAACCAACCGGGTGTGCGGATGCCTTGGCGTGGATTGAACAATCGCACACTACTTCTGAAAGAGAAAGACAAAAACCTTCCCTGGTGAAATGTGGAAGACCAGCCGGACCCAAAGGGTTATGATCTTGTTGCTGTCAAGAGATTTCTCAGTAGCTACAAAAATCGTCTTTGAAATCCACACCGGGTGGATATCCAGTTTGGGAGAGCGCTCAGATTCCTTGCAATGCACGAGGCAGTTGCAGGATACGGTTTTAAATTTCTAATCTCTCCTATACTTGTCGATATTTAAGCTGCTTTGTGAATTATTATCTCGTATAGCACTCTTTGACCAGACACGTTGAACTCGAATATCACCTCACACGTGATTGTTTCACTATGAAACTCGTCAATGTTGTCATGGTCCGCACCGCTTACCGACATGCCAACTGATTTTTCCAAAATTCGATAAATCATTTGTGATTCAAAATTAATTTTGGTAAATGGCATTGAGGTAAAACATGAGTTAACCGACATCGGGAAATCCTTTTTGTAAATATCCTTTGTGTTTTTAAATTTTATCTTAGTTTGTTGATTTTAGGGGGAGTTAATCCAAATTTGAAAATTCAAAAACATCGAAAAATTTCAAAAAGCGCAAAAACATTGGAAAAACAAAAATGAGTTTCCTAGCGAGAAAAAGAGAAAATGATAGTAGATCAGTGGTCTGTCTAAACCTTTTTAAACTGAAATGCAAAATGAAAAATGTTAAGCAGCTCTATATAAGATGTATCGGTAGGCTCACAATCAATTTAAAGTGTGCAGGGTGATATAAACCTTAAATCGACTGAAGACCATGTGGGAACCGCACATTGGCATATGGTCTTGGTACCGAAATTTCGTTTGAGAGATTGCCGAGGTTCTGAGATATTCGGTCTTTATGCTGCTTATCATCTGGGTATCATGGTTGTATCTTTTACCGAAAAATAACGGGGACGCAAGTCTAGATCTTCCATGATACTATACATACGTGTACATACTGCATACGACCTCAATAAGTGATCAACAATCACATGTCCAAACAAATAAGTGATAAAATATCACATTTATCCGGGAGTCAAGTTCGTCTCTCTGCTGTACGAAAGTACTGACCTGTTCACGGACTTGCTCTTGTGCCCTCATGCATCGAAAATCAAGTTCCTCATCAATAAGTGATTCTATCACATAGGGCTTGTTTTCAATCAAAATAAGTGAGAATCTCACATCATATACGGTCAAACAGATGATAATCGGTATACTCACCGGTAAGATGAACCCTCGTGCATACCTTGATACGGGAATGTGTCGTGATGTGGATGAACACCGGTCGGTAAGTATAAATCATACCTTAACGTATCCCCTCGCCATGATTACATCTGATAAGTTGAGCTTAAGTGGACAACAATACCGATAATCGTTATAGGATGCTTATCTTAATGTTAACTAATTGAACAACAAGAGCGTTTTGGCGTGACCGTACACTGATATGATTCTCTTACCCTCGAAACTCACAAAAAGAATGTCTGTAAATATTTATTTAATGCTTTCAGTTTCTGCATCTTTGTATATATTTATTTACTGCTTTCTGTCTTTGCATTTGAAATATTCAAAAATACCAAAAAGATTTTAGGTGTGTTTTAATATAAACTTTATAAAAGCCAAAAAGATTTTATTTCTGTCTTATTTTCGATCGTACGATGTTGGATCTCGAGTCTTCGTTACCTGAAACCTGACTGAAAACCAAAACGACTAAATCTTCATAAACGGTCGAAATTTGCAAGTTTTGAAAGTTAAAGACTAAAATTGACAAATTTGTTAAACTTTCAAACTGTCGGACGGTGTTTGATTAAATATGGTCATACGTGTGTCATTTGTTTATACTAACTATATTCCAAGCAGTTGTTCTCATTACGCGTTTAGATTTCTTGCATGTGCAGATTCTAAAGGCAAAGAGAACATGTGCGATGACAAGCTTCGGAATGAAGACACGACGTGAAGGCACTCAAATGATGAAGATGATCGAGTTGCCGCTGACCATCATCAACACCACAAGGATCTCAAGTTCTAAAGATCAAGATATTCACGAGCATAACTCAAGGGGGAGCTTATGTTAAGGGGGAGTTTGTCAACACACTTCCTACATGAAACGGGGAGTTTGTTGATACACTTTCTGCTTTCAAGACGTGAAGACATTGAAGATCCTCCGACTTAGAAGACAAGAAAGGCGAATCTCGCGAGTAGCGTCCAAGGGGGAGTTTGTTGATACATATATGTGGACGCGACTCGACTCGACGCGACTTGGTTCGGTTCGACCCGGTTAGGTTCGGCTCAAGCCCGACGTCACGACATTCCTCCGTCGTGCGTCCCAGAGTTCGACACGCGAAGGCCAGAGCGCCGCGAGCCGGTTCCCGACGCCACATCATCATGACATCATCATGATGATGTCATGATGATGTCATACACTTTGACCAAATGCATTTAGAAATGGATGCCATGAAGTTAACGTAAAGAATGCATGGAATTTCTCTTGGGCCAATCAGAACGCATGATGGACTTCATCAGTTGGGCCAAAGCCCAAAGCTTGGCGAAATAGAAATGGTAGTCGACGAAACATTCTGTTTCGTCGACATGATCTTCGTTTCGTCAACCTATGTTGTATTTCGTCAAACATTATTGTGTTTCCTCAAGGTTCTGATTCGCCAAGCTGTGTTTCGCCAAGCCAGTTCTGATTCGTAGTGTCTGTGACTATAAATAGTCTGTCTGTGGATAAGCAGAAGAGAGAACACATAGAGAGAACACATAGTGACACAAGAACAGAGCACACACACACGAGAGCTTTGAGAGAGTTTGCAAAATACATTTGTAAACATTGCTTTGTAACTGAACCTTTCATACGTATTAATACAGAGGTGTTAAACGGTGAACATTGTGTGTCGTGTATTTGCGTGTTCGATCTCGGTTTGCTATCTCGGTTGGATTCCGCACAACCGGGTTGGTTTGTACACAAGGATTAGGCGACTAGATCCTCCCCTAGCCGGACCTACAGTAAATATCTTTTGGAAGATCTGAAAAGCCCAAACACTATTCCTTTTCATGGTATGCGGCATATTGGATTCCTTAAAACAAAGTATCTACAACCTTTTGGGAATGTCCACTAGCTACCAAATTTTTAACCCTTTCATTTGTCAACTCTTGTATACTTATTTAGAAATCTAAAACCATTTCATCATCCCCTCAACTTGCATTAGTAAACTCCAAACAACGCCTATATAAACACATCATATCGTCATGATCACACAAACATATCTGCAAACAACAAAAACATTCAAACTTGAAAGATATTAAACACTAGCTGAAGTGACAATGCCTGAGATTGAGGGTTCTCCTGGAACCTCCATGCATGGAGTCACAGGTCGGGAACCGGTATTAGCCTTCTCTGTGGCCTCTCCAATGGTGCACACTGATCACACTGCGAAATTCGACCTACCAGTCGATTCTGAACACAAAGCAACAAAGTTCAAACTCTTCTCATTTGCAAACCCTCACATGAGAACATTCCACCTCTCATGGATATCTTTCTTCACCACTTTCATCTCCACCTTTGCTGCGGCTCCGCTTGTCCCCATCATCCGCGACAACCTCGATCTAATGAAAGCCGACATAGGGAACGCAGGTGTGGCATCTGTTTCCGGTAGCATTTTCTCCAGGCTGGCCATGGGGGCAATCTGCGACTTGTTGGGACCTCGCTACGGCTGCGCCTTCCTCATCATGTTGTCCGCACCCACCGTGTTTTGCATGTCCTTTGTTAGCGACGCTAGCGGCTACATAGCGGTCCGGTTCATGATCGGGTTCTCCTTGGCTACGTTTGTCTCGTGCCAGTACTGGATGAGTACCATGTTTAACAGCAAGATCATCGGGCTGGTGAACGGGACAGCCGCGGGTTGGGGGAACATGGGGGGTGGTGCAACACAGCTCCTTATGCCAGTGTTGTTTGAGATCATCAAGAAGGCTGGTGCTACGCCGTTCACGGCGTGGAGGATCGCATTTTTCATACCGGGATGGTTTAATGTAATTATGGGCATATTGGTGTTGACTCTTGGACAAGATTTGCCCGATGGTAACCTTGGTGCCCTACAGAAGAAGGGTGATGTTGCCAAAGATAAATTCGGCAAGGTAAATATTAATATTTATGGATACTCGTCTCAAACAAGCCCTATTAATTACAGTATTTTAGGTGTTGACATGTGTTTTTTTATAGGTTTTGTGGTATGCTGTGACAAACTATCGGACATGGATCTTTGTTCTTCTCTATGGTTACTCAATGGGTGTCGAGCTAACAATTGATAACGTCATCGCTGAATATTTCTATGATAGGTATGTTTGATTTTATTCATTAAAACTATCATTTCACGCACAAAGGTGTTGCTAAAGTTCAAAAATATAGTCACTATAGGTGTGATGTATTTTACTAATACATAGAAAATGATGGTAAGATGTTGATATTAGGTATAGGCATTTACATGGTGGTAATAAAAAATAAGTGTGGATATAACATATTAACATATGGCCTCTGTGATATAATATTATATCTTTTGAAAGCGTCCGTAAATCTAAGAAATTATCCTTTGCTCGAAAAGTTTAGTTAAAAAGTATTTTTGAACAAGCGTATCTAATAAACGGACATGTCTCTATTTGGATTATACAAGGGTCAAATTTTTTGGATGTGTCCATTAGTTAATTATTCTTTAATTTCATAAACAATAATAGCTTATACGGATCAAAATCAGTTAATTATAAATAATTTGTGATGACTTTTCAAGTTAGAATGATTGGAACAGCATATAAGTTTAACGGCAGATGAAATGCATGCTAATATAAAAATCATTAAACAATAAACTATTAATTTTTCAAACACTGTGAACTCAATAAACTAAAACATTGTTACACATAAAGGTAAATGTCACCCACAAATAAAATAGTTTTATTGTTTATAACCCACAAATAAACTAGATTTTTATTGTTTATAACTACAGATTTGACCTAAAACTGCATCTGGCTGGAATCATTGCGGCTTGCTTCGGAATGGCGAATCTTCTAGCTCGTCCCTTCGGCGGTTTCACATCGGATTACATGGCGAAACGATTTGGAATGCGAGGTCGACTCTGGAACCTATGGCTCCTTCAAACAGCTGGCGGTCTTTGCTGCCTCTGCCTTGGCTTAGTGAGCTCGTTGCCATTAGCCATCACCTTTATGATGCTCTTCTCCATTGGAGCACAGGCTGCTTGCGGAGCCACATTTGGCATCATTCCCTTCATTTCTCGGAGATCACTTGGTATCATATCAGGAATGACCGGGGCTGGTGGGAACTTCGGGTCAGGGCTGACCCAATTAATATTCTTTGCAAATGCATCTTTCTCAACAGAAAAGGGGTTGACTTACATGGGTATCATGATCATGTTGGTTACAATTCCAGTGAGTTTTGTTCACTTCCCACAATGGGGGAGCATGTTCTTTCCTCCTAGTCAAGACAATGTCAAAGGTAGTGAAGAGCATTACTATGTTTCCGAGTGGACCGAGGAGGAAAAGCAGAAAGGGATGCATCAAGCAAGTCTCAAGTTCGCGGAGAACAGTCGCTCAGAGCGTGGAGGGAAGGTGGCGTCCGCTCCAACGCCACCAGAGAACACTCCCAACCATGTTTGATTTCCCAACAATTTTCAGATGTTCTTCCGTTAAAGATTGCGTGGTTAATTAATGGAATAGTAACTACATAAGGAAAAGAGGCTATCAAGAATGTAACTTTAGTTTCGTATTTTCCACAAACAAACATGCTTTTGATGAAGCAATATGGTGCCCTAACACCCAAGGGAAGACTTATTACAAAACAAAGTTGTATTAATAAAAAATGCTTGTCTGTGAGTATTTGATCAGAAAAACTTTAATGTTGTAACTTTCGTAAATAAAGATTGAAATACACATTAGCAACACCAACTACTAGCCACTAAAAATAACTAGCACTAGGGTTATTTAAAAACTATTCGAACTTCAAACTTACCGAATTGGGTAAAGCAAAGAAATTTGGTTGGTTTATATATATGCTCAAACCGTATAAACTGAAATGTGCAAACCGTATAAGGTTTTTGGTTGTTGGAAATTTTAGTCAAAATGGGTTTTTCAATAAATATTTTGGACATTAATAATATTTATATATGTGTTGTATAAATAATTATTTATGGGTTTGTGTTCAAACTATGTCCAAATAGAGCTAAAATGAATGAGATATCGAAGCTTAAAGTTGTATGTTTAGAACAAACAAAGATGAGAAAAATGGATTGAGATTTGTCACCTTATCCCACATAGGTGGGATGACAAAACTTGAAGTGGTTTATAAGGAGGAGCACTCCTTGTATATTGTTTCCTTAAAGGCAAACACTAGTGGGGACCCTAAAGGGTGCGCTCGTGCACACACGCACGCACGCGCGTGGCATGGGTGATGGTCGCAATGTGACGCACTTTGCACTTCGTACACTGGCTTTGTATTTTTGTCCATGAGCGTGTGGTTCGATACATAGCGGGTCCGCTTATGGCGTACCTTTGGGTAGCGTAGGCGGATGCCAGGGCAAGGCACATGTCAATGTGGTGCGAGCTCCTTAGGCGTATGGCGCACGTCATTGGCTAGGGCGGAGAGTGCAGGTGGCGCACGAGTATGGATGGCGCATGACCATGTGGCGTCCTGGTATGCGTAGCGGCATCCGCATGGCGCGAGGCTATGTGTCCGCGCGGGTGTAGTGCGGTGCGCGCGTATAGCATACTGGTGGCCTACGACGTGCTTAGGCGCGGGTCCGACTATAGAGTGTGCAGCTCGTTTGCAGGCTGGTCACGATCAGTCAACCTAATCTCTGTCAGTTACGAGATCATCATGAATTAATATGACAGTTATGTTGACCAATTCAATGGCAGTTTAATCCAAATTAAAACCTGGTTATTACAAGATTGAGTGTCTTGTAGTTACAAATTAATTATCTTGTTTAATATTGTATTTATTACAAGATTAAATAGGTTTTAATACATTGTGTATAAGTAAATGGAGTATGGTCCATTGAAAAGAATATACGAAAAATTATACACATATGATAATCTTTTTGTTCTATGAAAAATTTAGAGAAAGTGCCTTCTCTAAATTACAATTTCACTCAACTTCTTTTCTTTAGTTTCCATAACACCAAATTATACCCGGTGCTATCTCGGGCATAAGAGTCATCTCCGGCAGTACACATATTGTTCCGGTTGTTGTACCCTGTGAGACAGAACCGTTTGAGAGGAGGCACGGAATCTGTTTTAAGGGAAGTGTGTTGAACTCGTGCCTCAGCCAAAACCGTCAACAATTTTGCTTGTCTTACAGCGGAGTTTCGATCTGAAAGGTGCGATTGAAGTTTCCAAAGACGCTTGCTTGAATCAAGATTGGTACAATTATATTGTATTTTATATTCGTTTATTTAATTTTTGTAAGCGGTATTGTACTAGTCGAATTTCCCACAAATAACGAGAGTCTCGTTATTATTTATTATTTATTTTGTAATATATTTTAATAAAAAGTGAACCTAGTTCCTACAATCTTAAAACAGACTTTCGTGAAGATTGTTGCTACAATCTTAAATCCCTTCTCTACGAGGATTTAGGTTCACGAAAGTTAAAATATTTAATGGGATTTTTGTTAAAATCTTTAAAATATTTTTTGGGAAATATTTATTTAGTACAATGAGTCGGATTAATTTTATGATTGGAGTACAATCTTTAATCCAAATACCGGGTTGCAAAACGACTGCTTTGATTTAGGTTTTAAGGTTCATGGGTTTTTTGTTCGTGTTAAGATAAACCGACCCATATACAAAATAATATGTATTTCAATATGTTTTTTGAAATACTAAAAGTTTCTAATGAGCGTATTAGAAATATATATTTTGTAACCTCATACAAATTAAATGTTTGTAACGTTTAATTTATTTATTACAAGCTTGTTAGTAACCATAATTGAATATATTTATGTTGGTTTTAAAAGTCATGAAATATATTTATTTTCTAATGAGCATATTAGAAAATAATTATTTTATAAAATAACTAGTTTTAATATCTTCTAACGAGCGTGTTAGAAACGTTGTTGAAAGAATAACAAAAGTAAAACTTTTTATATCTCTAACGCGCGTGTTAGAACTTTATAGAATAATAAGTTTTAATATCAACTTTTATATCTAATGAGCGTGTTAGATACGATGATTGTGTAAAACTACCTTGTATAAGACGACTAGATTTTCTAACGAGCGTGCTAGAAAATATAACGTTTAGATTTTCTAACGAGCATGTTAGAAAATATTATTATTCCAAATAATAACCGACGAGCGTGTTGGATACAATTAGTTTGGATAATAAACCTTGTAACAGTTTCATCTAAACTATTAAATTTCTAACGAGCGAGTTAGAAACGGATTTTTCCACATACGTTTAAACAATTTTATTTGTGTATTTCAATTGAGATTATTAGAAATAGTTTATATTTTTTTATAAACTTCGAAACAAATATTTTAATCGATTATTTCAATTATTTTAATCGAGCGTGTTAGAAACGATTTAAAGACTCTGATAGTTGTTTATTTTCTAACGAGCGTGTTAGAAACGATTTAACGACTTTGTCAATTGTTTATCTCTAACAAGCGGGTTAGAAAACATTTATTTTATATAAACCAAAAACGGCTTATGACAATAAATAATCGTTTAATTTTCTAATGGGCGTATTAGAATTAGTTTATCTATAACCAATTTTTTTAATGATTTGCAATCGTTAATTTTTAACGAGCGGGTTAGAACCGGGTTAACTATGATTAACTATTTAAGATGATTTGTAATCATTTTATATATTTTCTAACGAGCGTGTTAGAAAAGATTTTTGTTCATTTCTAACAAGCGTGTTAGAAAACATTCAGTTAAACCAAAAGTGAATAATTGTATTCGTTTTATTTCTAACGAGCGCGTTAGAAGCGGTTTACTTTATAAAAAACGAATATTTTTAATGTTTGTTCAACATTTAAATTCTAATTAGCATATTAGAATTGGTTATCATACAAACCACTCATTTTAACAATTGATAATCGTTATTATCTAATAGCGGTTAGAAATGGCTTGAATATGATAATCATTTATTAAAACGATGTGTATTCGTTTTATTTTCAAACGAGCGAGTTTGAAATTGTTTTATTTATTAAACTGTTATAAGGCTATTGTCTTGATTTGTAATCAAAACATAAATATATAGTTTAATATTAAAACACTTGCAAAAACGAGAAATGTTTTGAACGAATAAAACATGTCTTTGCGAATTATAAGTGATTTGATACTTCCACGAGAAGTATAACGCCTTGAACCATATAATAGTCTTGGAAAGACTATTTTGTGAAAAACAACTCAATGTTGTTATAAATATAATAAGTTGTTCAACTACGAGTAGTTAATTGTAAACAACTTTATACTTTGGATAACTTGTGATTATTCAAGGTTTGAGTTTCAAGATGAAACAAGTTATATGTGTTCCATTGAGGGAGTACCTCAAAACATGACACAAAATAATTGCGTTTGTTTCGGTGGAAAGTGTTGAAGATAATAACACTTTGGGATTTGATGTTTAGATATCATTGGTGTATTCGTTATTATATATGTCCACTTTTATTTTTTTTAAATGGTGGGCTACCGTTTGGGTTTATTTTACATAAACAAATGGATTAACATATAATAAAAGATATTTTTTTTTATTTTGGACTACTAATAATTTGGCACAAGGATACACATTTTGATACAAAGTGTAAAAGTAATTTACACGAACACAACGAGCGGGTTGTGATCATGACTTATGTAATAAGCCAAAAATCAAACATCAAACGTAGAACGACTTCGTAAGAAACGTGGTGAATGGTTTGAGATGAAATGCACGAAAACGAGATATGTCATCTAATGTTGAGAGCATCAACATGGAAATGCACATGTAAGTTTTCAAAGAATATAACATATGAAAGAAATATATGTTATTATTGTAAATATTTTTAATAAATTTAGCAAATTTATTAACGGAAATTTACAATAGTGATGAACTTGTAGATACTTCTACTACCATCAATGTTGTTTAAACTATGTGGAGGCTTGGTCCTCAATTTGGGAGAATATCCCAATACATGGTATTAATGAAACAACAACGTAAATGTATATATCACTATCGGCATACGTGAATGCTTTGTTGTTGAGAGTCAATCTAATTGGCTATATCTCAAGACTCGAGTGATTTTATACAAAGATCTTTCATCAAAGTGACTTGGATTAAGACTTATGTTTAAGTCTTTAGGAAGTCAATGGTGAAGCCTTGGAGATAAAAAGGCAAACGAGTTATGATCCTAATGGATGGAGTTAACTATGGTTTTGAGACCTTCCTAAAACCGATGGTTTTCAAATGGTGAAATAAAATTTCATTATTGTGTCTAAACTAAGAAACGAATGTTCGGAAGAGATAGTGCGTTATCTCTTAAGGCTGTGAAGAATCAGAATGATGCATCTTCTGTTCACATGCTAGAGTATTGTGGTCTAAAGCATGCTAGACTAATACTTGTTAATTTATATGCTCGACGGAGATTAAATTAACTTTAAACATTCAAAATATGTGATGACACAAGAACAAATTTTGTGCTAACACAAAACTATAAATATAACTTTATTTTAGTCCAAATGGATACTTAATTAAAATGCAAGCAATGTGGGGGAGGAGCCATTTAAGATACAAACCCTTTAGGGTATGAAGAAATGGTAGTTGAGAAGTTTTCTCAAACTCAAAATGAAAGGGAGAACCTTTCATCACCCCATTTGGATGCTATCCAAATTACACTTAAATGTGGGGGTGACTTGCATTTGAATGTGGTAATGGTAGTTGAGAAGTTTTCTCAAACTCGAAATGAAAGGGGGAACCTTTCATCGCCCCATTTGGATGCTATCCAATTACACTTAAATGTGGGGGTGACTTGCATATAATGCAAACGCATGACCAAGTGGAGTACACAATGGTTATATGGAGTCAATCGAGTAGATTAGACTTGAATGCTAATTGGTTAGATTCAAAATCCAGTAAGAAGTGTAGGTCCACCCGGAGGATCGAGTAACCTCTATTCCTGTTTTCCGACAAACCCGAGAGTGCGGAATCCAAACGAGTAGGTTAAACCAAGTTACGAACACGTAAGACACAAAGATTCAACGATTAACACTCCATTGTATTAATGCGTATGAAACGGTTACAAAGCAATGTTTACAAGATGCTCTCATAAACTCTCAGTGTGTGAGTGTTTTTAGTGTTCGCTCCGAAATCTATTCAGACTTCTCTTTTTTGTTTCTGTCTGTTGTCTGGGTATATATAGTGAAGACATGACGAAAACAAGAGGCCCACGAAATCCCATCAATGAAATCAAAGTATTGGACGAAATCCAAGGAATTTCGTCACACAAGGTGATTTCGTCCCATGTGTTTTCACCACAAGGTGTTTCCGTTCATGCATATGGGCCTGAGGTTTTCATCCATGTTGGGCTTGGGCTTGACTTTGAGCTTCATCATGTTGGACTACTTGGGCATGTTGGGCCAAAACAAACAAACAGACAAACACTTAACACTATAAACTAGTCCAATATGCAAACTGCACACACGCAGTTGCATTTACATCGTTCGATACAAAGTAGATCGCATACCGAGTCAAGACAGGAGGATGTCTGGACTACGGCCTTCACTTCGTAGTCGAGTCAAACCGAGCCGAGCCGTATCCACTTAATATGTATCAACAAACTCCCCCCTGGATGCCTGCTCGCGAGGCTCGTAATCTCGTTCTCCATCTCTTGATGGTTCTTTTTCTCGGAAAGGATCTTCAAAGTCTTCACGTGTTGAAGTAGAAAGTGTATAAACAAACTCCCGCTTTCATTTAGGAAGTGTATCAATAAACTCCCCCTTTGATTATGCTCGTGAATCTTTTGATCTCCAATGCTTTAGATCCTTATGGTATTGATGAGTGATCAGCGGCAACTCGATCATCTTTATCATTTGAGTGCCTTCACGTTGTGTCTTCATTCCGAAGCTTATCATCGAACATGTTCTCTTCGCCTTTAGCATCTGCACATGCAAGAAATCTAAACGCGTAATGAGAACAACTGCTTGGAATATAGTTAACATTAAACAAATGACACATATGTGACCATGTTTTCAACTACTGTCTGACAATTTAGTTTAAAAAGTTAACAGATTTTTCAATTTTGATTATTAACTTTCAAAACTTGCAACCTCTGACCGTTTATGAAGATTCAGTCGTTTTGGTTTTCGTTCAGATTTCAGGTAACGAAGACTTGAGTTCCAACATCAGTTAATCAAAACTAAAGCAGAAATAAAATCTTTTTGGCTTTTATAAAGTTTAAATTAAAACACACCTAAAATCTTTTTGGCATTTTGAATATTTCAAACTTAAAAACTGAAAGCAGTAAATAAATATATACAGAGTTGCAGAAACTAAGAAAAGTAAATATATACAAACATTCTTTTTGCGAGTTTCAAGGGTAAGAGAATCATATCAGTGTACGGTCACGCCAAAACGCTCTTGTTGTTCTTTTTGTTAACATTTAGATAAGCATCCTATAACGATTATCGGTATTGTTATCCACATAAGCTCAACTTATCATATGTAATCATGGCGAGGGGATATGTTAAGGTATGATTTATACTTACCGACCAGTGTTCATCCACATCACGACACATTCCCGTATCAAGGTATGCACTAGAGTTCATCTTACTGGTGAGTATACCATTTATCATCTGTTTTGACGTATATGAAAATGTGAGAAACTCACTTATTTTGATTGAAAACAAGCCCTATGTGATAGAATCACTTATTGATGAGGAACTTGATTTTCAGATGCATGAGGGCACAGGAGCAAGTCCGTGAACAGGTCAGTACTTTCGTACAGCAAAGAGACGAACTTGACTCCCGGATAAATGTGATATATTATCACTTATTTTGTGGACATGTGATTGTTGATCACTTATTGAGGTCGTATGCAGTATGTACACGTATGTATGGTATCATGGAAGATATAGACATCGTCTCCGTTTGTTTCGGTAAAAGAAACAACCATGATACCCAGATGATAAACAGCATAAAGACCACATATCTCAGAACCTCGGCAATCTCTCAAACGAAATTTCGGTACTAAGACCATATGCCAATGAGTGGTTCCCACCTGGTCTTCAGTCGATTTAAGTTTATATCACCCTGCACACTTTAAGATGATTGTGAGCCTACCGATACATCTTATATAGAGCTGCTTAACATTTTTCATTTTGCATTTCAGTTTAAAGATGTTTGGATAGACCACTGATGTACTATCATATTCTCTTTTGCTCGCCAGGAAACTCATTTTTTGTTTTTCTATTGTTTTTGAGTTTTAAAATTTTTCGATGTTTTTGAATTTTCAAATTTGGATTTACTCCCCCTAAAATCAACAAACTTACAATAATTTTAAAAACACAAAGATATTTACAAAAACGATTTTCCGATGCGGATTAACTCATGTTTTACCTTAATGTTGTTTACCAAAATTAATTTTAATCAGAAATGATTTACCGAATTTTGGAACAATCAGTTGGCATGTTGGTAATCGGTGTGGACCATGACAATATTGACGAGTTTCATATTGAAACAATCACGTGTGAAGTGATATTCGAGATCAATGTGTCTTGTCAAGAGTGTTGTACGAGAGGATAATAATTCATAAAGCAGCTTAAATATCGACAAGTATAAGAGAGATTAGAAATTTAAAACCTTATCCTGCAACTGCTTCGTACATTGCAAGGAATCTGAGTGCTCTCCCAAACTGGATATCCAACAGGTGTGGATTTCAAAGTCGATTTTGTAGCTACTGAGAAATCTCTTCACAACAACAAGATCATAGACCTCTAGGCCCGGCTGGTCTTCCACATTGTACCAGCGAAGGTCTTTGTCTTTCTCTTTGAAAACTAGTGTGCGGTTGTTCAATCCACGCCAAGGCATCCGCACACCCGGTTGGTTTGTTCAACAAAAACATTTTCTTCAATCACACCGTAGAGAAAAGTACCCTACACGTTCATCTTGTGGACTTTGAACTTCTTATGGAAGAAAAATCCATGAATCTTCAAAAAGCTTCAGACGTGTTGCAGGCGCGTATTTTTCATTGGAATATTTCCTGTGACCCGATCAAAAACCATAACAACCAAATTTTGGCACATTTTTCATCTGGTCGATTTTTTTTCAACTTCGTTCCTTTTTCCTCTCCATCAATGGCAACAATATTCTCCTAGATGTAACAATATTTCGGAGCCTTATGTCGCCGATCTTGTGCATGGACGCTCCACTATCAACAATCCTAAGACTATCAATAGTTCCTCCTGGAACATCCTGCACACTCATTCAGAGATTAGTTGGAAAGGGGGACCCAAGCCTTCACAGACTTGGGTCGTCCGTCATCATCGAGAATTGTGACATCCATTTCCCGATGATTCGGAATTGATGTAGCTCCCCCTGAAACACTTGCTGGTTTTGGTTTCCAAATCTGTTTTTGTTTTTCATTTTTAATTTCTAACTTAACAGACTGCGTTTGAAAAACCTCCGGTTTTAAAACCTTTTCAACTTCTTTTCGTTGTTTCTTTTTCTGTTTAATTTCCCGTTGTTTAACAAGACGAGGGTCCTGTTTTGGTGAAACAGATCTTTTATGGTAATTGTTACCATGGGGGGTTCAACCTTTGACTTTCCCTTGGTGAGATAAGGACTATTCTTAACAATGTGTCCATACTCACAGCATTCAAAACATGATCTCCACTCAACAAACCTCGGAGTATCATAACTGTAAGAGCTTGATGATGAACTTCGTGATCTTGAGGTACTTGGTCCTACATCACAACCGTTTGTGTGTTGTGTGTAATTGTTTTGACTGTTTCTTTTCAAAATTTTAACTTGTTTAACAAAATCCGTGTTGGATTTGTTTTCGAAAGTTTCAATTTTATCAGTCCCTCTAGATTTCACGAAGTTCACCTTCTGAATCTGTTTCTTGTTTTGGCTCTGTTTGCCTTTTCCATTTCCTTGGGCAGCGTGATTTTGCTTTCGTTGATTGTTTTGTTTTTGCAATTTTGATTCCCATGTTTCTTTCTAACTTCGGATTTTGGGATAGGAGCACACTGAGTTACTACAACTCCTGGGCCCGACTTTCCCAAAAACTTATTGGTAGAATCTTCGAAAACTTTATCAATCAAAGATTGATTGACATTCTTGATTGGAAAATCATAGTCTGAGTATATTTTATCAGATCCAATCAACGTGTAAAGCAAGTTCACGCTTTCACAACTTCCAGATGAGGATTCAACATACTTGGCTGTAGCAGTCACAAACGGTTTTGCAGGTGGATCACAAAGAATGTAATTTTCGAGAGGTATGTTTTCCTCTTTTGTTACCGTTTCTGACTGTTCAGAGTTAGTATCCTCGGATTCATCATCTGACGAATCAGCATCCTCAACAATGACTGGAGGATCCTGATTTCGTTCAGCTGTTAACACTTTCGCATCTGCTGATTCATCCGAATCTGAGGATACTTCCTTTTTGTAACCTAGCCCAAATGTGAATTCCTCAAGGCTCAATGACCCTGAGGGCTCAAAATGAGGTTTATTTTCCTCATCAGGCATCGAAGAATAATCGTGTTTAATAGGTGGTGGACACTTCTTATAACCTATGCACATGACATCATTTTTCTTTTTCTGTATGTCAATGATGTGATCCAACACATACCTAGAGTTTGAATAACTATTCAGCTTAAGCTGGATCACCTCACTTTCACACTTAGCACAGGCCAATTCTTTTTGCATTAACTCAAGCCTACTGATGTAAAGGTTTATTTCAGTTTGTTTTCTTGAAACCATTTTCGTTAGCTCGGTCTTATCTTTCTTTAATGTTTCAATTATCTTTTTAAATTCCTTTTCATAATTTTCACGAAACATGTTGGCCTCTGTGCATTTCGAAAGATCCACTATCAACTTTTGATTGTGCATATTTGTCACTTCAAATTTGTTTTGCAAAGTCTCATGTTTGCTTTGCAAATCACACCACTTAGCATCAAAAGAAACATGTTTGTTTTGCAAGTCAGACAATTCAGCATTTAAAGCATCATGTTTGCTTTGCAATTCAGACATATTAGCATTTAATCCAACACACCTATCACATCTATCACAACTATCAGATTTTGATTCATCGACAAGTACCTGACTGAAATCACTCTCAGATGTTGACCTATCTGCATCAGAATCAACAACCTCCCTTGATGATTTACATTCAGATCCATCATCGCTTGAACTTGAACTTGAAGTTGTAACATCTTCAACTGAAGTTGAAACGTCTTCAACTGAACTAGTGTCATGTTCAGAACTGTCATCGTTTCGCGATGATTCACCATTGCTGGCATCTTTGACAATTTTAGCATAAAACGCCATTTTTGTTTTACTACAGTTCCTTGGATCAAGAGATGATGGTGCTACAGTAGAACGATGGCGCTGTGAAGCAACTGGTGGTAATGGATTTCCATACAAATCGGTGGTTGGAACACGGATTGCTGGTAACTGAGCAACTGGTACTAGATCACCTTACATATTTCTAGCCATTTTCGGTTCACTTTGATTTTGGTTAGTAACCGATGCCCATTGTTCTGCCGTAATTCGAGGTGGTGTGGGAGATTCGGCCCATGATGGCGACAAACGCGTGTTTGTATACTTACTTTCCGTATTAGATGCGGGTGCGGGAGATTCGGCCCATGATGGATATAAACGCGTGTTTATATACTTGCTTTCCGTATTAGATGGAGTACCCGACCAAGCCGGATTCATTTTGAATGTATAATGGATGAAAACCTGCTTAAATCACACAAATCAAACAGTAAGAATGTTTTAAAAAGCTTCTGTTAATAATATGAAAGGATATGAGATGAAAATAGGGGTTTTCGTCGCTGATTTGTTTGATTTCGTCGCTGAAATGGTGATTTCGTCGCTGAAAGGGTGATTTCGTCACTGAAATGGTGATTTCGTCGCGAAAGGTGATTTCGTCGCCGAAAGGTGATTTCGTCACGAAAGGTGATTTCGTCGCTGAAAGGTGATTTCGTCGCGAAAGGTGATTTCGTCGCTGAAAGGTGATTTCGTCGCGAAAGGTGATTTCGTCCAGAAATGCCTTTGACGAAAATAAGATTTTGTCCAGAATGCCAAAAGTGATTTCGTCGCTGATCTGTTTTCATCGCTGATTGAAGAAAATAATCTAATTTCATTGAAATTGGGTTTTCGTCCAGCTGGTTTTCGTCCAGCTTGATATTGTTGACCAATGTGATTTCTTTGACAATAAGTGAGATTTCATCCACTTGCAAGATATTATCAAACCAAACCTTATCTTTTATCTGACACAAAGACTTTCTAGTGGCTCAATTGTCAAACTCACCATACTTGCAGACTTCTTTTTCAACAACTCATGATTGTTTGTGTACACCAATTTCAAACAACTAATATAATATGCAACAACACTTCAACAATTAATCAAACAAAGATCAAACATATACATATTTGAAGAACACATATGAACTGGATGAATATCCTGATGAAACTAATGAGTTTTCCAGCCACCGGAAAATTTTCCGAATACAATTTTTGCGTAAATGATCAATAAAAATCCTTTCTTAACATGTATAAATGAAAACTAACAAGATTTTTATAAGAACAATCACCAAAAACACAAGATTTTCAAAGATTTAAACCTGATTTTTCTGAAAATATAAACTTTTTGTTTCAAAAATCAAGAACAAATCTGGAAACACATGAAAATCTACTTGGTTTAAACAAGGAATCGAGCCAATGCTCTGATACCAATTGTAGGTCCACCCGGAGGATCGATTAACCTCTATTCCTGTTTTCCGACAAACCCGAGAGTGCGGAATCCAAACGGTAAGTTAAACCAAGTTACGAACACGTAAGACACAAAGATTCAACGATTAACACTCCATTGTATTAATGCGTATGAAACGGTTACAAAGCAATGTTTACAAGATGCTCTCATAAACTCTCAGTGTGTGTGTGTTTTCAGTGTTCGCTCCGAAATCTATTCAGACTTCTCTTTTTTGTTTATGTCTGTTGTCTGGGTATATATAGTGAAGACATGACGAAAACAAGAGGCCCACGAAATCCCATCAACGAAATCAAAGTATTGGACGAAATCCAAGGAATTTCGTCACACAAGGTGATTTCGTCCCATGTGTTTTCACCACAAGGTGTTTTCGTTCATGCATATGGGCCTGAGGTTTTCATCCATGTTGGGCTTGGGCTTGACTTTGAGCTTCATCATGTTGGACTACTTGGGCATGTTGGGCCAAAACAAACAAACAGACAAACACTTAACACTATAAACTTGTCTAATATGAAAACTGCACACACGCAGTTGCATTTACATCGTTCGATACAAAGTAGATCGCATACCGAGTCAAGATAGGATGATGTCTTGACTACGGCCTTCACTTCTTAGTCGAGTCAAACCGAGCCGAGCCGTATCCACTTAATATGTATCAACAAGAAGTCAGTCATGACACACCAAAGGCATGGTGAAAACGTGTCTAGCCATGAATTGAGTTTCATGCCATTCTAAAGACAAGGTACATAACTGGATCAAGGTTGAGATCACGAGTTATAAGTCTTATTAATCGACTAAAAGGCAAAAGTGACTAGCGAGTCAAGAACACGTTAGAACAACTGATCTAAACTGAAAATTATTGTTGTTGACTTAGCAAAGTCAACAAATAATTTTTGATCCAACAACCAGTGGGTTGATAAGAGATCAAGTTGTGGAATGAGACTAAAGCCCATGAAAAAGGGACATGAGGGAAACCTAACCTAGTTGACTGGAGATCCCAAGATCTAGGTTCAATAGGACAACTTAATCATGAACCGAAGGGTAGTCACTGTGGGGGCATAGCTAATATATATGTTTATGTATAAGCTTGTGTATGTGTTCATATATTCCCCTAAAACTATAAAAGGGTGTTTAAATACGTCCTAGTCCATTCCTATAATATTCAGTGACATTGTTGTGAGGCTAAGCTTAATATATGGCTAATTGATTTGTGGAAATCATAGTAAGCCATAATGCTTTTAATGATTCAAAGGAATCACCTATGTGAGAGAGAAGTAGGGTCGCTTCGAATGGCATTGTGGGGTGCACAATCCTAGAGCTCTAGCAGAACTAGGCAAGTGTTCCAGTACCTTAATAGGACACGATAGTGAGGGGATGGCCCGGCTAGGGAAAGTATTGTGTGAATGTATATTGTCGTTTACACAAATGGGGGGTTGTTCAAGGACATCACGTCTACAAAACCCTAGTAGACTAAGTATGCTTCACAAAGGAAGGTTCAAAGGCAAAACCTACCTATCCTGCAATACTCGACTGTCAAGATTTTATCGGGGAATTTTGGGTGTTTTAATTGATCTCCATTCATGTGGGGGATTGTTGTAAATTTTAGTGAAAATGGGTTTTTCACTAAATATTTTGGACATTAATAATATTTATATATGTGTTGTATAAATAATTATTTATGGGTTTGTGTTCAAACTATGTCCAAATAGAGCTAAGATGAATGAGATATCGAAGCTTGAAGTTGTATGTTTAGAACAAACAAAGATGAGAAAAATGGATTGAGATTTGTCACCTTGTCCCACATAGGTGGGAAGACAAAACTTGAAGTGGTTTATAAGGAGGAGCACTCCTTGTATATTGTTTTCTTAAAGGCAAACACTAGTGGGGACCCTAAAGGGTGCGCTCGTGCACACACCCACGCACGCGCGTGGCATGGGTGATGTTCGCAATGTGACGCACTTTGCACTTCGTACACTGCCTTTGTATTTTTGTCCATGAGCGTGTGGTTCGATACATAGCGGGTCCGCTTATGGAGCACCTTCGGGTGGCGTAGGCGGATGCCAGGGCATGGCACATGTCAATGTGGTGCGAGCTCCTTAGGCGTATGGCGCACGTCATTGGCTAGGGCGGAGAGTGCAGGTAGCGCACGAGTATGGATGGCGCATGACCAGGTGGCGTCCTGGTATGCGTAGCGGCATCCGCATGGCGCGAGGCTATGTGTCCGCGTGGGTGTAGTGTGGTGCGCGCGTATAGCATACTGGCGGCCTACGACGCGCTTAGGCGCGGGTCCGACTATATAGTGTGCAGCTCGTTTGCAGGCTGGTCACGATCAGTCAACCTAATCTCTGTCAGTTACGAGATCGTCATGAATTAATATGACAGTTATGTTGACCACTTCAATGGCAGTTTAATCCAAATTAAAACCTGGTTATTACAAGATTGATTGTCTTGTAGTTACAAATTAATTATCTTGTTTAATATTGTATTTATTACAAGATAAAATATGTTTTAATACATTGTGTATAAGTAAATGGAGTATGGTCCATTGAAAAGAATATAGGAAAAATTATACACATATGATAATCTTTTTGTTCTATGAAAAATTTAGAGAAAGTGCATTCTCTAAATTACAATTTCACTCAGCTTCTTTTCTTTAGTTTCCATAACACCAAATTATACCCGGTGCTATCTCGGGCATGAGAGTCATCTTCGGCAGTATACATACTGTTCCGGTTGTTGTACCCTGTGAGACAGAACCGTCTCAGAGGAGGCGCAGAATCTGTTTTAAGGGAAGCGTGTTGAACACGTGCCTCAGCCAAAACCGTCAACAATTTTGCTTGTCTTGCAGCGGAGTTTCGATCTGGAAGGTGCGGTTGAAGTTTCCATAGACGCTTGCTTGAATCAAGATTGGTACAATTATATTGTATTTTATATTCTTTTATTTAATTTTTGTAACCAGTATTGTACTAGTCGAATTTCCCTCAAATAACGAGAGTCTCGTTATTATTTATTATTTATTTTGTAATATATTTTAATAAAAAATGAACCTAGTTCCTACATTGGTTTGGAACATGAAACCCGTGTAAACCGGGCAGAAATGATACACATTATTATTATTATTATTATTATTATTATTATTATTTTCTTTAACAATATAAGTGTGTATATATTATATGCATGAAATATAATTATTAAAAATATAATATCCTGGGGAAGGATCCACTAAAAAATGAATATTGACTAAGTAGCCTAAGAAGGATTGTGATAATGACATGTGGCACTCCTAATTAGTAGAAATGAAAGGGCATTTTGGTCCTTATAAATAGGAGTGAAAATGACATGTGATACCCCTTTTGTTTTTTTTTTTAAATACAACAAAAAAATCTAGTACAAAAAAATCTAGCACAAAAAATCTAATACAAAAAAATATAGCACAAAAAATATAGTACAAAAAAATATAGCACAAAAAAATCTAGTATAAAAAAATATAGCACGAAAAAATTTAGCAAAAAAATGTAGTACAAAAAAATCTAGCACAAAAATTAAGATAAAAAAATCCAACACAAAAAATTTAGAACAAAAATATAAGTACAAAAACCCAGCACAAAAATGTTACACAACATAGAAATACAACACATTTTAGTGAGTTTTTTTAGTTTTCATATTTTATATAGCAATATGGTACTCAAATTAAAGATAAAAATACGCTCGATTTTATGGTGAAATTTTTACAAAAATAATGTCGTATAAAAAAATTATGAACGTTTAATAAATGAGGGTGGAATATGCATGTGCATTGCATGTGGAGAGAGAAAATCCATAAATAAGATTTTACCAAGATACCCTTGCACTCCTCGTTTCTCCTACACTTTCATTTTAACCATTGATTTGAAAAATGAATGGTTAAAATTTATTCTCATCCACTTAGGCAAAATCAACTTTTTATTTGATTTTACCCCATAATAACCATATTCATATATTATATATATTATTTATATGGATAAATTACACTTTTCGTCCTTTATGTTTGTAGCTAGTTGCAATGGATGACCTTTACCTTTAATAATTACAGCCACAGTCCTTTATTTTGAAAACTCATTACACCATTTGTCCTTTAGTGCTAACCAGGTTAAAATTTTGAGTTAAATCTAGTCATATGAGGGTATTATGGTCATTTCATGTTTTTATTTAATAATAAAACTAAAACATAACATATATACATAATACAACTTATTTAATCTACTCAAAGATCTTATATCTATATCTGTACATCTGAATCTCTCTCGTATCTACTCAACCACCGCCTAAGTCCACCACCGCCACCGCCTGTAACATACTAACATCACCACCACCATCATCGGAGCTATTTAAAACCCAGAAAAACCCTCTGTCGATGCACACCCCTATTTAAACCCAGAAAACCCCCAAAACAACATCTCACAATCCATGGTTTCTTTCAAAGAAGAAAGCAACATGATCAAAGATCTTTCACATCTGGAAAAACTTCACTCAATGAGCTCAAACTCATGGTTCAAGAAGCAATAATCAATAAAGATTCAACCTTTACACCTAATCCAGTGTAATTTACCCTTAAGTGTAATTTAAAAGCTCAATAATTCAGATTCAATATAAATGATCTCTCTGAAGTTCCTTTTCCTGTGAGCCACCACCACCGTGTTGCCATCTCCACCACCGCCTAAAACCACCGTCACCTGAACTACTCCAATCAGTTCCTTATATTCGACGACAACCAAGATCCACTGATAATCACCATCACTGAACGGTTCCTCAAATTTATTAACCACCACAAAAATCCCTTCATTTGAATCTGACTTGTAAAATCGCTTGTGAATTTTTCAAAACCTGCTCATATCAGTACCCGCCACCACCAACCAACCATAGCTTATCTTTCAATTTTTCAAAACCTACTCATTATCAAAGTAAATAACTGCTTTTCAAAACCCACATCCCAGCGATCCCTCTCTCTCCCTCCTTCTGTCTCAAATTCCTGATGGGTTTTCAGTTGTTCACTCCACCCAAAATTCCGACCACTACCACTACCACTGTGATAGTGGTAGATCTAGCCATCTAGGGTTTCTAGGAGAGAGATGGCGGTTAATAGTTAAACCCCCGCCCCCCGAACTCGGATTTGGAGGCAGAGGAGGGGATCGAGAGTTTTGGGGAGAGCTAGAATGGTTGACGGGTTCTGATAACCCTAAATCTGTGAAGGTAGTGGTCAAATATGAGAGATATACTTTGTATGTGTGTGCGTTTAGTGAGAGAGAGAGGGAGGTCGGCGATCAGTGATGGTGGAGGGTGGCCGGTGGTCAATGATGGTTGAGGGTGGCCGGCGACCGTGATTTGAGGGTGGGCAGCCATGATTTGTTCTTGATTGAGCAGAGAGAATAGATGGAACAAAGATTATGTGAGTTTTATTTATATATGTAATTTACCCTTTTTTTAATTTTTTAAATAAATAAGTAAAATTACCGATATACCCTCATGTGCAAGTCACATGACCAACTTTAACTAAAAATTTTAACTGGGTTTGTGGTAAAGAACGTAGAGTGTAATGAGTTTTACAAATAAAGGACTGTGGCTGTAATTATTAAAGGTAAAGGTCATCCATTGCAACTAGCAACAAACATAAAGGACGAAAAGTGTAATTTACCCTATTTATATATAACGTTACGTCTAAAACAATAAATTGGCAAAATATAATTATAAAACCGTGAATTATCATATGAACCGACCAAACTAGGCCTGATCCGATTTGGTTTGTATTATTCCAACACTCTAATTAACGGTTTGGTTTAAAATTTTCATTAGTCGAATCGGATCATAAACACCCTTAGGGGGTAGGGGTGGTCATCACTCATCACTCACAACTTCCAATCAAGTTCAGCCATGTCGTCAATCATTATTTCATCACTAGTGATGCATTTTAGTGGAAATGACCATCACTCACCACCACACCCAACAATTTCACTCACCACCCAACACTTCTTCACGCGTGATAATCATGACGCGTTTTCATTTTGATGCGTGATAAACACTAGTGGCGATGGTGTTTTGTTTTGTATAACTCGTTATATCACTTGTTCACGTGTTTTGTCTTGACCACCTCGGGTCCCCTTAAAATCCACCGTCAGTGCCTAGAAAACATTGACAAGTGGTGCATTTAAGACAACTTGAGGTAATAGCTTTCACAATGCATGCTCATCAAGTCGACAGACTTAGAAAAGAGAGGGATGACCAAATGTAAAGATCGAGAGAATGCCAAATTTTTTAGAGGGAGAGAAGAGCTTGGAGGGTAGGCGTGTGACTCCATGAGTTAGCCCATACATAAGAAAATCATTTTACTAAGCAAGAGAAGTTTTGGAAAATTTTTGGTCTTGGGAACAACATATTGATTCATCTTGTTGTGATTTGAGTAGAACTAGATTTACCTTCCGCAGCAATGCGGCGGGGGCTTAAAACCATTACAAATAGTATCAATGTCACATCACCGCAGCGACAATTATTACTGAACTTACGTCATGTTAATGCGAATAAATTAGACCGCCACGTAAAACCTATAAAATAATAATAAAGTCGATTTAGGACCTGCGCGTTGTAACGAACTTGTCAAACGAGAAAAAAATAAACGACGTAAAAACGTTGAACCACACACGCACGTTGAGCCGTGTTAACTCACAAAATCTAGTACGAAACGTAAAACAAAACGTAAAAACGTTGAACCACACTAGCAGGTTACGCTGTGTTAAAACGAAATGTGAAACGAAAAATGCGAAATATGAAAAGTATTGAGGGATCAAAGTTGAAAGTAAAATAGTTGTGATTTTAAATTGCAGATAAAAACTTTTGGGTTAAATGTAAAAATCCAAATAGATTTGGGTTAGAAGTGTAATATCAACTTTTTTAGAAAACTCACAAAGCATTTGAGTAAAACACCTATAGGGTGGGGTTCTAGAATGTATATTAGTGCATTTACGAACTAAGTGGACAAATCCTGACCATTAATTTACACACGTGTATGGCTAGGATTTCATTATCAAATCATAAAATACACTTAGTGTATTTCAATATCAAATCCTGGCTATTGATTTACACACACGTATGGCTAGGATTAGTTCGCTTAGTTCGCAAATATATTAGTGTTCACTCTTGAACCTACCTATATGCACATAATGTTTACTTAAAAAAAACTTAAGGGCGTGTGATACCAAAGCCTAAAGGAGGCTGTTCACCCCCTTTGATATCTATTATCTTCTCTTTTTTATTCAATTTATTTAAAAAAAATCCGTATTGTTATTTATAATTCTATTAAACCTTTAACTATTACTAATTTATCTTAAGTATCAATCCTGATATCTTAATATTCCTTGTTTTCTTCTTAATAAAATAGTTATACTTGGGTTTAAAACTATTAATTAACTTTAATTTAATATAGATTTATTAAACTATATATCAATTAATTAGATCATGCATACTTTCCGGAACCTTATGGAAATCTTAACAGTTATAAGATGAAAACCCATATCGTAATAATTTATTTGCTAGATTTTTTTTATATTATAATTTTCTTTTGTTATTTTATGGACTCATAACGATAGAAGGGTATGCTAACCACATGAGTCAAAAGGGTATGTGGTTAATCACACTAGATTCTAAGTTTAATATTAAGAGATACTAGTAATATTGTCCCAGCGCACGTTGCGGTGCGGGTACATCTCACATTTCGAATATCGTAAACATCGAATGAATTAGTTCAAATGTTATGTGTTGTTTGAACCACACAAAAACGTGTGTTTCGACGTATCCGATTAAACTTAATGTAACCTACATAAGCATTGCGATTGGATCAAAACGTAAAGTAAAATAAATCGAATTTATACCGTACAATTATAACGTATTATAGGTGACTCGACTCATACATAGAAAGCATAGCGGATATAGAGGAAAAACATATACGTGTAACAAAAAGATATTAATTAGAGCTTTTAAAAAAAGGAAAAAACGACAATTAAATTTCACTCGATTAAGAACAAAATTTACGAAGCAATTAACAATCATAAAATAAGTATAAAAACATATTATATTTTACGTGACTTGTTTTCCAAAAAATTTACGCAGAAATGTAGAATAACTCGAATTTATACCGACAGGAACATAAAAAATACGAACGTAAAATTATTTTTTTAACGGAAAGGTTTTATATTTAATCCCACTCGATTTTTATTAAAAATGTTTACGTCGAAACGTAGACAACGCAAATTTATACCAAGATGTACGTTAAAATAGTTTCTTTAACGTAAAGGAACTGATGAAACAGTGGTTAACCAAGAGAGGTTAATTAACTGTTCTCGTCAAGTAGGGTTAATCCCTTCTTTCCGAGGATCGTTGCCTGGATCGTCCGCTGGTCCGTCTCATGCACAAGGAAAACAAACCGTGACTCGTAACAAGTAGGATGGGGTGGGGGTGCTCCTTGTTACCACACTCCGGCGTGAGAATCAGTAATTTGTTTCTGAAGCAAAGTGTGTGATAGTAGTAGTAGTAGTGAGAGAGTTGATAAGTGATACCTCAAACCTGGTCCGGGGTGGGTATTTATAGCCGAGGAGTGAAGGAGGGTAATTGAGTGGCTAGACTGACAACGCGCAGCCCCTTTGCAGGTATGTCAGGCTTGTCGTTTATGGAGGTGATGCCACGTCCTACTGTTGATGCCACGTCTCACTGCGGTGTCAGTCTGCTGCTTACGTGTGGGCTGACAGGCAACTGTCATTGGTGCCACTTGCTCTATGGTGTCAGTCCCACTGGCCTTGTGGGCAGGATGCGGTGTCGCGCCGCATCGCTGCTCGCGGTAACTGCTGTTGTTTCCGTGTCCTTGCTCTGGCCAAGACATGTGCGGGATGCGGTGCCAAGCCGCATCGCCACTTGTGGTGACTGTTGTTGTTGTCCAGATCCCTTGTCGTGACGAAAATGTTCATAGGATACGGTGCCAAGCCGCATCGCTATGTGTAACACACATTTTCATACACAAGGTAAGTCTTCTCATCCCTTGACCGATTGGATTCAACCGCTGTGTTCGCGCGTGCCCTCACGGACACAGATAAGTTCTTGCCGGTGGGGGTTTTCGATAAAGGTAATGGTCACTCGCGGCTATGTTGGTGCGAGATCTGGGACCATACCCCTTCAGTAACGAAACGTAATATAGTTTAAACAAAGTAATTTAACCTAAAAATTTATAATGAAATTCAAAAAGAAAAAAAAATATTTGCAAACATAGGTCTTTCCAACACTCAACCAAAGCACACAACCAACTTTTATAGGAATACATTTGAGTGTGTAACAGAAATGTAAATTATATAACTTAGGCCGGAGGGTGTGGGGGGCGCCATACCCGCCACCTCAGCCTCTATAGCGCCCCGGGCGCTATACACCCACACCCTCCATGTTAAGGAGGGGGCGCCATACACATTCAGCCAACATGATAACGAGGGAGGAGGGGGTTATCAGGTGGGTCCCACTTGTTTGCACCAATCAAAAAAAAAAATTTCTATAGCGCCCATAGGGGTTATCACCACACCCTCCATGTTAAAGGGGGGGTTATAAAGCCCCCTTGGCTGACGTGGCGCCTACGTGGCGTTGAGGTGGCGCTTATAAAGCCCCAAGGGGGTTATCCCACACCCTCTAGCCTTAGTAGTGGTCGGTGGCTTTTGCCACCAACTTTCTATTTTAAGAGAGTATAGAATATGGGTATTTTGAAATATCACAAAATACGGAATATCTTGTATACCAAGTCGTATATAAATAGTTGTAATCCATATGATTTTTTTTGTTATACGCCGCCTCTGAATTATGGAATTAGAAGTTCACTGGTCAAACATATTTGCCATTATTAGTAATTAATGCATATTTTTATTCAGAAGATAATGTAGTGGTCGGTGGCAGACTTTCTATTTTAAGAGAGTACTAGGATTTTGACCGGCCGCGCGTTGCGGCGGCGTCGAAAGTTAAATTAACTCGTATTTATACTTTATATTTGATCCGGCTCTTTACTAAAAAAACATTATGACACCGTCGAATGAAAACGTATTTATACTTTATATTTGACCGGCTCTTTACTGAAAAAAAGTTATTGAAAACGTGTTACCTGGCTGTCGATTGCATCTCTCAAGCACCGAAAACGGCATGAATTGGTCTTGAGTGCGAGTGATGTGTAGGTTTTTGATGCTCCACCTTCAGCAATTACTTGAAATGATGATATAATTATCTGCATTTGATGATAATATTGTTTGTATCTTCTATCAACCTGTGCACATAAAAAAATTGTTTCTTGAGTTCTTGGTTTTGTATTCTTGTTTTCCACTGATATTATCTACTTAATTCTTATCAGTCAAAAATTGAAAAAAAAAACATTTGACCAGTCTGACTTGCAAATGCCAGCATCATATTCAATCATTCATACATCAATCTTTGATCACACAAAAAAAAAGCACTTGACCACAAAATTTTGCCATGATCTCATCAGTTATTCATCAATCATCCTCAAACCAAAAAACACAAACTGGAAAAAACCAATTGCATGATATCATCAATCTTTGACTTTCTTTCAAATCCAATCAACCTAACAACATAAATTTCACAATATAAAAAAGGGTAATTCAAGAAGAATCAACAGATCTAAGAGTAAAATTACCAGTAAGCCCAGTTCCATCAATCCCATTCGTAACATCTTCGGCTCTTGAATTTGCAGAAAACCCTGATGGCCCACTAAACAGTGAGTATATCCACGTCATCTTGATTGATGGGTCGCTAAAAGATTGGATTTTTATAGGAAAGAAGAAGTGCCCACTTGGATTAAAGTGGTGATCGTATAGATACAAAAGTTGGGTACTTATGGGGTTTGAATGGAAGAAGAAGAAGAAGAAGACTCGCCTCTGCTTCAGCCGGAGACGGCAACACAGTGTACGACGGTTGAGCAGCCGGCGGTGGCGGAATCGACCCACCAACACCTCCAGTCCCCGGCGGTGCTAGCGGCGGTCCTCCGCTGGTTCTAGGCGGATCAATTGCTCCGTTGTTCCACATCTCCTGTCCGGAGTAGTTCCACATCGTTCGCTCTGTTCCTAAACCCTCAAATATACCACTTGAAACCACTCGCAGTTGTAACTTAAACGTGTAAATATAATCTTACCTTCCATAGTCAAGTAAGAGGCTTACATACAATGCATTAATATACACAACAAAGGGTCAGTCTTATGAGCCTAAACCACTGTTGTTTAAAAATATTCCTGCAAGCCAAAGAAAGAACACAAACTGGATATCAATTACAAATATTTTTGACATTTAACTTTCTTTGAAGATGAAAAAAATCAACTACATGTTAAAAGAAAACAAACCAAACCTGTGTGGGCCAGCGGCAACAATACACAGACATGTCATGTGAAGAAACTTCAATCGCCTATAACATAAGCCAGAATCAACTGTTTCTTAGTGCTTGCTGGCTTTACTGTGAGGTTGTATATTCATAGTAATATAGACTTCTATTACAGTCGGATAAAATTAAGGCATAATAAAAGAAAAATATCTAAAACAAATAAAACTTTTTTATATAAAAATCGCAGAAGTCAGATCTGGTAAAATATCTAAACACAATACCCACTAAAACGACTTGATTGATACAAATCCCTAAATACGATATGATCGTCCTTTTAATTTTCAACAAAATACAAAACAAAATATATAATATCAACATCAAAATCCTATCAAAAACCACCAATCTATTATACAGTTCTACCATTACAATAGTAACTAATGACAACATCAACAATAGTTTAAGAAACAGAAAACGAACAAAATCATTATACATACCCAAAATCAATGATAATTACACAATGTCTCTGCAAAAACGATAGCGATTATATATCATCATTTAAGAATCCCAACACCATTATTTGAATGGATACCATATGGATTGCTTCATATGTCGTTGACACCCTTCATTACCTTTTCTCCATTCTCGTCCCATTTCTCTCACTTCTGTATCCTAAATGCAGATCTGAGACGATGGAAGTAATATAGGTTTAGACGACTAGAGAAGAAGAAAAAGGAAATTCATACTTTGAAGTACACGAAGTTGGTGATCGGAGCTAGTGAGACGCTAAACAATCCGTACAAAATTAACAATAGGAGAACTGGGACAATTTGGAACAATTTACACCGGTGTGATTGATCGTTTGTGTGATGGTTGTGATTGATGAGATGATTGTTTGAATTGAAATTGGTTTTGTGCTAGGGTTTTGGATCTGACGAAGGAGGAAATAGAAGTGAGAAGAAAGAATGGCATTGCCGTAATTATGAGGAAAGGGCATTATTGTAATTTGGTGGGTGCACCGACATTTCTCTTTAAGATTATATAAATAGAATGTGTGTGTTTAACCATCTTCGAGAACTATCCTTGAACCCTTTCTTACGAGGAGTGACGTGGCGGGCTATAGATGGCTAAAGAAATTGGACCGTTCAGGTGGCCTGGCCAAACAATATTTTTTTTTAATTTTTGAACGGTTTGGGGTAGCCGCAATGCCAAACCAAGTTTAAAAAAAAAATACATTTTATACCTATAAATACCCAACCCCAAACCATATTTTCTCAATCTTCTTCACCCACACCCACACCAAAAAAAAAGGTAAACATAATGCATTGGACCGAAGAGGAAGAAATCGCACTAGTTACATCAATTGTCGATGTCCAACGTACTCTACAACGTGGTCTGACTGCATATTGGGGTCGAGCGTTCCAACAATACCAACAACACGTCGGCAACACGTGTCACAACTTAAACACTTGTCAACACAAATGGCGTGAGCTCAAACCGAAGTTGAATCGCTTTAAAACTTGCTTCGACCGTGTCCTTGCGCGTGACTTGACCCACGACGATCGACTCGAAATCGCGAAGATTGAATACAAGCACAATGAGAATACGGATTTTAAGTGGGTTGACCACTTTAATATTTATTGTACTCTGTAGTTTTATTTTTTATTTTTTAGGATTTAATAAGTAGTTTTTGTAGGATTTAATAAGTAGTTCTTTTAGGATTTAATAAGTAGGTTTTTTTAGGGTTGTCTTTTATGTAATTTTTTTAATTAATATAATACACTTTTAATATAAATTGTTTTTTTTATATAAATTGTCAACTTTAAAAAAAATAACAAAAAGAGTGACACATGGCACCCCAATATCGGCATGGCCACGCCCCTTGCACACCCCATCTTTTTGGGTGTGGACTGATGGAGCCAACATCTCTCACGTGTCGAGCAATGTTTCTAATCCAAGCCCCTTCACACCCCATAGTGTAATAAAGAAAATATTATGATCTTTATAGACCTTAATCAACATTTTTCTTGAACTAAAAATAAATAGCTTTAACGTTGATATTTTTTTTTTTTACAAAGACGAGATAATGTTTTTTACGCATTGTTAGAAGTAGAACAATACAATATTACAATATATTGCGGACCGAAAGAAATATATAAGCAAATTACATCATTCATAAAGACATGAACACCAATCAATAAGCGAATTACATCATTCATAAAGACATGAACACCAATTAAAGTCAATGCTACACATATGTCCAACTATTGCATATTCATAAAGACATGAACACCAATTAAAGTCAATGCTACACATATGTCCAACTATTGCATATAAATAAATTAAATTTGTTCAATTTAATATTTTATCAAGAGTAAATTACAAAAATCGTCCTTTGTCTTTAGTAATTGCAGAAAACGTACTCGATGTTTGGAACTTGCAAATTATGTCCTTTAGCCCTAACTCAATTAATGTTTGTGGTTAAATCTGACCAAATGGACCCCACGTGTGGGTATTTTTGTGGTTAAAACTGAACAAATGGACCCCACATGAGAGTAAAATGACCAAAATACCCTCATGTGGGGTCCATTTGGTTAGATTTAACCACAAAAAATTAACTGAGTTAGAGCTAAAGGACATAACTTGCAAGGGTTTGCAAACATCGAGTACGTTTTCTGTAATTATTGAAGACAAATGACATAGTTTAGAATAAGTGACATATATAAAGGACGATTTTTGTAATTTACTCTTTTATCAAACAATACGTGGCTGAAGTTAGAATTTGCTTCTTACTCATGTGATAACTGATAAATCATTTTCCAGCTGACATTACCCGCGAACTGAAAACGATTAATCACAAACACGACTTATATATATTTGTAACATTTGACATTTCATACTATTAATATTATTCATTTTGTCCACAAGGAACTTATTGATTTGTTTTTCATTGCATCAGGTAAGACGTTATAAAAGGTCACTTATGGGTAACGACCCAATAAGGGTAGAGTGGAAATTATTCTGACAGTTTACTTAGACTGTTACAAATGATATCAAAGCTATAGGACAGGCCGGTGTGCCACAAGTACATTGGGCTTCCTAAGGGGGGTTGGAGATGTAATTATATAACTGCCACATTGTAGGATCGAGATTCGATCTAAACGAGTCTATCAGAAGAGTTCTAATCCATATCAAAGGCGGAATTCAATGATACGGACTTGATTACAGCTTGATTCACTCTTTAATTGTCTTGTTTATTGATTTGACACAAATACAGTTCAAATGACACGTCGGCAGCACCTCGGCACCGGAATCAGAATCGTTGCAAATGAATTGGCAAGGCACCTATTTATAGGCATGGCATTTCATACGAAATGGGAAAATGCCATTTCGTGCGAAATGGATTCTTCCATTTCGTGCGGAATGGTCCAACCACACTAAAACCTATTTTCTCGTACATTGTGCCCTGATCTATCATTTCTAAATACAAGACTCGATACAAGACGAAGTCGACAGACATATGCACCAACAGACTCCCCCTTGGATGTTGACGAAGTCTTTAGTGTCGAGTCTTCGGCATGACACGTCTTCGATCTTGATCTGTCTCTGTGTATCTGACAGTGTAAGCATCATTCAATCTCTTTCTTTTCTAGAATCTCAAACTGGCTTTCAATCATTCAAACTCCCCCTTGAATGTTGATCTAACAATCTTCAGTCTCCTCTTTTCTTCACAGGTTCAGAATCATAATCTGGATCTTGAGCTTTCTAATTCTCTTGATCAGATCTCTTGATTCCTTTAGTTCTTTAGCATCAGCAATTGCACAAACCTACACAGACTCTACCCAAAAATAAATTTCACAAATTTAAAATTTGACAATTTTATTCTCAACTTACCACTTGTAAAAATAACAGTTTTCTTTTTTTCAAACAAACTCTCCTAACCTGTTGTTCGTCATGTTTAGCACTCGGAATTTTGAAAATCAGCTTTTCATCATCAGTTGTTTTGAAAATCTTTTTGAATTTTTCAAAAATTTATGCTAAAACACTCCGAAAATCTTTTTGGATTTTATTTATAATGGAAAGCAGTAAAGAAAAATTTACGAACAATATTTTTGCGAGTTTGTGTAAGAGGATCATATCAGTTTTTAAGACAAAACACTAACACCGTTAAGCTTTAAACATTTTAAGTTCTAAACGATTCACTTAGATTGTCAGTATACTGATCCACTTAAATTTTTACATAAAGTTCAACTGTTCCGAGATACGACATTAATGTTATAAGCACTTAAATTTATTCGCGTGTCCCACCTCAGAATATACTCCCGTATCCAGACTCCTATATTCAGTCTTACAGGTGAATGTACACTAGTGATATCTGTAAAGGGGTTAAATGCGAGACCATGAGAGCTCAGGCTATTGCTTCCGCAAAATCAGAGAGATGATGGTTCGACTTTCGGTGTGTTCCCTTTAGAGAATCTTTTCTTCAACAGCACATGATTAGCATTTTTCAATGTTTCATCATTTTTATGCTGAGGGCGAGCTTTAAGATTAAAGCAATGCAAAGTATTATACGAGGACTAGGCTATCGCTCCCGCAAAATCAGAAGTCCAGGTATAATACCCCAGATATCACAACGCACAAAGACCTAGTATGCCAGAAATAGAAAGCCCTTCAAACAAGATTTCAGGGGTTACCTATATATCCGAGAGATGTTCCTCACGAAATAAGCAAGTTTGATATTTAGGTTTATATCTCGACAACAATCTACTAAGCGTGTAAAAACATACTGGCATATCATCAGTGAGACCGTTAATCACATTTGACTTTCCAATTCTTTAGCGTGCTGTGATAGTCCACTGATGTACTATCATTTCCTCTTTTCACAACAAAACTCATTTTCATTTTTATCATGATTTTGGAATTTTCAAATTTTCGAAATTTCTAAAAATTTTTACTCCCCCTAAAATCAAAAATATGTTTCAATTTTTGATTTTCAAGTAAAATTTGAAAATAAACTGTACAAGTAAAGTGACAACTGTTGTGAATTGCTTCAAATCGCCATCCACTTGGCATAAACAATCAGAACTCCCCCTGACAACAAACTATTTTCCCATTAAGATTTCAAAACACTTAAGTTTGTTTTAATCAAAATGGTTTTTCCGACTTTGACCGGTGACTCGGACTCTTGTCTGATGAACTCGAACTTTCAGATTTAGACTCCGACTTTGACTCTTCATCCATATCCAACACCTGATCAACCACTTTCTTTAATAACTCAGACTCATGATCAGTGTCAGACGCTGTGAATGTGATGTCAATGTTGTCTGGTAACTCATCAATGGTTTCAGACTTTAACTTTATATTGATAGCTTTTTTCAACCGTTCCTCATTTGGCTTTCTGGGAGAATAACTTTCCCAGATCGGAGGCGGACACTTGTTATACTTGACACTTTGTTTCTTACCAGTATCCTCCTCCGTCTCTTTATCTTGAAAAGCTTCAAGACCTGCAACAGTAGGATAAACTCTGTCAATCAAATAATAACAAGCTTTATAACTCATCAGCAATCGTTTGATTCTCTCATTTTCAATCTTTTTGAGTTCCAAATCCTGCTTCAGCTTTGCACAATCTTCAATATACTCATTGATTACCCTCTGCTTTGTCACCAATGTTGAACTCATCATTGTCTGAGCAGCTCCCATTTCTAGGTTTGTCTTGTTCAAATTATCAACCGTTCTGTTCAGCACATCATATGATTCTTTCACATACTTCACATCAAACAACAATTTTTCTTTCAACTCTTCTAGTTCACGATACTTCTTGTCTTTCTCCTCACAATCTTTGCAAGGTTCCAAACATTTTAGACAAGGTTTTGTGACCTCAACAATCTTCTCAACTTCGACAATCTTTTCGACTTCAACATTTTTTCAACTATTTTCTCCACTTCAACAATTTTTTCAACTATTTTCTCCACTTCAACAATTTTCTCCACCACCTTCTCAATCATTGGTTCTTCATCAAATTCTACTTTTACCTCACACTCTTCATCTTCGACCTTCTCTGTCGATTTTACTTCTACTTTTGCTTTTTCAGCTTCCATTTTTGCCTTTTCTTCAGCAACCCTTCTTGCTTCCAACTCTCTCTTCATTCTAGCAGCCTTCTTCTCATTCAACATCTCGATTTTATCTGCAAAAAACAAATTAAAACTATAAGTATCCAGACCTTTTCTAGCTTTATTGATATACTCTTCTTCGTCATCGGTGTCTGCATCACATCCTAATTCCTTAAAAATCGGTATTCTTTTCGGCTTAGATTTGACTGACTCTTCTTCCAAGATTTGAGCAACAAAAGCTGAATTTTCTAAGAATTCTTTATCTGGAATATATTTATCCCAGCTAAATCCCTCTGCCAATCTTTCATCATCTTGATTTACAAGATAAGCTTTCTTCTTTCCATCTTCAATAACATGAGATGATGATTATTGTTGAGCAATCTGATGATAGATTGATTTTCGATGATAATCGTTGTTTCCAAATGGATCTTGTCTTCCGGTTGCTTCTTTATTCGTACACTCTCGTTTAAAATGCCCCTTTTCTCTGCAACGAAAACAAGTAACCTTTGATTTGTCAAACCCTAACGAAGATGTAGCAACATAACAAAGATCATCTCTACCGGTGATTTGTGTAAATTTTTCTGCTCTTCTTACAGCACTTGCTAAACACCACTTGATATCCATCAACTCAAGTTCCTCAGAATCAATCTGGTCATAATCCTCTTTGGTGAGCATCGGATTTCCAATTCGTCCAGCAACTAAGCTTTCATACGACTCTAACATAGTAACAAGTGATGCCATGTGTTGCTTAGCTATTTCTGGAGAGAGATTTTGACCATTTTGAATATTCAATGTAACATTGCATTGCAGATTTGTTGAACTCTGTCATTAAGAACTTGGTGTTGTGAAATTCGGATCAAAACTTGAATACGATGACGAATATCCACCACTCTGAGTTGTAGTGCTAACATTTGTTCCAGAAGAACCATCATCACTGAAAGCAGTCTTAATCTTCAGACTCGGAGTAGTCTCAAATTTGTTTCCTCTGTAATATAGACTAACATCCTGTTGAACATTTGGATTATTCATGATAGCAGTTTTCTGAACATCCAATTCATGTTCTTCAATTTTCTGAATGAATTTACTCAAATTCATATTTTCAGATTTTCTCATATGTTTCAAAATCAACAAATATGTTCCCCATTTATTCTGCGGTAATGCATCAGCAAGCTTATCAACCCATTCATCGTCATCTTTCTTGATTTCTAATCTTCTCATTTCCTGAACAAGATGACAATATCTATCGATAGTCGTTTTTGTTGTTTCACCTTCAAAAGCTACAAAGATATCAAATGATTTCTTTAATAATGCACGTTTATTTTTTTATCATATCAGCACTTCCCTTAAACTTTTGAATCAACGCCAACCAAATTGATCTAGCAGTGTCCTCGTGTTGAAGCAAAACAAAGATATCTTCTTTTACTGCTTGTTGAAGAATGCTAATCATCATTTTCTCACTGGTGTATTTTAACTTCTCAGCCGCTGAATAATCACTCAAAGATTTTTCATTTCCATGGTCATCTATCGGTTTAGTATAATCTTTGTCTAAAGCACACCATGCATCAAACTTATAAGCTTACACCCAAGTTTCAAAACGGTTTTGCCATCCTTTAAAATCCTCGATGTACATAAGCTTTGGAGGCTTTTAAGACGTTCCTGTTTCATTTTCAATTTCAATAGTCTCGGCAACTGAGATTGGAGCAGCTGGAGCAGTAGCAAACGCATTGTAAAACTCTTCTTCCATGTTTCGGTTTTGAAAATTCACAGATTCACAATGTTCAAACGAAATGCAGGTTCAAACGAAATGACTTTTGATGCGAAATGAACTTTGGTGCGAAATGCCTCTTCAAGCGAAATGATAATGTTCAAGCGAAATGGCAACTTCAAGCGGAATGGCACTCTCACACGAAATGGAAGGTCTTTTCAAACGAAATGGCAACTTCAAGCGAAATGGGTCCTTCAAGCGAAATGGAAGATCTATTTCGTACGAAATGAGCCAATACTTGTCCAATTCGTGCGAAATGAAGATGCTTTCAAATGAAATGGGCAGATTCAAGCGAAATGTACACCTGATAGTCCAATTCATGCGAAATGGAAGACAGTTTCACACGAAATGGGCTATTTCGCACGAAATGCTGCTGACGTCACTTAATCGGCCATGATTTTTGTCAAATTGATCAGGTTTTTGGTCGATTTTAGGTCTAATTCTTTCAAGGCTTTGTTAAAACACAGTTTCGCTTGTTATATATAAATTCAATCCATTTTAACTGTGAAATCTTGTTGATTTTGAAAAAGAAGGTGTAGAAGTCAAAATTTTGAATAAAATCAATCTGAATTCCAAAAGAACTGTTCCTCCTGAGCTCTAATACCACTTGTAGGATCGAGATTCGATCTAAACGAGTCTATCGGAAGAGTTCTAATCCATATCAAAGGCGGAATTCAATGATACAGACTTGATTACACCTTGATTCACTCTTTAATTGTCTTGTTTATTGATTTGACACAAATACAGTTCAAATGACACGTCGGTAGCACCTCGGCACCGGAATCAGAATCGTTACAAATGAATTGGAAATGAACCTATTTATAGGCATGGCATTTCGCACGAAATGATGCCATTTCGTGCGGAATGGTCCAACCACACTAAAACCTATTTTCTCGTACATTGTGCCCTGATCTATCATTTCTAAATACAAGACTCGATACAAGACAAAGTTGACAGACATATGCACCAACACACATCTGTTGAGGAGAGGAATGGAGTCTTCTTTATTAAAGAGAGTTGGAGATGTAACTCTCACCTTGATTGAGGGGAGAATGAAGTCTTCCTTATAAAAAGAGAGGGTGGAAACTTTTGTACCAGAATGCATTTTGCATGGGTGAATGGTTCCTCAAGTGAAACCAAAATCATGAGTTCTTATCAATTTACCCTTCCATTTCAAAAGTATCTGCATCAAACACCAATTTTGGCATTGTTCTTGAGCATTCCAAAGATAGAACACATGTTCTACTAGCATCCTTAAAAGTTAGATAACCCAGAACACGTCTTATCAAATGAGGAGGAAGGTTGTCAATTGTTTTCTTCTCCGTCTGGTTTGCGGCAAAAGTAAAATATTTTGAAGTTTCATTTTCTTCATTTTGAACAATATAAAAAGTAAAATATACAAAGTTCTTAAGCAGGCTGTGTAATGTTGTCGGTAGGTTTAGGTTATAGAGAGACATCAGAATCAAAATATGTTATAAATAAATAAAGAACCTTAATTATATTATGAAGTAAACCTATCTTAGAACTCATCATTGCCAGCGGGGTGCTTCAAAATGCCTTCAAAAATACCTTAGAACCCATGTTTAAAGATTATTTGAACAACTTTGATACCAAATTTTTTGGACCTTCTGCCCCGAGACCCTGGTTACATCACTTTTTTGCAAAGGTAGGAAACTGCTGATGCTAAAAAAGAGGGATAAGAAAGATGACAAACCAAAAATGATTAATGATGGACCTGCAGCTGCTAAGAAAAGAGCTGATGAAGCAAGAGCTCATGCCATAATTGAAAAACAGAAGGGCATATTCATCGGTGATGTAAACCATTGCTGCCAAAGTTTATATGAGGCCACTAACAGTTATTCAAAAGACCAAGACACTTGCAAAGCATGGCTAAAAGAAGATAACCGGTTCAAGATCAACCAGTAGTGGCACAAGGACAAACAGCTGGTACAGGTCAAACTAGAGTGAAAAGTCAAACAGTTGGACAAAGCAAAACTACTGGTTCTCAAACAACTTCAACTCCACCAACAACTAGATCATCATCGAAGATACAGTTACAAGTAAACCAGAAGTTCCCAAGGAAACAAGTGCTCATCCATCATGAAATAAAGGAAACTAGTATTGGGAGATGACCCTGAAGATGAACCGGCAACAACAACAACAACAAAACCTATGATGTCACACCCCGATATTTCCACGTTTTACCGGTGGGCCCGGTGGGGGAGTATCGTGACGTAGTTGATATCATCATAGTCAAACAACACAATATTTAAATGCACAGCGGAAGCAAAAGATAGATATATTTCAAGCGAATAAAATTGTAATATTAAGTATCACAAACAGTTGAAAATAATCTACAGGTGGATCAAAATAAAAAGGAAACATTGTTCAACAGTTTTATGGCATCCAAGCTTGCGAGACTCTTATTGATGCTAAGGAGAGAGCCAGCCTATTTCGAGTAGTACCTGCACTTAATCTTTTTGGGAAAATACGTCAGTTTACACTGGTAAATAAAATTAACCGACTCATTTTGAAAAAGGTTTAAAATTGATTTGAATGCACGTGGCACAAACTTTTTATAACTTGGGATAATTATTTGAATATAATCTTGTAAGAGAATTACATGTTCCTTATGCGTTCAGTAGCCCGGTTCATGCCGGGTTAAAGATCAATAGACACACCACATAATTTATTTAGGCACTGACGGGTGTACGCCTACACCTCGTGCTTAGGTCGTGGCCATTTCGTAAAATGATGCCAAGGATATCCGGGACATGGTCATTAACCCCCAAAGGATTTAAGCAAACAAAACATTTCCAAACGGAGCATATCAATGATTTAACCTCTATCCGATTAAAGATCTAATGCCCGACCAAGCGGTATTTTATATACCATACCCCAAGCCCGTATAGGGAAAATAAGTTAAAAGTATTTACCTTTGCAAGTATCAATCACAAACAGCAAGTGTGTGTAGCTTTTACCGGGTCTCCTATTCTGGAACGATGGTTTATAATAACCTATTAGAATCCTAACGGGTCTTTAATTAAGCCTAAACTTAGACCGGTTAGTTTTAAAGAAAGACACGGTTCAAACGCACGATTAAGCGAAGACCGGAATAGAATGTGATTTATACCCGACAAGTTTGAAGACTTGTTTAATATGGGTAATCTAACCACATTTTGGATTTTGAGATAAAAACGATAAGGTTTGACCCGTTTCGGCTAATTTATGCAAACTAGTTACATAAACCGAACCGAACGCGCAAGAAGCGTAACGGGTAACCATAAGAGTTATATACTGGTTTCCTAAGTTAATATGCCCTAAATATGTTGTTATATCAGTAGGATACCTTCCATTATGCCTAAAACGAGTTTAATCTCAATTTAAGCCCCGTAGGGGTATTTTGGTCATTTTAAAGATTATAAAAGAGATTAATTTTAAATTCTGAGACTCGGGTCTGAAATAATCAGTAAAACAACTTAATTCAATAGGTTATATCAGTTGGTGATAAGTCTTATATGCCAAAATGGTTTTAAACCCATACTAGGTGTTTAATACGCGTAAAAAGCCGTTTTAAGCGATTTCTGGGTTATACAGGAAATCTAAGTTTTCTGATCAGGTTATAAAGTTCAAAATACTTCATTTATTATATAAAATCAGTAGCAATTGGATTGGTGTCAAAATACTATGTAGAACTCATTTTATAAACAAAAAGGGTATAATCGGTATTTACCAAATCAACGCCATACCCTTAGGTCATGAGCTGGTTAAAAATAATTAAAAATATTTAAAAATCCCAAAATATTATATTACATCAGTGGGTAAAAGTTTTGGTGTCAAAAATTGGGTTTAGATAGGCTTTACGCTAATTATGCCTTTTAATTAACAAAAAGCGTTCTAATTACGCCTTTAAGCATAACTCCTAATCTAGACCTCCAACTGATGTGAAAATTTAGGGACATGTTTATAAATCAATAACAAAGATTATTGTCCTCACACATTTCCAAAATTCTCGTTTTATGGTCAAAAGGGCATTATGGTCAACATTAAGCAATTAACGGAAACGTGTAAACGAATCGGGCAATCAACGAACTAATCACAGAGGTTTATACCATCATGTAACCTGGTCCTAAGGAAGCTCTAAGGTATATCTAAACCCATCTAAATCGGGTCAGAACTGAAGTCAAAGCAAAAGTTAAAGTTTTGCGACTTTCAGTTCCGAACCGGGTCTAAACAAAAAATTGTCGGGTCGAACATGCTTAGACATGTTCTTACATTTATTACTAAGTTATATGAGTGATAAAATAGGTTACACGCCTTCTACATTGTTAATTATGCGTTAATTCGAAAATTAAGATCCTGTTGACTTTTTATAAACAACTTTGACCCGACAAATGTCTTAGTTAGGACGGGAATCAGAGGGTGCCCTTTTAAGGGTTTAATACCCCCATAAATACCAACTTATAACTACCTTAAGTTTGACTAAACACTGGACCATTAGTGATTAATCGATAAGTCAAACCTTAATTACGATGGTTTGACTTTAAGCTAATTAACTAAGTAAAACACGATTAAGGAAGGTTAAGGATACTTAGCAAGGTCCTATGCACGACTAGTAATGCTTAGAGAAGGCTCTTGAGCTCCAGAGATGATCAGAAGATGAGTTGTGAGTGAATGATCAAAGTTGCAACCAATGGGGCTTTATATAGTGCTTTTGGTTCCTTATGATCATGACAAACAACTCTACTATTGATCCCTGATCATTAACAACTGTCCCTAAGCCTAAGAATTAGTTTAGGCAGCCTTTGGTGGTGAAAAAGGGCCATATAAGTCGGTTACATGGGCTGAACAGCCACCAGTCGAGTTTCTGCATCGGGGAGTCTCTTACGGACCGTAAGGGTCCTATCATACGGTCCATAAGGACCAGGCCAGCATGACAGAACTTTCAAAAGTTGACAGTTTGGCCCCTGAACTTCCAATCTTGATTTTTAACATGGTTTCTTGTACTTGTAACCCCCAAACTTGACTTTTAAGGACTCCAAGTCATAAACCAACATTGTTAAGTCCCCGGTTATTCATACGATCACCGAAGAGTCTTAAATTTCAATGTTGACGCTTTTAACCCCTCATATACGAACATTGCCATAACTTTCTCATACTTTAACGAGACCTTATGAAATTTTTATCACTTATTCTCGTGAGCATAATTAATCATTACAAAGCTTCGGGTTTGCTAAAAGGTCACTCAGAGGTACACTTTAAACATGTTGACACATTTAACCCCTGTAGTTTGTAATCTCCCACTTTCCTTCACAACTAGCTTCGTATGATCCATGAATCATTCGTTTAAGGGTATAAACACCATGTATGGTTATTGTAAAGTATATTTATCCATTGTTGACATTCTGAACCCTTATATTCACATACTTTCCTTGTTTGTCAACTCTAGTCCTTCTAAGGTAATCCTTTACACGTTTAAAGTTTATGACACGTGTCAATACTTTATTGGACATGAATTTTCGAGGTGTTACATCCCCACCCCCTTAAAAGAAATCTCGACCTCGAGATTTGCTAAAATGCTGGAAGTACTTTTTGTCGCATAATGGACTTAACTTCTATAACATATCTGGAGTCTTTCCAAGCTCCCAAAGTGACCCCTATATTAGGTACATGTATCCTTTTGGAGCTTCTTAACCTGTCGATCCTCAATCGACACAGGATGCTCATCACATCATAATTCTGCATATCATTATGTGATAGTGCTTCTTGACTTATTGGCGAAACACATCCTTCAGTCATTAGCGTGCAATGTATTGCTAGCTCCGCCAAGCTCCTTAAATAGGTTTTAGCTTATAAGCTACCTGATCTTGATACATTCGATTTCCTTCGAATGATTCTATATATTCAGAGCTTGACTAGCCTGATAATTTAACAACTTTGGCACACCCTTCCTGGGTGATATCTTTTGTTAAACCTTATTCCTTAACAAGAATTTAGGAGGGTTGCTACTTTCATTTATTCTTGATTTTCTGCCGAATACTGGCAACTTACAGATGATTAGGGATTTGTATGATCTTATTCGTTGTTTCCAATGCAACTTTCAGATCCTGATAAGTGGACTTCCCAAAGTCTCGTCCATCCAACGGATGTTTTGATATTTCATCTATACAAGGTCTCCAAAGGAGCCACCTTGATACTTATATAACAACTATTATAGAAAAGCTTATCTTAAGGTGAGATGGTTATTCCAACCATTGCTCAAAACTAATCTTAAGGAACAACTAATCCTTACAGTTAGTCGAACAATTCGACGATCCTGGGCAGCTGATGGCGATTCTTAATCGTTGCCTAATTAGGGTTGCGGTAAACAATGCATAAGCAAAATGAACCGTCTTTCTTAATTAACTATATCGAATTTTCAGGATATTGAGTTAGGCTATATGAACCCTCTATTTTAAAACTTAGTTAATCAGGGTTTCGATTCTTCCAATGATGGTACTAGCCGTCTGGGATATTTCATAATAATACAGCCTTAAATGGGATATAAACTTTAACTCTACCTGCCTCTTAGGGGTAAACAGGGTAATCTTAGGAGAAGATAATCAAGATACAAGGAGGTTACATAGATTTTACAAATCTCAGGCTCCAATTCATCCATCATTGCTTGTGTCAAATAAGTGACACATTTATGTTACAAGTCCACGAATTCCTTAATCGGGAACACTTATTTGGATAATTCCATTCTAGATATCTTCTTTGAATACCATTAGCTGACTTTAGTACTATATGACCATCGGAATGTCTTTGTGGTCCCATGCATTAAACCTCCATACTGATCAGGCATGGAAGCAATCTATAGAACATATTAAGATACACCAATCCTCATATGGCGCTTTTTATCATACCGTCTGGTATTCGTAACCGGTAGTGATTTAAGGAGATGTCAATTATACATGCTGATGTACTTCTTAAGAGAGAGGATACTTCTAAAATTCTAAGATTGAAGGTTTCTGACAAGAACAGAAGAAATGGTTCTTATGATTTCTCCTGTAAGTTTTATCTTACACTTACTATCTGGGGTTCTTACGGGAGAGTTTCTAAAGGTTTGCTAAACTTATGGTCTTATGAGAGACTTAGCAGCACCTGAAACGAAACGTAACTCCTAGTAATAAAATTACAATAAGGGATTTATCTGGTGTTATTAATGTGAGCTGTCTCTAATCCGTCATCAGGAGGGTTAAACGCCTCCAGTCTTAATCCTTTTAGCTGCGAAATCTTTGACAAATTTTAGGGCAGTCTTATCTTTGACTGGTTATTTCTTAATCTATAAAACGTGAGTAGCCGAGGTAGATCCATAATGATTTTAAAATGAGCAGGCTTTGAAACCTTAAAGTGCCCTCTTATTGCCGTTACTAACCACCAACAATTATTGTATTAAGCTTAGGTTTTGGGTAAATTAAATGGGGCACTATCTCAGTCAATGAATTAATATTTGCGACCTACTGTCGACAGTCTAGAATTTTTATGGTGAGAGTCAGAAAATTCATATTCCATCTTTTTCCCTTTCGTGAAGCGGACATTAGGTTTTTCTAATAAGGTCCTTAAAACTTGGACCATCCCAAAAGGTATAAGAGAATCCTTCTTGTGGACTCCACTAATGTCCTCATTAATCAAGGGTATTGCCATCGAATGACTGAGATGTATACATTACCATGTCCTTTCCGGTATAACCGCTGATATACCTAATGGTTCCTACTTCATCCAACAATTTCCTGCAATCGATGGCCCCTTTTTACTATTGAAGTCTCTTGGCTTCCAAGAGACGTAGTACTTTTAAGTACATCCTAAAAAGGAATGGGCTCCTTGCCATATATGCTTTTGTTGAGTTTATTCTTCGCATTTGAAGTAAGAGTATAGCTCTTTCTCATGAGCAGCGACATGTGTTTTAAAGCGAACATCATTCGGCTTCTTGAACCTTTTCATGACTTTTCTCATAGCCTTCCCAACAGCTATGTTAATTATAGTTTTGGAGATTAACTCCATTAACATTGAGGTTCACATTGGATGCATCATTAACATTTGTCGCATCTCCAGTATCGCGACTGTTGTTTGTCTCCTTTGAGTTTTCCATACTCGAATCTTTGGTACTAAATACCATATTCAACAAGTGGTTAGGCAATCCATACCCATTGTCTCCTTGAATTGTCAAAGGCTCACCATAAGGAGTCTTGATAACTACTTGCTTCTTATCACATAAAGTATGGGTTTGGTTACAGGATGCCCAACCCATTTTCTATTATTATTTCGAGTCCCTCTATTCTAATGGAAATAAGGACAGCGGAAAAGAATGATTCCTAATGGATATAAAACATCCATCTAATATTGCTGAAGCAGTCTCTGAGGTACCATCGGCTAATTCTACTTTATACTTAACGCTTAGAGTTTTAACTGGCAGATTTAATGATTTACAAAATCTATTGTCTATGAAAGACTTATTTGAACCTGAATCAAATAATACTCTAGCATGAGCGTTATTGATAAAGAAAGTACCTGTTGTGACATTGTCATCCTGATAGTCTCTTGAGCGTCCATTTGAGAGCTTCCAGCTTTGGTCTTCTTAGCCTTGCCAGGCTTCTTGGTTTTGTTTGGGCAATTAGTTTTGATGTGCCCTATTTCATTGCAACCATAGCAGGTTGTGTCCTTTATGTCTTGGCACTCCAAAGTCTTGTGCCCTTCCTTATTACAAATTCCACAAGGCTTAGCTTGTGCTTTTAAAGTGTCTTTTCCTTTAGTCGCCTTCTTTGGGCAGCTGGTCTTTATGTGCCCTTTTCGCCACAACCATGACAGGTCGCATCTTCTAATTTCTCGCAATCCAAGGTCTTATGCTCCTTGGACTTGCAGATTCCACAAGGTGAAGGCTGAGATTCAAATCTGCATTTCCCGAGGTGGTATTTCCTACAGGTTTTGCATCTGGTCTTTTCACCGGTCTGCTGGTTGTCCTTCAAATCCTTGCATTCATGGGTCTTGTGATCCGTCTCCTTACAGATGACACATCCCCTGGTCTGATCATAGAAACATTTTCCGAAGTGCTTCTTCCCGCAGGTTTTACATTCGGGTTTTGCCTCGTTTGGTTTGGACTGGTTATAGCTTGAACCGGTCTTACCCTTTTTGTAACCCTTATTTGGGGTATTATCGCATTTTCGCTTATGATCCTTTAATACACGGTCCACAGCGTTGTTTACGGCTGTATCTATCATAGCTTGTAACTCGGTGCCCGTTAAGTTCAGTCTTGCATTATCATTCTGATCAACTGGATGATTGTGAGCTTCAGAGGAGTCAGCCATGGTGAAGCTTTGAAGGCTACAAACCAAGTAGTAATAATTGGTTTAATTATATGGTGAATTGTCGAATTTTGATGATTAAATAGCTACGGTGTAAATAAACCATATAGGCCAATAGATAGTATTTAATTTATTTGATTATGTTTTGCCTAGGTTTCTAAATAAACCATCCTTGGTGTGTAAATGGAACATAATCCTTCATATTATTTAGACAGGGGACATAAATCACGACTGTCAATGTCCTACCGACATTTTATGCAGCACAAGAGCTTGTTCCAAAGAACTCTTGATGGCACAGGGGCCTTGTCACTAGGGAAAAATTTAAAACATAATCGATGATTCCTTTGGATCGGAAAATTTCATAGTTCATTGTCTTGACAAGAAGTTATGAAATAAAACTATCTTTTTCATGCATTCATCTTTGCCCGTAGGTATACATCCCAAAATGGATGTTTTGATGTGTACATCATGTTCGACGTTTATTAGCCAAGATTCCTATTGATCGCTTATGCTAAATAAGGGGTTTGGAAGTTCCTAATATAAAGATGACAAGTATGATTTTATTGCATCACCTTTTTCAGGAGTGTTAACATGTTTTCAGATGTTAACAAAGATCTGAATCTCTTTTAAACAGGTTTTACCATCGTAGCCAGGTCTTTAATGACATTCAAGCTAGGTTATACCTTTTAAGTTTCTCTTTTAAGATGTATACTGGCAGGAAAGGAATGATACTTATTTTATTCAGGATTTCATTATAATTATCCTAGATTTAATTAAAATATAACTATGGCACAAAAGGCCAAGTCACTAGGGCAACTTTAAATTATAGACCATGATTTTGTAGAATCAAGTTATTTAGGCTTTGAACGTTGTTCAATGCCTTTCCTTGACAGGGAGTTGTAGGCTACGACTGTCTCTTGTCTTATATGACAATGGATATGGCCCGTAAGCTTTATATCCGTAATGGATGTTTAAATCACAAAATAAGAAAGGATTTCGGGAGAATCCAGTATGGGGATGATTTATGCGATTTTATCGAACCACGTCTGCCAGGAATGTTAACATGTTACTGATGATAACAAGGATTTGAATCTTTTGAATAGGTTTTACCATCTTGGCCTTGTCATACAGGCTAGGTTTACCTTTAAGATTCTTTTAATATTTAACGCAGAACAATCCTAAATTGAGATGTTAATAAGGATCTGAATCTAATTGAGGAACTGCCATCTTGGCCCTGTCTTAAAATGACACATGGGCTAGGTCTTGTCCTTTTTAGAATTTGTCATTTTATTATAATGGTAGATCTTATAAAAGGGATATTACTATTCATATTTTATGTTCATATATAATGATGTAAATAACCTTTAGATAAATCGTTCCAAGGATTTTTAAAAGAGGTACAGAATTGCCCTGGACGGGACTTGAAAGGATGATGTTATCCATGAAGGGGCTGAAAGATAAGTATGCCCTTATAAGGACTTACTAAGGAAACAAACTTTAGTAAAAGGAGTTTCTTCTTCATATTATTTCTGAATGTTTTCTCCTTGGTTGAACGTTTATCCTACTCGCAGCACGAAGCTCAGCCTTCCCTAGGCTCCAATTGGGGAGAATTTCCACTATGGCTTCTTTGCTTAGCGACGTATTAAAAATATATAATTTAAAGCAAAAATTCTCCGAATAGAGATGAGGGTATTCCTATGTTAAGTCTAGACACCGAAGTTAAGGGATGTGTTACTGTGTCATTGAGATTAAACACAAAAGACTAGTGTTTAATTCACTCAATGTTGGCCCTGATACCAACCTATCACACCCCAATATTTCCACGTTTTACCGGTGGGCCAGGTGGGGGAGTATCGTGACGTAGTTGATATCATCATACTCAAACAACACAATATTTGAATGCACAATGGAAGCAAAAGATAGATATATTTCAACCGAATAAAATTGTAATATTAAGTATCACAAACAGTTGAAAGTAATCCACATGTGGATCAAAATAAAACGGAAACATTGTTCAACTGTTTTATGGCATCCAAGCTTGCGAGACTCTTATTGATGCTAAGGAGAAAGCCAGCCTATTTCGAGTAGTACCTGCACTTAATCTTTTTGGGAACATACGTCAGTTTACATTGGTAAATACAATTAACCGACTCATTTTGAAAAAGGTTTAAAATTGATTTGAATGCACGTGGCACAAACTTTTTATAACTTGGGATAATTATTTGAATATAATCTTGTAAGAGAATTACATGTTCCTTATGCGTTCAGTATCCCGGTTCATGCAGGGTTAAAGATCAATAGACACACCACATAATTTATTTAGGCACTGACGGGTGTACGCCTACACCTCGTGCTTAGGTCGTGGCCATTTCGTAAAATGATGCCAATGATATCCAGGACATGGTCATTAACCCCCCAAAGGCTTTAAGCAAACAAAACATTTCCAAATGGAGCATATCAATGATTTAACCTCTATCTGATTAAAGATTCAATGCCCGACCAAGCGGTATTTTATATAACATACCCCAAGCCCGTATAGGGAAAATAAGTTAAAAGTATTTACCTTTGCAAGTATCAATCACAAATAGCAAGTGCGTGTAGCTTTTACCGGGTCTCCTATTCTGGAACGAAGGTTTATAATAACCTATTAGAATCCTAACGAGTCTTTAATTAAGCCTAAACTTAGACCGGTTAGTTTTAAAGAAAGATACGGTTCAAACGCACGATTAAGCGAAGACCGGAATAGAATGTGATTTAGACCCAACAAGTTTGAAGACTTGTATAATATGGGTAATCTAACAACATTCTGGATTTTGAGATAAAAACGATAAGGTTTGACCCGTTTCGGCTAATTTATGCAAACTAGTTACATAAACGAACCGAACGCGCAAGAAGCGTAACGGGTAACCATAAGAGTCATATACAGGTTTCCTAAGTTAATATGCCCTAAATAAGTTGTGATATCAGTAGGATACCTTCCATTATGCCCAAAACGAGTTTAATCTCAATTTAAGCCCCGTAGGGGTATTTTGGTCATTTTAAAGATTATAAAAGAGATTAATTTTAAATTCTAAGACTTGGGTCTGAAATAATCAGTAAAACAACTTAATTCAATAGGTTATATCAGTTGGTGATAAGTCTTATATGCCAAAATGGTTTTAAACCCATACTAGGTGTTTAATACGCGTAAAAAGCAGTTTTAAGCGATTTCCGGGTTATACAGGAAATCTGAGTTTTCTGATCAGGTTATGAAGTTCAAAATACTTCACTTATTATATAAAATCAATACCAATTGGATTGGTGTCAAAATACTATGTAGAACTCATTTTATAAACAAAAAAGGGTATAATCGATATTTACCGAATCAACGTCATACCCTTAGGTCATGAGCTGGTTAAAAATAATTAAAAATATTTAAAAATCCCAAAATATTATATTACATCATTGGGTAAAAGGTATGGTGTCAAAAATTGGGTTTAGATAGGCTTTACGCTAATTATGCCTTTTAATTAACAAAAAGCGTTCTAATTACGCCTTTAAGCATAACTCCTAATCTAGACCTCCAACTTATATGAAAATTTAGGGACATGTTTATAAATCAGCAACAAAGATTATTGTCCTCACACATTTCCAGAATTCTCGTTTTATGGTCAAAAGGGCATTATGGTCAACATTAAGCAATTAACGGAAACATGTAAACGAATCGGGCAATCAACGAACTAATCACAGAGGTTTATACCATCATGTAACCTGGTCCTAAGGAAGCTCTAAGGTATATCTAAATCGGGTCAGAACTGAAGTCAAAGCAAAAGTCAAAGTTTTGCTACTTTCGGTTCCGAACCGGGTCTAAACAGAAAATTGTCGGGTCGAACATGCTTAGACATGTTCTTACATTTATTACTAAGTTATATGAGTGATAAAATAGGTTACACGCCTTCTACATTGTTAATTATGCGTTAATTCGAAAATTAAGATCCTGTTGACTTTTTATAAACAACTTTGACCCGACAAATGTCTTAGTTAGGACGGGAATCAGAGGGTGCCCTTTTAAGGGTTTAATACCCCCATAAATACCAACTTATAACTACCTTAAGTTTGACTAAACACTGGACCATTAGTGATTAATCGATAAGTCAAACCTTAATTACAACGGTTTGACTTTAAGCTAATTAACTAAGTAAAACACGATTAAGGAAGGTTAAGGATACTTAGCAAGGTCCTATGCACGACTAGTAATGCTTAGAGAAGGCTCTTGAGCTCCAGAGATGATCAGAAGATGAGTTGTGAGTGAATGATCAAAGTTGCAACCAATGGGGCTTTATATAGTGCTTTTGATTCCTTATGATCATGACAAACAACTCTACTATTGATCCCTGATCATTAACAAGTGTCCCTAAGCCTAAGAATTAGTTTAGGCAGCCTTTGGTGGTGAAAAAGGGCAATATAAGTCGGTTACATGGGCTGAACAACCACCAGTCGAGTTTTTGCATCTGGGAGTCTCTTACGGACCGTAAGGGTCCTATCATACGGTCCGTAAGGACCAGGCCAGCATGACAGAACTTTCATAAGTTGACAGTTTGGCCCCTGAACTTCCAATCTTGATTTTTAACATGGTTTCTTGCACTTGTAACCCCCAAACTTGACTTTTAAGGACTCCAAGTCGTAAACCAACGTTGTTAAGTCCCCGGTTATTCATACGATCACTGAAAAGTCTTAAATTTCAACGTTGACTCTTTTAACCCCTCATATAAGAACATTGCCATAACTTTCTCATACTTTAACGAGACCTTATGAAATTTTTATCACTTATTCTCGCGAGCATAATTAATCATTACAAAGCTTCGGGTTTGCTAAAAGGTCACTCAGAGGTACACTTTAAACATGTTGACACATTTAACCCCTGTAGTTTGTAATCTCCCACTTTCCTTCACAATTAGCTTCGTATGATCCATGAATCATTTGTTTAAGGGTATAAACATCATGTATAGTTATTGTAAAGTATATTTATCCATTGTTGACATTCTGAACCCTTATATTCACATACTTTCCTTGTTTGTCAACTCTAGTCCTTCTAAGGTAATCCTTGACACGTTTAAAGTTTATGACACGTGTCAATACTTTATTGGACATGAATTTTCGAGGTGTTACATATGACTACAACAATTTTCACATAATAATTTGTTGAAGTGCCTCCTCCTTCCCCAAGATTCATTAATTCACTTTAAAAGCTGCCACTACTAAAAATTGATGAGAAGTTGAATTATGAAGAAAACAAAAAGAAGATGGAAGAGGATGCTGTCAAGGAATTCACAGAAAATCAGGGCAAGATGACAAATAAAAGGCCCAGTACATCATGGATAGGAAGATGAGAGAAATTTGAAATTATGGACAACACATGTACCAATAATCTCAAAAGCTCTCTAAAATCCATCCATTCAAGAATCAGTCTGTGGTAAATGTTTCAAAGCAAGAAAGCATAGAATGACTCAAGAAAAATGTTCCTAATCCTGTGAAGAATTCTGTCTTTCAAAACTGAGATGCACAGAAACTACCGGCTGAAGGTGCCAGAGTTAAGAATATGTTTGCAGATCCAACTATCAAGGTCACACCTCTAAATTGGATGCTTAGCAGTAAAAGACAGCCAACTTTAGAAGAGGCAGTCAAGACCTTTAAGATGAAGAAGGAGCTTATTCTTATGAATTGGGCTCCCAGAAGCTCAATTATAAGGTGGAAGGATTCTATAGACTTAGGGCTAACGTATCACTTATACAGTAATCATATCAAACATCATTCCATTAAATAAGTTACAACTATACAAACAGTTTACAATAATTATAAAAAAACATCATTAATTTTATAAAAATTAGTGAGTCATTAATTCCCTCGAGCGCACTTCTTCGTCTTCCCTGATAGTCCTGTAACCTAACGTACATAGAAGACATATGCACACCTAAGTAAAATTTACTAAGTCAGACAACAACTATAAACAATTTATGCAATTCCTTAATAACAACTATATACCAACAATATGCGTATATCACATTCAGTAAGCCACATTCGGTGAGTCACATTTGGTAGTTCCGTGCGTAGTTAGTTAACATTTGGTGCATCACATAATCATATTTGGTGAGTCACATAATCACATTCGGTAATTCGGTGGTCACCTTTCGGTGTAGTAGTTCGGTGATCAGATTTCTGTAACATCTCACGTAAATCGGTTTAGGACGCCACGGTTTGCCCCCGATGGATTGGCCACCCAAGCTCACGATTCACTCGACGAGTTGCTCACCCAAACGAAACGCAACACGATAGAAAAGGGTTTCAACCCCTTTATAAGGAAGGCTTCGTTTCCTTCTCCTTCGATTTGTAAATGTGAGACTTACAGGTTCAGTGGTCACCTATCAGTACGGTAGTTCGATGGTCACCTTTGGGTGATATCAATAATACAATTTATCTATATATAACAATAAGATATACTATAGCATTTACGATGTCATACATATACAATACAACATAACCTTCGAGTTCACATAAGCATGTAAAAATGACTTTAAACTTACAACAACGAGATTACAGATATCCAAATCTCTACACATACGTTATTTAGAGTCCATACCTTAATTCGTAGACGAAATGAAAATCAATCTAAATCGTCCAATAATAATATCCTAAAACCCTATCGTACTCTAAATTAGGGGCTGTTTGTTTACCTTTAATGAAGTTCTTAATGGTTCAGACCTCTTACTGGTTCAGCACTTAATGGTTTAGACTGTTTGTTTCACGAGCAGATATCTGAATGGTTTAGAAATTTGCCTCTGAATGGTTAAGATTTATACAGAGTCTGAATGGTTAAGACCTCTAATCTGAATTGGTCAGACATTTGCCTCTGAACGGTTAAACATTATGCAGGCTCTTAATGGTTCAGACCTCTTACCAGTTCAACACTTAATGGTTCAGACCTCTTACTGGTTCAACACTTAATCATTCAGATGTTGCCAAACAACCCATTAGACTTAATCAAGGTTTTGATAATAAATATTATAATTCCTAGTAACGAGGTATGACCCCAATCGGATAGTCCAACCCGGTCATTACCTATTATTTTATTGTAAATAAACTATTATAAATATTCGTTCTAGAATATTCCATTCTGTACGGGTAGGATACGTAACTAAATCTCCAACTTTTTGGGAAGATCATGCAAATCCATAACTTATAGGAGTTCATCTAAGTTAAGGAAAACCCTAATCATAAACTATAAATAGAGGTAAACGTGTAAGGTACAGATCATCGAACTCTCAATACAACTTCTTCCTCTCTTTACACTTTTATACTCCCAAACCCGAGACTTATTCTCACGCCGGAGGGTGGTTACAGGAATAACCCCATTCCTGTAACGAGTCCTAACGGTGTTTCTGTTTTGTAGTTTGCCGGTTCGGATCATTGATACTTGAAGTCTTCATCGGATACTACCGTAAGGTCAGTGTTTCTTCATTGGCGCCATCCGTGGGACCTTTTCGGTAACAATCAGTTCGAACCCCATGGCCAGTGATCTGAACGCAGCAGCAATCCCAAGCCAAGCAGCCACGAATAACAGCCTGGGGGTAGGGACAGGCCCCATCACCACTACTCCGGTTTCACCGGTCGTCACCAGGTCGCTGGATTTGGAATTCGAGGCGGAAGGACCACCACCTGGTTTTTCGGGGAATGTAGTCACTGCCCCAGGAACAACTGGAGTAGATGTACTTCCATACACCTCCCTGCGGTTTCAGTCCATGGAACCAGGAGTAACGGGTGTCAACATGTTCACCCCTGTGGCAACCACTGGGGCACAGACATCACGTTTTAACTCTATGCCAGTTATTACGTCGGCAAGTCCGAGCACTATCATGCCGCAGGCGGGCATGCCTCAGTATTATCAACCATCTGCCACTTACGCCATGCCACCCTTGTACACAGCAGCACTTACAGCTGCACTGTCTACTCCACCTCACCAGCCGGTGGTCATGCCGGCAGGAATCATGAACGCCCCAGTCACACCAGGAAATCAACCTTATTTCCCCGGGTACTATTACGCACCCCCATATGGATACTTACCTCCGTATGGTAACTCGGCATACACACCCCAGGGAACCACACAGAGTTATGTTCAACAATCGCCATACGCAGCTTATATGCCGCCGTGGTGGATCTTTCCTACTTCGCAACCGGTTTACACCCCAGTTCAGGCAACAGTGGAACCCGCCTATGACAGAGGGAACGCATCTAGACCCAGACTTTCCCCGGGAAGAGGCCCCAGCTCTATACTAAACAGCACTTCAGCACTACCTACCTCTACTCAAGGTATAAGCCAGGGCGTAGTTATTCCTTCAGTACAACCTATCAATGTGGAAGAAGACGAGCTCACTAGACCGTACAAGCCAGTAGATGCAACTTTCAAATCCAAGTTTACCAGAAGAATAGCGGAAGCTCCTATCAAGGAGAAACCTAAAATGCCTCAAACAGTAGGTAAATACGATGGCCTAGGGGACCCCGATGACCATCTTAACCTATTTAAAAGCGCGGGGGAAGTAGCGTGTTGGCCAATGCCCCTATGGTGCAAAATGTTTGTGCAAACACTGATGGGTGCGGCTAGAGTTTGGTGGGATAGTTTACCCACAGGAGAAATAGACAGTTTTAAAGATTTGGAAGCCAAGTTCATCTTGCAGTTCAGCCAGCAGCGCAGGCACACTAAGGATAGAAACGAGCTTCTCCATATCCGCCGGCGAGACAATGAAACGGTGGAAAACTTCATCGTTAGATTCAACAAGGAAAGTTTGGCAATCCCGGGTGTGACAAATGATCTAGCCTGTGGAGCTTTCCTACAGGGAGTGAATGATGACGAGTTGTTAAGAACCCTCCATGGGAGGGATGGCGTGCCACCAACCATTGATGAAATACTTCGGATAGCCAAAGTATATGTCATTCAAGAAAAGGCCGTAGCCGCCAGTCATGCAGCTAATAGGAAGAAAGAGGCTCTCAAAAATCAAGAAGATAGAGAACAGCGGAATGCCAAAGGTAGGGGTAGAGGAGATCGATACCAGAGGAATGACAAGACGGATTCGCGGTACGACCGACCAAGAAACACCTACTCAAGGAACGAGTCCTCAAAACCTCGATCTGACTACCCTAACCTAAGCAAAACGCCGGCGGAAATCTTAGCCTCGGAAAACCTCAAATTTAATCCCCCAAAGCCATTAAAAGACAACCCAAACAAAGACACAAGTAAATACTGTGAATACCACAAAGGGAGCGGTCATGACACAAACGACTGTTTTCAGTTGAAAAAGCAGATTGAATATTTTGTGAAAGCAGGTAAGTTCGCACACTTAGTAAGGGACATCAAACAAGGTCCACCAGTCGTAAAGGAAGAAAACGATAAAGCGGCGGGTAAAAGACCGCGAGAGTTGAATATGGTGCACGCTGACAAAGGAAAAGGGGCAAAACGGAGTTTCTCCACACTCGAACCCTGGATGCTAGCTACCATGACCATCGAGCCACGCATAGAAGACCTGCACCTCACTACAGACGCCTTAATCATATCTGCTGCAGTGGGGGATTACCGCATGAGGCGAATCCTGGTTGACACTGGAAGTTCAGAAGACATCATCTACGAACACTGTTTCAATAGAATGCAATTGGAAGACCAAAGGTTGCTAGAATCTGTACACGCCCCCATTAAAGGCTTCAAAGGGGAGAAGGTTGACCCTATTGGTCAAATTACTTTCCCAGTCACATTTGGACAAGAGTCCCGGGAAAGAACCATACTCCTAACATTCCTGGTGGTACGCGCTGAGTCGTACCACAATGTGATTATTGGAAGGTTCACTCTGGGTAAATTAGACGCTATAGTCTCAACGACGCGAGGTTTCATGAAGTTCCCCACTCCGCGAGGCATTGCAACAGTGTATCGAGACAAAATAGGGGAGGTACTAAGCACCAAGAAGTGTCGCCAAGGCCCCACCGGAGCTATCGGTCCAGAAAGGTAGGTGTTGAGCACACGCCACCCAGACCAAACGGTTACCATCGGAGACAGCCTCTCCCCAGAAGTTAAAAATGACTTGAAAGCACTATTGAAAAGAAATGTTGACGTTTTTGCCTTCGAATATTCCAACATGACAGGAGTTCCCCGCGATAAGGCGGAACATAAGTTAGCAACACTCCCAGGCGTTAAGCCGGTCGCGCAAGGTAAACGCAGTATGGCCCCAGATCGAAAAGCAGCAGTCGTTAAAGAGGTACGAAAGTTGGTAGAAGCTGGAATCCTCAGAGAAACATAGTACCACACATGGGTGTCAAACCCAGTAATGGTAAAAAAGCCAGATGGTACATGGCGAATGTGCATTGATTTCAAGGACCTGAATAAAGCATGCCCCAAGGACGCGTACCCATTACCGGAGATGGACTTCAAAGTTGATTCCCTGGTCCCCTATAGGTATAAATGTTTCCTGGACGCCTATAAGGGATATCACCAAATCAAAATGTCTAAGGAAGACGAGGAAAAGACAGCGTTTCATACCGACGTGGGCATTTTTTGTTACACAAAGATGCCTTTTGGTCTACGGAACGCCGGGGCAACATATCAGCGTCTCATGGACAAAGCTTTCGAAACCCAGATCGGCAGAAATCTGGAAGTGTATGTAGACGATCTTGTGATCAAGAGTAGAGAGGAGAAGCAAATGTTGGAAGACATCGAAGAAACCTTCCAAAAGCTTAGAGAATACAACATAAAGCTCAACCCCAAGAAGTGTTCGTTTGGGGTAGAAGAAGGAAAGTTCTTGGGCGTGATAGTCACCCGGGAAGGCTTCAAAGCTAACCCGGATAAGGTAGCCGCTATAAAGCGAATGCCCTCCCCTAGAACGTTGAAGGAAGCACAAGCGCTAAACGGGTGCTTAGTGGCGATCAACCGATTCTTAGCAAGACACGCAGAAAGATCTTTACCGTTCATTAAAACATTAAAAGACTGCCTCAACAAAAAGAATTTCAAATGGACTGGTGAAGCTGAAGAAGCCCTGCAAGATATGAAGCGTTTTATCGAAAAGTTACCCATGCTTACAACGCCATCTCCCAATGAGGTACTAAAAATGTATTTGGCAGCAGCTCATACTGCAGTGAGCGCGGTACTCATGGTGGAAAGAGATGGGAAGCAAACGCCCATATATTACATAAGCCGAGTACTGGCGGGACTAGAAACGAGGTATCCAACCTTAGAAAAAATTGGTCCTGGCCCTGGTACACGCCACTAGGTGATTGAGAAGATATTTTCAAGCACATCGCGTGCAAGTCTTGACGAATTACCCGCTACAGCAAATCCTGCACAAGCCGGAAATCTCTGGAAGATTGGCTAAATGGGCAATTGAGATAGACGCTTTAGATATTGAATACAGAAAACGAACAGCAGTCAAAGGGCAGGTTATCGCCGACTTCTTAGCAGAAATCCCGGAAGGAGAAGCCATATTGGATCCCGCCATCCAGGACATCCCGGAATCTAGCACCGCCAGACAGACCTGGAAGCTTTACACTGATGGGTCGTCGAGTGAAAAAGGATCTGGAGCGGGTTTAATGCTGATAAGCCCTGACGAGATTAGACTAATGTACGCCCTACGTTTTGACTTCGAATGCTCCAACAATGAGGCAGAGTACGAAGCACTGCTTACCGGTTTAAGAATGGCTCAATCTATGGGAGCTACACGGGTCGAGGCGTATGTTGACTCCTTGCTGGTTAATAACCAGGTCAATGAAACGTATGAAGCTAAGGATGAATCGATGGCAAGATATCTAGCAAAAACAAAGGAGCTCATGGCTTCTTTCGAAAATGTCACGCTCAACCACGTTCATCGGGGAAGAAACCAGATAGCAGATGCTTTAAGTAAGCTCGCCACTTCAGGCATGGAAAAAGAAGTGAAAATAGAGACGTTACAAATTCCTTCAATCGAACCACGGAACATCTCCGCAGTAACAGCGGAGGAACCCTGTTGGTATACTCCAATGTTAAAATTCCTTACTAAGGGGGAGTTGCCCGCCGGTAAGGGTGATGCTCAGAAAATACAAACAAAGGCGTTGCAATATGAAGTAAATGGTGGCATTCTATACCGGAAGTCATATTTGGGCCCACTTCTACGGTGTGTTTCCCCGATAGAAGCCAAGTACCTGATTCAAGAAATTCATGCGGGCATATGCGGCATCCACGCCGGACCCAGGGCAGTTGTAGCTAAAATCCATAACGCCGGGTACTACTGGCCCGGGATGCACGAAGACGCGGTACAGGAACACAGAAAATGTCACAGCTGTCAGAAATTCGCTCCCCAAACATTTAGGCACAAAAATAACCTGATCCCAATCACCGCGGCTTAGCCTTTTCAGAAATGGGCGGTGGATATCGTGGGACCATTCCCGTTGGCACCCGGAAGGTTAAAATACTTAATCGTGGCAATCGACTACTTTACTAAGTGGGTAGAGGCCAAACCTTTGGCTAAGATTACGGCGGATAATGCCAAAAAGTTCCTTTGGGAACACATACTATGCTGGTTTGGATTGCCACTATATTTGGTAAGCGACAACGGTACACAGTTCACTGACAAAGTTTTGCAAGAATGGTGCGCTGAACTCCAGATACAACAGATTTTCACATCTGTAGCACACCCTCAAGGGAACGGTCAGGTAGAGCGGGCGAATAGAAGTTTGCTGGATGGCATAAAGAGAAGATTGGACTCCGAGGGAAGCTCCTGGGTTGAAGAACTGCCAAACGTCCTATGGGCGCACCGAACAATGCCCAAGACTAGTAATAATGAAACACCCTTTAGCCTAACCTATGGTATGGAAGCAATGATACCCGCTGAGGTGGGGTTACCGTCACTACGTCGCCTTACCGCGGGTGATAACAACAACGATAGGTTGCTAAGGGAGGGTCTAGACGCACTCGAGCAAAGGCTTGAATCCGCCGCTATCAACGAAGCAAAATACAAAAAGACATTGGAAAAGTATTACAACAAACGCGTGGCACAACATACATTCAAAAAGGGCGATTAGGTCATGCGAGACAATGAAGCCAGTAGGGCGGAACCCACAGGAAAGCTAGGACCCAACTGGGAGGGCCCCTACGTCATTCAAGAAGATCTGGGCAAAGGGGCCTATCGATTGACCAGGCTAGACGGAACCGCCATACCCCGTAGCTGGAACATCGCTCAGTTAAAAAAATGTTACCTGTAACGTCCTGCTCTTAACAGCAAGATTAACTTTTCTTTTTCTTTTTCAATAAACAAGTGTAATCCATCCACAGCGATGTCGCTTCTTTTCATTTAAGTTGTGAGTTCAATAAAAGTTGTTTCTTTCCTTCTCATTACGAAAGAATATAATAAAATTGCTATCGCAAGCAAATTGCACAAAACTATAAGCAACAGTGCCCTTAAACACGAAAATATTTTCATTCACATAAGTCATGGGGTCAAAATATACAGCGCTAAAAGCGGGTATCTTGGTAATAGATGCAATAACCGCTACCAAAAGATAGGTATTTTAACAAAACATACATACAAACTATCTTACACAAAACCAAGTACTTGTCCCTATCGTTAAAAAGCCAACATATGGGAACCAAAAAAAGGAACATGTTCTAACACCTAGTTGTGGGAACAGGTCGCCATCACCTCTGCAGGGGTATGCTGCACCTTACCACAATCCAGCATAAGGGGATCAATGGTCAAGTCATCAGCTGGTCCTCCAATCACCGGTGGGGATATCACCCCCTGGTTATCAGCAGGATTTTTTCTAACGCGACCACTACGACGACGCTCGTACACCAAAGGGCAATGTTGAACACGGTTGGCTGAAACAAGTTGCACCAGGTCATCGGCTGATAGTGGTGCCATGTCAGTGTCAGCTGGGATAGCATCCTCATACACAATACTCCGGCATGCACGATTGGCCCGGGTAGGAACGACATTAGGTCCTCTTCTCCTCCGAGCCATTGATTTCGTCACTAGAGTTTGTAGTTGGACCAAGCCATCGGCAGCATCTAGTCGACGGAAAATGTCGGAGAGTCTTTTTTTATAGCTTCTACGACTCATATCGTTGAGTTACCGAATTTAGAAAAAAGAAACAAAATTTATTGAGGGGCAAACGGGTTTGACAGAGATGACGACAACAGTATTAATGGCAAATGATCATTACAGGTCAAATCGCCGTATTTCAGAAGAAAGGTGGCTACATACATCATGAGTTAGCATTTAATACCTGAAAAGTTACGTGGATATGTTCACAAAAACCAAGGCTAAATAGTGTCATTACAAAAGCCATAAATGTTTAAAACACGTGAGCAAAATAAAAATATTTATGCTTCCTCAGACTCTTCCGCGGGGTCCAGCATCATACGCAGAGATTCTGTGCCTTCTTCATTCACCTTATTCACTAAGTCAGCATACACAGACAGCAGCTCGTTGTATACCGCCTCCAGCGCATCAGCCATTTTACCTTCAAATTTGCCCCTAGTCATGTGAAAGTCAGAAGACATCCTATCTGATTGTTTACAATCAAAATATCCTTGGTAAACGCCGTTGTGGTGACCGGACTTATAGGCAGCAGCGGAAAGACGGTCTATCAATGAGGTAAAGGGCGCTGATTGGCGACAATACTCAAACGCTCCTACGAGCCCGGTGGTTATTGGCCAATTCCTATCACCCCGTAAAGCGGCCAGTTGACTGGTCAATCTTTCCACCTCAACATTTTCTTGATCCAAAGCACTCTCCATCTCCTTTAGGCGTGTGGCGGAAGATCGGTCAAGGGTATTCCGTTCAAGTAGCAGGGAATCATAACGCTGTTGGAGTTCTCTAAGTTGCCCTTCCCGCTCTTCTAACTCCGCCTGTCTTGCCTGAGCCTTGGCATTCGAAGCCTCTATCTCAACGGTCAACGCTTGATAGCGTTCCTGAACCTGTGACACAAAATCAGTGTCAATTCGAAATTTATCCACAAGAGCAGTCATTTCGGATCTCACCTTCTGAGCCTCACTAACAGCTTTACGCTCTAGCTCCTCCTGCACGGTTTTAGCATGAGCAATCACCCGGTCCTTCTCCGCTATATCCCGAGCCCACACAAGCCGCTCTTCGGCGAGATGGGCAGTAACCCTCTTTAAATCATCCTCGGCCTTGTTTTTCTCCGAGACAAACCGACTCTCCCTCAGTCCAGCAGCCTGAAGTTGACTCTCCAGATGGTATTTCTCATCCTTCAGTTCCTCAATAACGGCTTGGGCTCGGTGGAGCTCATTATTGTCATGCATCCACCGGCGACGGATCTCCGTAAGCCTCCTGGGTTGGCTAACAGAATCCACAATAGCAGAATTCATCAAGTTCTCATTGTTCAGCCCTTCTACATATGCCACCTCCGCTGGGGGATAAGCCCGCTCAACCCAATGTTGAACCACTGGGGGGAAGATTAGCCTAGACGATTCTGCAATTTTCCACTGAGGTTGATAGCGTTTGTCCCGGTTGTTGGGATCCCAGTTGATGGTAGGTAAGTATAAATCATCTCCCAGGCGGGCCCCATCGTCGGCAATACCACTGCTTGACCCGCCAGTATCTCCAGCGGCACGGTCCCCAGCACTCGTCGCCTCATGAGTAGAGGAGGTAGCAGGGATCTCTTTCCCAACAGTTGAAAAAATAGTCAAAGGAGAGGCACACACAGGGGAAAGTGTGACACTGGAAGCTAGCGATGCGGAAACAGGACTCGCTGTTACGGTCACAGCAACGGTAAATGTGGGCGGCGGCGGCATCGCACAGCTAACGGCGACAAACGGACTCAGCAATGGTGTGGGTTCCGTTTGGTTGCTATCAGTTGGAGGTACCACCTCAAAAGATGACAAGGGCATGGCTGTCACAAGGGAAGTCTGAACCGCGCCAGTAGTCCATGTATTGAAAACACACTTTAGTTGCATAAAGCGTCTAATTAATAAACCAAAGGTACAAAACTCATACCAGTTGGTATGGCATAGGCGGCCTGTACGGCTTCAAATGCGGGCAGTTTTGGAGCATGAAATGTCTTCCGTTTTTTCAATACATGGGTAGGACTGGTGATTTCAGTTGCAGTAACCATTTCACCTTTGGTAATCGCCGTACCACTAGCAGAGGACGTGGTCATCCCAGCCGCTATATATTTCCTCCCGGTAATCTTTACCCGGGGGGGTTTTTTCTCCGGATTCACAACGTCAGTACCCCCGCCGATGCTGGCAAAGGCAAGGTAGGCAGTAGGATCCGTAGGAAGGGCGGGTAGCAAAAATTGATCAAGGTGAATTTTTAACACATCCGGCTCTTGCTAACTAAGTACGCGGTCGGCGGCCCTCAATGCCAGGTGCCGCGGAGGATCGACAAAATCAAATAAGCTCCATTCTCCTGAAAAGGGCATATTTAAGCAAATAGTAATATACAAGATTAACAAAGCATCAGGCATACCTTCATCATCCCTTTGAAATGAGGGATACTGTTTGATATCACGCCACAACAGACTCATTCCCGCCATTAACAGGGCCCCTTCTGGAATCACTGTACATTCGAAAGGGCGATTGCACAATCTTGTATATAGGGCATTTGCAATATAAGCATCTTCAGGAGGACTGTCGTCCTTAACTTTGTCTTTCGGCCCCATGTTTCTCCAATACATGTCGCCAGGAATTACAAAGCTGTCAATATAGAAAAAATTCTTTTTCCAATCTTTGTCCCTGGAGCTGGTAGGAATTTCCCTCAAACAAGAAACCTCAGTGTCTCTTCGATCGAAAGTAAAGAATGGGGGTTTCCACACAAGCACGAAGAAAGCCCTAAAAACGATGAGTTCCGGTATGTGCCCTAAAGCCACACACGCAAATTCAAATTGACGAAGTTTCACTAACCCTAGTGGATGTATTTGGGAAAGGTGAATGCGGTAGTAATCAAGCACGGATTTGAGAAATTTAGTGATGGGCAACCGGAAATTGCAGAATTTGAAAAAATCACTGAATAATGTGATCTTCCCTTTTCTCAGTGGAAAGGCTGTGTCTGTTTTTGACGGTAATAGGGGGTTCCACTCAGCCCTGATCCCATAATCTTGCACAAGGTTGTTGTAGGATACAACTCCCCATTTGCAGAATAGGGTTTCGGAGCCCGCGGAGCCAGAGGAAGAAGATTCAACATTCTTAGAGGCCATTTCGTTTGAAATAGGGGAAGTGAAAGAGGGTGTTCTAGAAATTGGAACTCAACCCTCGTCAAAAGGATGCTATTTATATGATAACTTTACAAAATTAAAAATGGAAAATGTACAGACATACGCGTCAGAACAGGGTAACCCAAGTTGTTACCCCAATGATGGCTTAACTGTTACATCCTATCACATCGCCGCCATTTTCTCATATCAAATTTATGGCACCATAAATTTTCCTTACATAGGATATACTTTCTTTTTCTCTCTAGTCCGATTTCATGAATTACATTTCATAACTTCGGACTGGGGGGACATGACGAGGTATGACCCCAATCGGATAGTCCAACCCGGTCATTACCTATTATTTTATTGTAAATAAACTATTATAAATATTCGTTCTAGAATATTCCATTCTGTACGGGTAGGATACGTAACTAAATCTCCAACTTTTTGGGAAGATCATGCAAATCCCTAACTTATAGGAGTTCATCTAAGTTAAGGAAAACCCTAATCATAAACTATAAATAGAGGTAAACGTGTAAGGTACAGATCATCGAACTCTCAATACAACTTCTTCCTCTCTTTACACTTTTATACTCCCAAACCCGAGACTTATTCTCACGCCGGAGGGTGGTTATAGGAATAACCCCATTCCTGTAATGAATCCTAACGGTGTTTCTGTTTTGAAGTTTTCCGGTTCGGATCATTGATACTTGAAGTCTTCATCGGATACTACCGTAAGGTCAGTGTTTCTTCACCTAGCAAACCTCGCATTCACATGCGATTATTGTAAGATACATTATATTCTTTTAGTTGGAAATCAGTTTTAGTGTACTAAATTGATTTATATGACCATAAAAATAAAATAAGTTTAAAAAGATTCATGGGTGAAAACTCCATGATTTACGTTAAAATCATTCTTCAAAAAGAAAATAAGTTTGAAAAGATTTGTGGGCAGTACATGTGAAAACTCCATGATTTACATTAAAATCATATTCATTCTCAACAGATTCTTTTAATTTGCATTTTCTTGAAAACGTTTTATGTGACGCCTAGCAACTTAAAACATATCTTGATACTTTTAAATCCTTTTCTGAGAGCCGCTCGTGCATGTATAACGAACATAAAGTACAATGGTGATAGGGTAAAAGAAGAAGAAAACTTGAGAGAATGAAACGAAGCTAATTTCTGAATGAATCAGAAGTTAGCGGCGATACTAGGTTAAAAATCAAACCATAATTTCAAGTTTACTCAAGACATCCAAGAAAATACCAAAATACCACAATGGTCCCTCAAACATGAAAAAAAGATAATAAGCAAAAAGAAAATTAAATGACACCAGCTTGTTCGTATCAAGACTTCCCCCTTTAACTCTTTTTGACCTCAAGAAGTGAGCTCTGCAAAATCAGGAAAACACAATCTTAACTCGTCCAGGAACTCCCATGTAGCATCTTGTGTTCCTTGACCCTTCCAATGAACTAGCACCTTCATCGTCGCACCATTCCTCCTCTTAACTAGCTTCCGATCCAAAACAACATCGGGTTGATGACTGAAACGAGCTTATACCAGAAGAGGAATGATCTTAGTTGCTGGTCCACCCGCCTCCTTCAGCAAGTACACATGGAAAACGGGGTGAATTTGCGTCTCTTCCGGTAAATCCAAACGATACGCAACGTTACCCACTTTCTCCACAATCATAAAGGGCCCAAAATACTTAGGGGTGAGTTTCAAATGCTTGTAGACCCTCAACGAGTTCTGTATATATGGCTGAAATTTTAAATATACCCATGCCCTGGGTTCAAAAACCTGCTCCGTCCTATGTTTATCCGCTTCCTGCCTCATACAGTTTTGAGCCTTGAGTAATGATTACTTCATCAACTTAATCGTTGTCTCATGGTCTTTCATCATCTCATCTACGTCTCGGTCACCAGTATTTCGAGAAATGTATGGTATATGCAAAGGAGGGTGGTACCCGTATAGAGCCTCGAAAGGAGATTTTTCTAACAACGAGTGAAACGTGGTATTATACCACCATTCCGCTAACGAAACCCATTTGCCCCAAGTATGAAGCCTTTCCATCACCGTGCACCTCAAATAACCCTCTAAACAACTATTAAATACCTCTGTTTGACCGTCCGACTGTGGATGGTATGCGATAGACAAGTTAGCCGCTATTCCTTGAAGGTTTAAAAACTCCGTCCAGAAGGCACTCAAAATTTATCGGGTCACGGTAAAAAACGATTGACTTAGGAAACCCGTGGAGTTTAAACATGTTATCGAGGAAGACCTGAGCCACCTCCTTAGCAGAGAACGGATGACCCAACGTCATGAAATGGCTATATTTGTAAGTCGGTCTACCACCACGAATATAGTATCCTTACCCTTGACCTTCGGTAGCCCACCTATAAAGTCCATCGAGATGTTAGTAAAGATAGTGTCAGGAATCGATAATGGTTGTAACAAACCTGGTGTGGCAATATTTTCGTGTTTGGCTCTCATTCACAAATCATCCGCTCGTAGTATTCGACGGACCACTTTCGATATTCCCTTCCAAAAAAACTACCCTTAACCCGTTGAGCCGTAGCAAATTATTCCCGAATGACCCCCCATGGCGGACTTGTGGCAAATTTTCACAATTTCCTCTCTTAGATTTATATCAGCCCCTACCACCATGCGCTCTTCCTTGGCTAGCCACTTCCCGTTCCATTTAAACCTTGGCACATTTTCACCTTTATTCAGCCTATGTACTATGTTTTTCACTTCAATATCCCCACTTTGACTATCCAAGATTCTTTGCAACAAAATGGGCTCGGGTTGCGAAATAGCCATCGTAAAGAGAGTACCGCCTTGGACCCGAGATAAGGCATCAGCCGCGACATTCTCCCGACCTTGTTTATACTCAATGCAATAATCGTAACCCATCAGTCTTGCTAGCCATTTATGTTGCAACGGAGTGGTCAACTTTTGAGTTAAAAGGTGCTTCAAACTTCTCTAGTCTGTACGGATAACAAACGGGCGAGTGATGAGGTAATAATGCCATTGTTTCACTATCACCATAATTGCTAATAACTCCTCTTCATAAACCGATAATGCATCTTGTTTCGGTGAGAGAGCCCGACTTAGAAACGAGACCGGGTAATGCTCTTGCATGAGCACCGCCCCACCACCCACCGACGCATCCATTTAAATTACAAACTGTTTCTTAGGATCTGGAAGAGCCAAAACAGAGGATGATGACAAAGCCGCTTTAAGTCGCTCGAACGCATCTTGGGCCTCCTCACTCCATCGGAACGCATCCTTCTTGAGAAGATTGGTAAGAGGTTTTGCAATCATGCCAAATGATCGGATTAAGCGTCCATAATACCCCGTTAAGCCCAAAAAACCCCGAAGTTGCTTAATGGTTTTGGGTACGGGCCATTGTTGAACTACCTCTATCTTCACCATGTCCGTGTTCACCCCTTCTTCGGAGATTATATGGCCCAAGTACTCAACCGCTCGACCCCCGAACACACATTTAGATTCTTTTGCAAACAACATATTTTCTTTCATAATGGAAAGGACTTATTTCAAATGCTGCACATGTTGATGTTCATCTCGACTATAGACCAATATGTCATCAAAGAATACCAATACTCCTTTTTCGTAACATAGAACGAAACACATGATTCATAAGGGATTGGAACGTTGACGGTTCCTTTATAAGACCGAACGACATAACAAGGAATTCATAATGCCCTTTGTGGGTTCGAAACGCGGTTTTGTGGACGTCTTCGGGTGCCATGCGCACCTAATGATACCCGGAATGCTAGTCCAGCTTCGAAAATAACATAACACCCCCAACTCATCTAACAACTCCTCAAACAATGGAATGGGAAATTTATCCTTAATTGTTGCCTCATTGAGACGACGATAATCCATACACATGCACCATTGGCCGTCTTTTTTCTTAACCAAGACCACCGGAGCTGCAAAAGAGCTTTGGCTATTCTGAATGACCCCCGAATCTAACAATTCCTGGGTGGTTTTCTCTATGACATCTTTCTGTACCGACATATATCTATAGGGGCGTTGACTTATCAGCTCCGTTCCTTCCTTGAGTACGATTCGATGGTCGAATGAACGAGAAGGAGGCAGCCCACTCAGCAGCTGGAACACCTACGCGAAGGAGCATACTAACGAGTTCCAAGGGAGGCTCTCGGGTGGGATCACATAAAACCGTCGATTGATACGTGGACTTGGGTCCCCGGTTAGCCAACTGTAAACTAAAAAGTTGTAGATTACCCCATGCATGCTTATTTAGTAACCCATCCATTTTATCTATCGAGCACGCCAACACCTTGTTCTTTTGTAAGACTTTCAACTCGTATTGTTTACCCTCCAACTCGAACCGCATAGTCATTTTTTGGAAGTTCCACATAATATGTTGTAGTGGAAGGAGCCATTGAACTCGTAAGATCATGTCGTAATTTTCCAACGTTAGAAGGAACACTTCCGTTTTAAACAAATGGTCTTGCATGGCCAATTGAAACTCGGGACATAACTGACTACACTTGAGTCCTTTCCCGTCCGCCACCCCCACGTTGATATAAGCGATGTATCTAACCTCACATTGAAGTTTCTTGGCTAACCTGCTATCAATGAAATTGTGAGTTAATCCCGAATCAATAAGGATATGCAATTGACGGTTTCCAATTGATCCTTGGACCCACATAGTCGAATACGACGGAAGACCTGCTAGCGCATGGATAGAGATTTGGTGTTCTTTTTCATCTTCCTCGGTTCCCTCGACCTCTACATCTCCTCGTCTTCCAACTCAATTACATAGACTTGGCCATGAGTTTGAGTACATTTGTGCCCCGGCAAAAAAAATTTCGATACACCAAAAGCATTCTCCTTTCGCCCGTTTGGCTTCCAATTCTTTACTTGAGAGACGACGTTGGTTCGATTGGCAAGAGTGCTTTCCATCACTCGTGGGGTAGGAAGAAGCGGTAACTTAGCGGTATTAGACGGTTGCGTGATTCTAGTATCACCCCCCTTCACAAACCCAGTTCTGCCACTCACTAGTTTAATTTTTTTATCCATGCTAGCATTATTAAGATCTTGGATCCTAGCTAACCCATAGGCTTGATGTAGTGTGGTGGGTTTAAACATCTTGACCGGCCCCCAAATCTCTTCCTTCAAACCTTTCAGATATAAAGTAACAGCTTGGGCCTCACTAAGACTTACCTTGTTACGTAGCCGTCAAAAACGTTGTTGTACTCCTTTAGTAACCCAGTTTGTGTCAGCTGTGCAAGTTCTTATAAAGGGTCCTCAAACATTATGTCTGAAAACCGGTGCGAGATAGCTCGAACGTAGTCATCCCAAGGGTATTCCGCGGCCGTAGTTCCTCTGGTTTTCATAAAAGCTTGGTGCCATTGTATGGCTTCTCCTTCAAGGTGGACCACAGCGCACCTTAGTTTTATGTTGTCGGGAGTCTCATCGAGAATAAAACAGTGTTCACAACGGTAATCCAGTGGTGAAGCTTGACCCGAATGACTGGGGGGGGGGGGTCTAAAACGTATATACCAAAGAATTTCTATAGAACCCGGGGGTTGAAAATGTATATACCCAAAAATTTCTATACGAAAACTACATATATAACACTATTGAGCGAAAAGTTCAGGGGGTCGGGCGCCCCTCCCCGCCCCTTCTATACTTCGCCACTGGGTATATCCATGCCTCAACATCTTCTCCTGAGAATCGCGGAAACTCCATTTTCCTGACGCGCATGGGTCGGTTAGAGCGGGACTCTCCCTCGCCGAAGTTACCGAAAAAAATCCCCGTGGAGAAAGCTCTACTCGACTGCTCCTGTTGCTTCATAGATTGTTCCTGCTGCTTCATGGATTGTTCTTGTTGTTTCATTAGTGTTGCCAAGGATGCTTGCATATCTAAGATTGCCTTATCATGTTCCTTGACAGCCATGTTGAGATCTTGGTTGCGGGTGTTCGTCATGATGAGTGGTGAGGGTTCCGACGAGGGATCGGAAGAGCTCTGATTACCCTTGATAGGGTAAAAGAAGAAGAAAACTTGAGAGAATGAAAAGAAGCTAATTTCTAATTGAATCAGAAGTTAGCGGCGATACTAGGTTAAAAAGCAAACTATAATTCCAAGTTTACACAAGACATCCAAGAAAATACCAAAAGACCACAATGGTCCTTCAAACATGAAAAAAAGATAATAAGCAAAAATAAAATTAAATGACACGAGCTTTTTCGTATCAAATGTTTACTTACGGATACCTTATTTGCGAACCACAAAGCCGATCCAATTTTTACGACATCACCGAAGAAGACTTCGGCGCATTGATTGTTCACATCAAGGCTAGGTTGTACCGTTTTTTTCTTTCCGAGTTCGAAAGGTGCGGTTAAGAATAGAAAACGGTCCAGAGGGCTTAAAACGCTATGGCGACACAAGTCTGGATGAGCATGGTACCCGTTCGGTACCGAACCGGTACCGGTACAGAAAACGGGAAAAGTGGGTACCGTTAGCGAAAATACCGGTTCGGTACTGGTGTTTTACCTGTAAATACCGGTACCATACCGGCACCAGTATCGAATATACTTGGTACGTTTCGGTACTGGTTCGATATCGGTACCCGGTACCAAACACTCATCCCTAGACCATGGTTGCAAAAGTCGCTAGGCGCTCCCTAGTCGGTCGACGGGGGAGTTGAGAGTACTCGGCATAGGCGGAGAGTACTCGAGGAGTACCCGGACATGTTAAATTATAAAGAAATTAGTTTTCAGAAATTAAATATATGTCTAATAACATAAATTTACTAATATTTATCACAAAATACGTGAAAATGATATTCATTATTTAATATGATAGTCATATAAATTATGTTTTATTATATTTTAAGTCAAACTCCGCCCGAATTGGCCAACTAGATCCGATTTTGGCCGAGTTTGACCGCTTTTTATCCATTCCGAGTAATTATGCGGAGTTAGAGAAAGCCGCCTCGGCAGCCTACCTTGTAGCGACTACTCGGGAAGTACTCGGCCTTGGAAACCTTGTTTTAGAACCATGCCCTAGACACAAGTGGACATTAGTGGTGGTGCGGTGGTTGTTGAGGGCATTAAGGTGCCGAAGGTAGGAGGCGGTGGTTTTGAGAAACTTGTATTAGGTGGTGGTAGGTAACTTTACCCCATTGAGAGGAATATAGAAATAGCATGTTGTTCGGTATTTTAAGATCATCCATATTTGAAATAATGGAAAACAGCATATTATTGACATCCAAAAATTAAGTAAGTAAAATATAAATCTTCATTCTAGTTTGAACTGATCAATGCTCGCCATCAATTAGTTTAAATCTTCACTAGTTGTTTCTAAATATAACTAATTCAAATTAAATAAATTTCTAACCTTGGGTGAAAAGAAAATGATGAAGATACTGTATCAAGATAAATACAAAATTTAATTTTCTTTTCTCAAATCAAACCAACATTAGTGATTTACAATTATTTTTTTGTATTAATTAGTATTATTAATATTAAACTAACAAAAAAAAATGACAATATTGTATAATCTTATTCAAATTTAACTTTCTAATCAAATTATGATTCAGTTACTATGATTTTATATAAAATAAAAATCAGGTTTATTACAAGGAGTCTACTATTGTTCCATTTAAACCCTCTACAATCCAAAAATCATAAAAACTTACTTGAACCTAAAAAATAAGCATGGTTATGCAAGATGGATTGTTGACTTGGATGAAGAAGACAATCTGATGTTAGTTTCCTGTATGCCTGATATTACACATGTGTTAATTAATCCAGCAGCAGAACCTACACAATTGCATTGGAGGAATTTCTAAAAGAAGATCTACAAAATCCCTCATTTCCATCAGTAGCTACCACTCAAATGTTAGACTTGCCTCACAGTCTCCCTAACCCAAAGATGGTGAGATGGAAAACAATGAAGGACTCGAATGATGTGGAGATCTTTAGAGAAGATAGCTCTCGAATCTAGGTGGATAGGTATGAATTCCAAAGTCTAAACCCAGAAGAAATCAAGGTTATTCTTGGTCTTAAAATGGAAAGAGAATCTGATGATGAAGCTCTAAATCTTGAACTTGGAATCAAAGGCATGATCGGAGAAAGGCTGAAAGACTCGATCAAATAAAAGAATAAAAGACATGCTTCAATAAGTGTGATTTTGGTATCAGCAGATCTAGGGGAAATTGTTAGGTTAGATAAGATCTGTTGATGTTGAAAGCCAAAACCCAACGGAACCATCTTTCCTGCCTGATGGAATAAGTTAAGATACAATCACAAGACTAGGAGTCCCCCCCCCCCCGCCCCACGAAGGTTTCCCAAAACAACTGCCCAAAGTACTGCTACATACAATCGTTGCCTTAAAGAATAAAGATCAGAAGAACAAAGTGTTGGATTGTCAAAGTGTTGGTCAACAAGTCAAGGATCAACTCAACCAAAGTAAAGACCGAAGACTAGAAGACAGAAGTTTCGGATTTCTAGAAGTGTTGGTTCTCAACCAGCAGTTTTGTTAAATCCAGCAAATCTCATTATCTCTCTTTAGAAGCAGCTGTTCAATTTAACAATGTAACTATCCAGCAATTATATATATATAGAGAGAGAGAGAGTTAGGATCCTGTAAAAAAGACTAAAAGTGTGAGAAGGGTAAGAAAGAATCTACACCATTAGATTTTTGATCTAATGGTTGAGATTAATAGGGACCAAATTGTAAATTGGTTTATTTTTTTTGGACTGAATTGAAAATTCTAGGGGTAATAAAGTCTTTATATCAATTCAAAAATAGAAACTGTAAATCAAAATCCCTACAATATCTCTCTCTCTCTCTCTCCAGATGATCTCCATCTACGATCAAAGATCTCTCTCTCATCATCATCATCATCTAACATCGTTATAATCATTCACACCAGCTCTGCCGACTTCGCCGGCCGGAGTCCGGTCGGGTTTCTTTAAAGTGATAGAACGAGGGTGAGAGAATGTCACACCCCCAAAATCCACATGCGGAGTACTACCGCTTGGAGGCGTGACTGACCAGGATCCAGCCTCCAATTATACTGAGCATTGATTAATAGTAGAAGTATTCACCAACCACAATAGTTAGTAAACACCATATTTTAAAGTTCTAAAAGTTTAAGTTCAAATGACAGTTTAAACAAACAGCGGAAGCATAAACCAAACAGTCTCAAAACAAGGTTCATAGTTCAGATTATTTAAAACCCACACACGGGCTAAACGACCACTACACATTCCCAAGCTGCAAGCTCCTGAGTCACTGGGAACCTGCAAAGCATGCAGAAGGGTATCAACAAAGATGTTGGCGAGTCCACGAGTTGTCCAGTTTTTAGTTACCAAAAACTTGTTTCACCAGTTAATTTATCCGTTTATACATGCGATGGGGAGCTACCCCATAAGTAAGCGACTAAACTGTTTTTACAATACCGAATACTATTCATCCGTACGTTTCCGTAGAGTGCCCCGTTTGTCAATGTTCTATCATCATTGACGGTTGCCAGAGTACATTAGTTCACGCCCGATCCCATACGCGGGCACGGTGTGAGGTTGGTGAGACCTAAATAGCGCTATCAACTAATAACCCGTTCGCCTGACCCCGGCGACTAATCGGTATTAAGAAGTGAGGACTTGAGTGATAGAGTTTTGTTTAGTGTTGCTTGTTGCATCCAGTATAAACAGTAATTAACTAAAAGTCCCATTTAAGGGGAGAGAAGTAGGTTTGTATCCCTTACGAGGGGATAGCGTTGCTTAAGTTTCCGTTTCCCAACCACCGGGAACGCATGCTTTATTAGTTGTGAACTCACCTTGGGTTGCTCGGCAGGTTAGTTTACTTGGTTAAGTATGCTGGTCACCATGTCCTAAATGGTTACCAGTATAGGTCAGGCTCGGACACAAGTAATCACGTATTTCTACACATAGCTAACACATAGTACGCATACAGTTTTGAGTTATTAGGCCTGCTCTAGCAATGGTACAGTCGAACAGTAACAATTAGCACGTAGTCCAGTCTAACAATAATCATGCATAATCAGTCCATTTACTTCGGCCCAATAACGGAGATCAGCAGCCCACTCGAGACAAGGTGGTCTCGAGTCGAGACCGAGAGGTCTCGGGTCGCAACCAAGTGGTCTCGGGTTGTAGCGTAGTGGTCTCGAGTAGAGCTGGTGTGAGCCGCAATCTCAGATGTCTCGAGTCCTGTCCCGAGTCGAGATCACGGGGTCTCGAGTCGAGACCTTGATGATTTTAAGTCCCTGATGTCTGCTTTGTCTGGTCTCGAGTTGTCACGCATGGTCTCGAGTCGCAACCATGCGGTCTCGAGTTGTAGTTTACTGGTCTCGAGTCGAGACAGGGGGGTCCCGACTCGCACACCTGATGACTGAAAACCTTCTAGAACTTGTCTAATAGTACTATCCAATAGAATTCTGTTTTCATGATAACATGTACTATCCAACCAAAATGCATAAACATGTTTTATTGTCTAAATGCTAATCAAAACAGATCAAACAAAGCATATTTCAAATATTTTCATGGCATTCATGTTGTTCTTTATTAGGGTTTTCATCATAAACATGTTCATATGGTTCATCATGAGATTCATCCAAGTAGATAACATTTTTCTCGTTCAAAGCATACGCATACATCCTCATTCTTCAATACATATCATGCTACTCGGTTAAAAGGATCATGTAGACATTCATTCTAAACAATAAACACCCTACACTAACCATCATTCATCATTCTAATATCTTAACACTTCGTTATCATGCAAGAGTTCACATATTTCATCCATCATTTCAATCCTTCAAGGCAAATAGCACTATTATACATATAAACACATAGTGAATATCTAAGGTACTAACCGGTTGTGGAAGGACACCGATTTAAGGAAGAAAGTGAGGAAATGAAGCGTCCGTGTGGTGATGATGAGCTTGACCGATCCTCCTTGTTGTTGTCGATTGAATCCGAGAGAGAGAGTGGAGGAGGTGAGCTTGATTGTTAGGGTTTAAGGTTTTCTAGAGAGAGAGAGTGAGGATGAAGTGAGGGAGAGTGTAAAAGGGAGTGTGTGAGGGTTTTTGGCTTATATTTAGAGGGTGGTGCATCCTTAGCGGGTTTCCGAGGGGGCTAAGGGAGGTGCGGCCCAAGCGGCCCAACTTTTCACTTATTTACTCGAGACCGGGTGGTCTCGAGTCGTGGTTTCGGTTCACGAGTATCTTTATATACACATATATATTACATACACGTTATCGACATATAGCACAAGAAGAATCACAACTTTCATTTAATAACATATATATACGCACAAAGTAATTACAAGGTGTTTGCTCGGAAAAACCTAGAGTGTCACATTATCCCCAAGTTTTAAGAACTTTCGTCCCGAAAGTTAAGGCAGCCACTGACAAGCTAGTGTAAATGAGAACGTTTCAACGGGGTGTCACATCATCCCCCCGTTAGTTTGGAATTTCGTCCCGAAATTCGGTTGTAGCTTCAGTGCTGGGAGTTTCATTTGGGAACAACTGGGGATACTTGCGCTTCATCTGGTCTTCCCGCTCCCAGGTGAACTCTGGGCCACGGCGCGAGTTCCAACGAACTCGTACGAGGGGTATCTGGCTACGTTTGAGGGTTTTGATCTCTCGATCCGTGATCTCCATCGGTTCCTCAGTAAAGTGTAGCTGTTCGTCAATAGTAAGTTCCTTGAAGGGAATGATGAGTGTTTCATCTGACAGACACTTCTTCAGATTAGACACGTGGAAGACGTTGTGCACAGCACTTAGTTCTTCAGGCAGATTCAATCTCTAAGCGACCTTACCGATCTTTTCGGTAATTTCTAATGGTCCGACATATCGTGGATTAAGCTTGCCCCGTTTTCCAAAACGAACCACACCCTTCCAGGGTGAGACTTTGAGTAGAGCTCGGTCACCAACCTGGAACTCTAGCGGTTTCCTATCCTTATCAGCGTAGCTCTTCTGACGGTCACGAGCTGCCGCCATGCGCTTCCTAATCTGGGCAATCTTTTCTGTAGTGTCTACCACATGTTCCGGGCCTGTGATCTGGCTGTCACCAACCTCCGCCCAGCAGAGAGGCGATCGGCATTTACGACCGTACAATGCCTCAAAGGGTGCTGCCTGAATGCTGGTGTGGTAGCTGTTGTTGTAGGAGAATTCCACTAACGGTAGGTGCTTCTCCCAATTCTTGCCAAAATCGATCACACATGCCCTAAGCATGTCTTCGAGGGTTTGGATGGTGCGTTCAGATTGCCCATCCGTTTGCGGATGGTAAGCGGTGCTCATGTCTAAACGTGAGCCAAAAGATTTGTGCATAGCTTGCCACAACTCAGAAGTAAAACGTGCGTCTCGATCGGAAATAATAGAGGTTGGCACTCCGTGCTTCGAAACCACTTCCTTTAAGTATACCTCTGCTAAGGTAGAGAACTTGTCTGTCTCTTTAATAGCCAAGAAGTGGGCAGATTTAGTTAATCGATCTACTATCACCCAAATGGTGTCATTTCCGCGTTGAGACCTAGGCAAGCCAGTAACAAAGTCCATGGAAATTTGCTCCCATTTCCACTGTGGGATCTCTGGTTGTTGGAGTAGGCCTGATGGTTTCTGATACTCCGCCTTGACTCTTGCACAAGTAAAACATTTTCTGACATAGGTTGCTATATGAGCTTTCATGCCAGGCCACCAGTATGTAGTCTTTAAGTCATAGTACATCTTATCCGCACCAGGGTGTACTGAGTAACGGGACTTGTGGGCTTCATCCATTACAAGCTCGCGCAAATTCCCATAAAGTGGGACCCATATACGTCCGTTTACGTAGTAAGCGCCATCTTCTTTCTGTTCTAACCGTTGTCTCGACCCTCGTAGGGACTCAGCCTTGATGTTCTCGGCTTTCAATGCTTCGGCCTGAGCATATCGGATCTGATTAGGGAGGTTCGAGTGGATAGTGAGCTGTAAGGCACGAACACGCTTGGGTTTGGTCTCCTTTCTGTTGAGGGCATCGGCTACCACACTAGCCTTGCCTGGATGATATTTAATTGCACACTCGTAGTCATTTAGGAGTTCGACCCATCGGCGTTGCCGCATATTCAACTCCTTTTGTTCCATTATGTGCTGGAGACTCTTGTGATCAGTGTAAATCGTGCACTTGGTGCCGTACAAGTAGTGTCTCCAAAGCTTGAGCGCGAAGACCACAGCTCCAAATTCTAAGTCATGCGTCGTGTAGTTCCGTTCGTGGATCTTGAGTTGTCACGAGGCATAAGCAATAACTTTCTCGCGTTGCATCAATACGCAGCCAAGTCCTTGAATAGAAGCATCGCAGTAAACAACAAAATCGTCGGTACCTTCAGGTAAGGAGAGAATAGGAGCACTACAAAGGTTCTTCTTTAGTTCCTGGAAGGCAGATTCCTGAGCATCACTCCATTTGTAAGCAACACCCTTCTGAGTGAGGGTCGTAAGTGGTTGAGCGATCTTAGAAAATCCCTTGATAAATCTTCGATAGTATCCTGCCAATCCCAAGAATTGGCGGACTTCGGTCGGAGTCTTAGGTACAGGACAATTCTTAATGGATTCGACCTTAGCGGGGTCAACATGAATCCCTTCCTGATTGACGATGTGCCCAAGGAAATGGACTTCTCTATGCCAGAAATCACATTTCGAGAATTTGGCGTACAGTTGCTCATTGCGAAGGAGTTCGAGAATAAGACGCAGGTGTTGTTCATGCTCCTCTTGACTCTTCGAGTAGATTAAGATATCGTCGATAAACACAATTACGAACTTGTCGAGGTAGGGTTTGCATACTCGGTTCATGAGATCCATGAAGATCGCATGTGCGTTGGTCATTCCGAAAGGCATAACAAGGAATTCGTAGTGACCATAGCGGGTCCTGAAAGCAGTCTTAGAGATGTCCTCATCGCGGACTCTCAGCTGGTGATAGCCCGATCGTAGATCGATCTTGGAATAGTAGCTCGACCCTTGCAGCTGGTCGAACAGATCGTCGATACGAGGAAGTGGGTAACGATTCTTGATGGTAACCTTGTTCAGTTCGCGGTAATCAATGCACATTCGGAATGTGCCATCCTTCTTTTTGACAAAGAGCACTGGGGCTCCCCAGGGTGATGAGCTAGGACGGATAAAACCTTTGTCCAAGAGCTCTTGTAGTTGAGTAGAAAGTTCCTTGAGTTCCGCGGGGGCTAGTCGATAAGGTGCACGAGCTATAGGTGCTGCTCCGGGAGCTAGTTCGATTTGAAATTCGACCTGACGGTGAGGAGGGAGTCCAGGTAGTTGCTCCGGGAATACCTCAGGATAGTCGCGTACAACCGGAAAATCTTCAATCCTGTTTTCCTTTTTCTGTGTGTCGGCAACGAGTGCTAAGATAGCGGTGTGCCCCTTTCGTAAGCACTTCTGGGCTTTTAAGAATGAAATGATGCCTGTGACTTCTCCGCTTTTGTCGCCTAGAACTATAAGGGGCTTGCCAGGAGGACGGGGAATACGAACAGCTTTCTCTTGGCAGAGGATTTCGGCTTGATGCTTGGATAACCAATCCATACCAATGATGACGTCGAAGCTCCCGAGAATGATGGGAAAGAGATCGATACAGAAGGTCTGACCAGACAACTCTAATTTGCAGTTACGAATTACGTGTGAAGCCTCGAGGTTTCTACCATTAGCTATTTCAACGATGTGCTTAGAGCTTAAAGGCGTAAGAGTGGACTTAAGTTTCTTGCTAATACGTAGGGATACATAACTAGCATCTGCTCCGGAATCAAATAGTATGGAAACATAACGGTCATTAAGTAGGAACTTACCCGCTACAACGTTGGGGTCATTCCTCGCTTCTCCAGCTCCAATCACAAAAGCCCTTCCTCTTGCACCATTCCCAGCATTGTTGGCGTTGTTGTTGTTATTTCCCGCACCCTGATTGGGGTTGTTTTGATTCAGTTCAGGGCAATCCTTTCGCATGTGCCCCGTTGCTCCACACTTGAAGCATCCATGGCTGTTTCCTTGTTGCTGTTGTGGTTGTTGTTGATTCTGCCTAGCTGGAAGCGGGCTCCTACAGTCTTTGGCTTCATGCCCCATCTTGTTGCATCGCTGACACTGACTTTTGCCACATGGACCACTGTGGTGTCGGTTACATTTGTTACACTTGTGGTGGTTTCCTCGATAGTCACCCTGTTGCTGAGGGCCCTTGTTGCTTTCCGTCTTCCTTTGTTGAACTGGGGCCTGAGTGGGGTTAGCATCCTTTCCCTGACTTCCATCCCACTTTCGTTTGTTATCGCTAGAAGTTCCAGCAGTAGCACTGATCCTCTTGGGCAACTTGCCCTCCTCCACAGCCTGATTGGTGAGTTTGTGAGCAAGACGAACCACGGGCTGTATGGTATTGAGGTTGGCCGAGGTCACATGGCTCCGGATTTCTGGGACCAAGCCTTTGATGTACAATTCGATCCTTCGATACATAGGTCGGGACATGTTTGGGCAAAGTGCAGCATAGTCGTTGGACTGCTTGGTGTAGGTCTCAATCTCTGACCCAACCATCTTGAGCTCATAGTACTCGTTCTCGAGCTTGTGGATGTCATCCCTGTGACAGTATTCCTCTTTGATCATGTCCTTAAAATCTTCCCACGCAGTAGCATTAGCAGTTTCCAGACCAAGCATCTGAATCTGTGCTTTCCACCATGAAAGCGCGTTTCCTTCAAGCGTACCAGTCGCGAACTTTACACAGTTAGCAGGGGGACACTCGCAGACAGCAAAGATAGCTTCGGCCTTTTCAATCCAGTGCAAAAGGCCTATGGCACCCTCAGTGCCGTTGAAAGGGAGAGGCTTGCCATCCATGAAGGTTTTGAAAGTACAAACACGTGGCTGTGCAGGCGCAGGCTGACCTGTTGTGAGAAGTGGAGCGAATAGGTTTAGAGGTGAAAAGACGATGTGGGGGTAGGATCTAAACATCCTAAAGTAACGAGTTTACCTCCAGGGTGAGCTGCGAAAGCTGCAGCCACCGTGTTGAGCAAGTTGGTGAACTGAGCCTGAGTCATGTTAACGTTTCCTCTTCGGCGTCCACTCATTGTCTTCATAACCAGAAAACATAGTATGAGTGTGATGTCGTAATGTAGCGAGAATGAGATAGAAGAGAGATGTGTATCTATCTAATTAGGCACACTAGTACGTGTAGTAGGGCAGTTAACATAAGATAAACAAGCAAGTGAACACAAGTCCGAGCTATGAGGTCTAATATGCTGGGTCTTGCCCTTGGAGTGTAGTGTCGTCACGAGTCACGGGTTATAGTCTGGTTTTTTCTTAAAAAGATTCTCTTTTTAAAACCAAGTTCACTATAACCAATGGCTCTGATACCAATCTGTCACAACCCCAAAATCCACATGCGGAGTACTACCGCTTGGAGGCGTGACTGACCAAGATCCAGCCACCAATTATACTGAGCATTGATTAATAGTAGAAGTATTCACCAACCACAATAGTTAGTAAACACCATATTTTAAAGTTCTAAAAGTTTAAGTTCAAATGACAGTTTAAAAAAACAGCGGAAGCATAAACCAAACAGTCTCAAAACAAGGTTCATAGTTCAGATTATTTAAAACCCACACACGGGCTAAACGACCACTACACATTCCCAAGCTGCAAGCTCCTGAGTCACTGGGAACCTGCAAAGCATGCAGAAGGGTATCAACAAAGATGTTGGCAAGTCCACGAGTTGTCCAGTTTTTAGTTACCAAAAACTTGTTTCACCAGTTAATTTATCCGTTTATACATGCGATGGGAGCTACCCCATAAGTAAGCGACTAAACTGTTTTTACAATACCTAATACTATTCATCCGTACGTTTCCGTAGAGTGCCTCGTTTGTCAATGTTCTATCATCATTGACGGTTGCCAGAGTACATTAGTTCACGCCCGATCCCATACGCGGGCACGGTGTGAGGTTGGTGAGACCTAAATAGCGCTATCAACTAATAACCCGTTCGCCTGACCTCGGCGACTAATCGGTATTAAGAAGTGAGGACTTGAGTGATAGAGTTTTGTTTAGTGTTGCTTGTTGCATCCAGTATAAACAGTAATTAACTAAAAGTCCCATTTAAGGGGAGAGAAGTAGGTTTGTATCCCTTACGAGGGGATAGCGTTGCTTAAGTTTCCGTTTCCCAACCACCGGGAACGCATGCTTTATTAGTTGTGAACTCACCTTGGGTTGCTCGGCAGGTTAGTTTACTTGGTTAAGTATGCTGGTCACCACGTCCTAAATGGTTACCAGTATAGGTCAGGCTCGGACACAAGTAATCACGTATTTCTACACATAGCTAACACATAGTACGCATACAGTTTTGAGTTATTGGGCCTGCTCTAGCAATGGTACAGTCGAACAGTAACAATTAGCACGTAGTCCAGTCAAACAATAATCATGCATAATCAGTCCATTTACTTTGGCCCAATAACGGAGATCAGTAGCCGACTCGAGACAAGGTGGTCTCGAGTCGAGACCGAGAGGTCTCGGGTCGCAACCAAGTGGTCTCGGGTTGTAGCGTAGTGGTCTCGAGTAGAGCTGGTGTGAGCCGCAATCTCAGATGTCTCGAGTCCCGTCCCGAGTCGAGATCACGGGGTCTCGAGTCGAGACCTTGATGATTTCAAGTCCCTGATGTCTGCTTTGTCTGGTCTCGAGTTGTCACGCATGGTCTCGAGTCGCAACCATGCGGTCTCGAGTTGTAGTTTACTGGTCTCGAGTCGAGACAGGGGGGTCCCGACTCGCACACCTGATGACTGAAAACCTTCTAGAACTTGTCTAATAGTACTATCCAATAGAATTCTGTTTTCATGATAACATGTACTATCCAACCAAAATGCATAAACATGTTTTATTGTCTAAATGCTAATCAAAACAGATCAAACAAAGTATATTTCAAATATTTTCATGGCATTCATGTTGTTCTTTATTAGGGTTTTCATCATAAACATGTTCATATGGTTCATCATGAGATTCATCCAAGTAGATAACATTTTTCTCGTTCAAAGCATACGCATACATCCTCATTCTTCAATACGTATCATGCTACTCGGTTAAAAGGATCATGTAGACATTCATTCTAAACAATAAACACCCTACACTAACCATCATTCATCATTCTAATATCTTAACACTTCGTTATCATGCAAGAGTTCACATATTTCATCCATCATTTCAATCCTTCAAGGCAAATAGCACTATTATACATATAAACACATAGTGAATATCTAAGGTACTAACCGGTTGTGGAAGGACACCGATTTAAGGAAGAAAGTGAGGAAATGAAGCGTCCGAGTGGTGATGATGCGCTTGACCGATCCTCGTTGTTTTCGATTGAATCCGAGAGAGAGAGTGGAGGAGGTGAGCTTGATTGTTAGGGTTTAAGGTTTTCTAGAGAGAGAGAGTGAGGATGAAGTGAGGGAGAGTGTAAAAGGGAGTGTGTGAGGGTTTTTGGCTTATATTTAGAGGGTGGTGCATCCTTAGTGGGTTTCCGAGGGGGCTGAGGGAGGTGCGGCCCAAGCGGCCCAACTGTTCATTTATTTACTCGAGACCGGGTGGTCTCGAGTCGTGGTTTCGGTTCACGAGTATCTTTATATACACATATATATTACATACACATTATCGACATATAGCACAAGAAGAATCACAACTTTTATTTAATAACATATATATACGCACAAAGTAATTACAAGGTGTTTGCTCGGAAAAACCTAGAGTGTCACAGAGAACGAAGGGGTTGGGGTGTCTTTGCTGGAGAAACCGTCTCCGGCAGCCTCCGGAAAAGCGGCGCCGGTGGCCAGAGAATCGAGAGAGGGAACCGAGATAGTGGGGTGAGAGGAGGTGTGCGTGTGACGGAATCCATGTCGAGCGGCGAGTGGCAGCGGCAGTGGTGGTGCGGATCGGCAATGGTGGTGCGGCAGTGGTGGTGCCGGAAGTGGAGAAGATGATACAGAGGTGTTATATTCTTTACTGAATGGTGTTTTTTTTTTTTGAATGGTGTTATTTTCTTTTCATTAATGGTGTTTTTTTCTTTTCAGTAATGATGTTTATTTTATTTTCTTAATGGTGTTATTTTTTTCTGAATGGTGTTATTTTGTTTACTGAATGGTGTTATTTTTTTGTTTACTGAATGATGTTATATTGTTTACTGAATGGTGTTATTTTTTGTTTACTGAATGGTGTTATATTATTTATTGAATGGTGTTATTTTTTGTTTACTGAATGGTGTTATATCTTGTACTGAATGGTGTTTTTTTGTGTACTGAATGGAGTTATATTTTGTTTACTGAATGGTGTTATATTTTTTTTGTAAAAACACAATGAATTTAACTATGAATTTATTTAAAACACCATGTCATGAACATGCTCTAATTATGGACGGTTATAAGTCCTTAAATCAAGGATTTTCTCTCTCCAAATCCTTAAATCAAGGATTACCATATTTGAATTTGTTAATGCATTTACAATTGTACCCTTTTCAATTAATTTAGATCTAATGGCTGAGATTCTTTCTTACCTTTCTCACACTTTTGGTCCTTTTTACAATAACTCCACCCTATATATATATATACATATATATATATATATATATAGGCCGGTTATCATACAATATGCCTAATCGTACAATACGTACGCTATAACCACGGCCGTCGGATCATCTCAAATAACCCCCGTGTTTAACTATTAAATTAATCAAATAAACATATATATATATATATGAAACCGCCAAGGTTAAAATCGTCCATTACGAAATAAAAAAACCCTGGTAATCAGCAAACAAAACCTCAAAATCATAACGTAAGATTCTTTATAAAAAACGTAATCGAAAAATATAACAATTACTCAAAAAACGATCGATTCCTATTCACCATATCCTTCTTCAAATTGAACTTCTGATGAATTTGGAAATTCAGAACTGAAACAAATCGATGGACCGACTATCGAAGAAGATGATGCTGGGTGAAAATCAAAAAGAAAGGGTGTGTTTTTTGTAAAGTTTGCGAATTCATATAACATTATATGCGAAAACACTGAAGGTGTAATATAAGGTGCGAATTCATGACAATACACATGCGATTACAATTAAAAGTTAATATAAGGTGCGAATTCATGCTTTAGCACGTGCGATTTCAGTAAAAAAGAATTATCTTCTGATTTCTTAAAGTTTGCGAATTTGTTTGTGTTTCAAATGCGATTTTGAATAAAACACTGCAACTAATTTCAAATTACTGTCCTCAAAATGCAAAAAAAAAAAAAAAATTAACAAATCTTAAAAACTAATTAGAAGTATTTTATATAAAAAAACTTAATTTATTACCGATGTGACTGTAATTTGACATGTAATGATCAATTTTACAATAAATACTACTGAACTTTCCACCCTGCCTATATAATAAATTTACTATATTAATATAAAAATCCCAGATACAACTAACTTCCATATTAAGACATACATAGAACAAACACAAACATACCAACAAAAAATGGCATCTGAAGATGATGAAAAAATCAAAAACATTGCAATCAAAGAGCTATTGTCAACTCGCACGTTGACAGAACTAAGCACTGATGTCAACTCTTCTCATCTTGTTCTTGATGTGCAGGGCAAAATTCTTGAACAAATCAAGAAAAATCAAGATATATGGGAACGCCTACTTCAAGAACCACCATCAAGATTCAAGGACAAAGCTTTGGAACACATAAAGGAGCAATCTCGAGCTGATGACTTAGCCTTCTCTTTCCTGACAGATGGTCTAAACACTGTGAATGAGAAGATGGAGTTCAGCTCTTCTGAACGTGACAAAATCTTTGCTTCAAGTAACTAAATTCTCTTTTTAATCGTTTTGTGGTTGTGGCTGTGTTAGACAATAACAACTATATTTATATTTGGTGTACATGTTTTGAACACATATTACGTTTGCTTATAAATATTAAATCGCATGAATGATATTGCCATTTGTCACATAAAAAACAAGTGAAATCGCATGTACTAAAAGTGAAATCGCATGTACTAAAAGTGTTAGATAAATCAAAATCGCATGTGCTAAAAGTGAAATCGCATGTAAGAATTATTATAAACCGAAGCATATAAAATCGCATGTTTATATACTAAAATCGCATGAGAAAATGATATAAACAGATGAATACAAAATCGCATGTGTTTCGTGTGAATTCGCATGTACATTTAGAAAAAACTACTCATCCTCATCATCTTCTGAAACCTCCTCCCACTGATCTTCTTCTTCAGAACCATCATCACTACTACCACTGTAATCTTCAAACTCATCTTCCTCTTCATCGTCTTCGGCCTCATTGTATTTATCTCTGGGAACATTTTCAATCTGGACGCCCTTCATCTTCTTTTTTTGTTGTTTACCTTGTTGTTTGGCTTTCAGAATCTTGCAAGTCCGAATATCATGACCTATTACATTGCATACGCTACATGTCCTTGACCTTTTCCCTTTGCGGCTGATCATTTGTTCCTTCTTAGATTTAATCCTTTTATGCGAGCCGCGACCTTTGTTTCTTATACCAGCCGGAACACGGACAGTAGGAGGAGCTTTAGTTATTGGTTGTTGATAACCAATCAACTTTGAAAATCGGTCAAATTTTGGATCAAGTTGCTTGGTTAAGCGACTCTGATCAATTCTCTCTTTAAGCTGCATCATTTGATCCCTCACTAAAACAAGTTGATCAAGGTCGGAAATCAAATTGCTAACCAAATACTCCCCTGTGTGGATGATTTCACGAGCAATCCGTTTAGCCTTGTGTTGCACATCCTTGCCACCCACATTTAGATTGTACTTCACATTTAACTCATTCGGCACCACATCCTTCGTCCATCTCTTCGTAACATATTTGTTTGGTAATTCTTTGACACCAAACATCTTAAAAAGAAAATAGATGTGTTTGCATAGCAGCCCATACTGCTCAAAACGCAAACAGCTACACTGTGCAGTTACATCATTTTCAAGATTCTTGAACCACACCTAGGAAAAACCAAAAAAAAATTATATTAAAAAATAAAATCGCATGTGTTACATAACAATTTCATATGTCTAAAAATCATGTAACTGAAAAAAATTTAAAATCGCATGACAAAACCAAAATCGCATATTGCATGATAATCATCTGAAAAAAAAATCGCATGTAGATTATCAAAAAATAGCATGTTTGAAATATATATGCTATAGTACCTCCAATAAACCATCTCCATGGGCTTTAAAGTCCTTCAACAATATCCTGATCTGTGGACCCTCTACTTTGGTGTCCATCGGCAGATATTCAGAAATTGTACCACAAATCTCTATTTGCTGATCAAAGAATATAGACCTGGTGAATCTCTTAGCAGCATCTTTTTCCAAAGAAGTTCCGCTCAAATCAGCAAGCTCAGTATTTCCTGAAATATGATCATTCTTTCTATGATTAAAATGTTGGACATCCATTCCACCATCAAAATGATTCATAAACTCTACGAGAGTGAGTTGTGAATTAGCCACCTGGCAGAAAAAATGGTTCTCACTCTCTGATCTTGAAGTTGTTCTCATAAGTCCCGACATTGGCTCGTGCCGGTAAAAAGCCGGAATCCACATGGATCTCATCACAAACATATCATCAATCCATTTGTTTTCTGTGAGACCGAACTCAATCATCACCAACTTCCGCTGTCTCTCGAATTATTCGGGCTCAATGGAATCAGGCCATATAATGTCGCACATCCTCCTTTTAAACTCATCGTTATTGCACAACTCGTGTCCAACCTATAACAATAAATGCTTTTATATCAGCCTATAACATGATATAAAAAACATAACGCTAACGAAAGACAATATAGCATGCTATACCTTATCTGCCACTCTTTTCATTATGTGCCACATGCACAATATGTGTCTGCTGATAGGGAAAACCTCCTCAATAGCCTGTTTCATAGCAGGGTCTTGATCCGTCACTACAACGTTTGGCTGCCGACCAAATGACTTTAAGAATGAATTCAGAAGCCATTTAATGATTTAATGCTCTCCGATGCCAACAACCCAGCTCCAAGGGTTACATTTCGACAGTGGTTGTCAATGCCAGTGAACGGAACAAACACCATCTTGTACCTGAACAAACACATGCGAAAACACATTTAAAACATGCGAAAAAGACATATATCACATGCGAAAACAAACAGTATAACATGCGATATACTCAACATCAATTCTTCAACATGTCTACACATGCGATATTACAAGCTCATGAAGACATATAACATGCGAAAATTAGTAAAAAAACATGTTTGTCTTGAAAGTTGCATCGAACGATATCACATCCCCAAATTACATATAGTTAAGCTTGCATAAACCATCAGCCCAGAACAAACCAGTTAACCGTTTGTCATCATCAACAGAATATTCAAACGAATAATCAGCTAAATACTGTTTTTTGTCAGTCATCCTATTAATCACCATGTCAGCGTCATATTCTCCTATATAGCTGTTAATTCGCTTCCTAAAATTTTTGCAATCATCAACCGTGGCACCAACGTTCTCGAAACCACCATAACGTTTCCTCATTATATGGAAAGCTTTGACAGGACCAAGGTTTAAAGTGCCTAGTTCCCAAACCAACTCCTCCTGGACATCTGACAATTGTCTGTAAGCTGGCAACATGTGAATATCATCTAGGCATACAAACTTATGATTATGGCCATCAACAAATCTCTTTACAGTATATAATTTACCATCCACAGTGCAAATCACAAGTTGAGCTTTGCATCCAGTTCTAATAGTCCCCCTGTTCCTTGTTTTGAATTGCTTTTTTGACTTCGAACGATCGTCAATACACAGTGGCTTATGTCCCTCTTTAGAACAAACAAAATACTTTGTTTTGATTATACCACCACTGTGTACTTCACCACATTTCCGAATAGAAAAACCAGCTAACTTAGCATATGATTGGTAAAACGCATACGCTTGTTCAATAGAGATAAATTGCATTCCAACAACAGGTGTAGCTGATGCTTGAACCTCCGGAGTGTAAACCCTTTCATCTACAAGAACCAAAATCAGAAAACAAAAACACGTGCGAATTATCGGACTAGTACATGCGACATATTAATTCCATCATAAAAGAACAAACACACATGCGAATTGTATGAACAATAACATGCAAAAATGATGATTTTGATTAATCTATTTTATATATGCGATTTATTATACCATAACATGCGAAAATGCATAAAAAATCAAATGCGAATTGTAAGAGTAATAACATGCGAATTTGTGCATGTTGCTTTCATATCAAAAATATAATCAACATTCAAACTTCAAAAAACAGCTACAACTATATAACATCATTGCTACGATTAAAATCAATTTAGAGATCTCAATTAACATAATTACCATTAAAAAAACTCGTTTACAGCACTTGTACTTGCAATTGGATTTGGATTTGCAGGTGGCAGATTTAAAACATCCTCAATCGAAACTCTCTGATATGCTAGATAATTGAGCATGATCACCGATCAGTCGAGTTTCTTCAAAATCAACATCTGTTCGTCCAGTGCTGCTCTGTGGATCCATCGAAAAAAAAACAACTGAATGAAACCCTAACACAGAAGAACGAAAACTGCAATTTGAGAATTATGAAAAATTTGAAACTGATTCGAATGATAATTACCGGGATATTAGTGTAACGAACAACTCGCTGATTGAATGAAGAGACGAATTGGCCCTCAGATGATTGAATTAATTGTCTGATTTAACCTTATTAACGAAAAACTGAATCAGGACACGTGTACGGCTCAAATTCTCGCTTATGTAATGTACGATAACCTTATTTGTACCATACTCTTTACACACACAGATATATATATATATATATATATATATATATATATATATATATATATATATATATATATACTATCTATTAAAGGAGCTTAGATGATGACACAGAAATGTCTACGTGTCAACCATCTAGCCATGCCACGTAGGATCTGATGATGCCATAATTCGGATATATAAATATATAAATAAATCTATCTATTATAAAAAAATTCAAATATAGTTTTGGCTCCATTTTCAATATTTAAAAACCTCCCTCTCTCAAATACAAGCTCTAATTTCAAACCTGACTTCATTTTCAAAATTCAAGCTCTAATTTCAAATATGCATCTCTCTCTCTCTTAAATATAGGAAAAGAAAGGGGCGTCAATCAAGAACCCTAATTCACTCTAACGGAGAACAAGAAGATGAATTCAGAGATCAACGATCTAATGATTCAGAGATCAACAAGAAGATGAATTCTGACATGTATAGATTTGGTAACGAAGAGGATGATGGCGGTGTTTCGGGTTGCAGAAGCGACGATGGTGGAGAGCTTCAACTGCTGAATTTGTTTCATATATGTGTACATCCACAAACCCTAAGGTATTTATTCTAACTGTTTTGAGCTTTAATTTTTAACCTAATAGTTGATTTATCAAAATAGGTTTGAAATTTTGAATAGATTTAACTGATTTAAGTGTGTTTGTAAGTTTGTTTGCAGTTATTTTGATGTTTTGAGGTATTTATTGTAATTAGGGTAAGGATTTGATCTTTATTTTTGACCTAATTGTTGATTTTTTTTATTATAGGTTTGAAATATTGAATAGATCCGTTGTATTTTGAGAAGAACCGGTTGAATCAGCTGAATTTGCTTAATTGAACATGTTCATGTGGTTTAAACAAGAGAAATGAAAATTGTGGTCAGGTTGCAGAGATGTTAATTTTGGAGCTATTTGGTTAGAACGTTGCAGATGCGAAATATCCTTACTAAATTTGGTGAATACAAACGCTTCGGACTGTTTTGATTCCTTTACAGGGGGTACTACATTTTTAGAAACACCTTTAGTAGTGATAAGCTGGTGAAGTTTCATCAGTCAAAAGTGTCTTTTCCCTGATTTTGGAGATATTCAATTTCATCAGTCAAAAGGTTAGGGTTTCAACCTTCAATACACTTCTAGTGTTGATTTGTGAGGTTTGGGTGTGTGCTGCCAGGTTTAGAAGAAGAGGATGTTCCTCAAGTGTACTCAAAAGGGCCAAAACTTGGTATGTAATCCTTTAATATTTGTGGTAATTTGCTGTATTTTAGAAATTAGGGTTCTAATTTGGGGTTTTTCATTACATGTAGTGTTTTCATAGAGCTCTGCAGTCAACTGTCTTCTATCAGGTACAAGATATTTGTTTTAAAATTGCTGATGAAAATTGTTGATAATTAAAATTGCGTAGAGTTTAGGTCATGAAATGAAATTAGGTATTTAGGTAATTTAAAGATCCTTTCTATTTGCTCAAACTAATTGACGTCTTTTGCGTAGGTAGACTGTATCTGATGTAAGACTTATTGATTATTGGAACTTGTATGATTATGTGACAGGACATGATAATAAGGAAAAGAAATAAAAATGTTAAAGTTAAGGGGGGGGGGGGGATTATGTATGCTGATTGTTGAATGAGTAGATCTGAGTTTGTTGTTTGTCATTGTTATTTTTACAATACCCTTTTAATTAATGTTAAGTTATTTTGTTTACATGTGAATGTCTAAAACAAAGGCTGCCTAACTACGTTTAAAGTGCTCATCTTGAGTTATAGTTTATAACTTTAATTTAATTCTGTTACATGTTATTTTCAGTTTGTTGTTTGTATTTTGATGGGATTGTAACGCAGCCATTGGTTTGTTAGGATTTCATTTACTTTTTTCATATGCATATATTAGGCTTACCTTAATGCTACTCAGTCCTCTGTTAAAGAGTTTAATTAAGAAGTTGAGTCAATACATTCAAATTACTCGATCTATTTGTGCTCGGTTGTATATTTTGTATGATATGTATTATCTGTAGAAATTGATTAACAGTTTTATATAACTATAGTTGTTATATGAATTGTTTCGACTGAGATTTTGATAAGTTTTACAAACATTTTGAACGTTTTGAGCTGTTTTACACAAGTTTTAGTTTGGTCAATTAAAGGTTTGATCATGTCAGTCAATTTCCATTGATTTCGAATCAATTTTTAGCAATGTTCTTTTTAAAAAGGTTAGGCTATTATTACTTTATTAGAATAATATAGTTTTAGTGATCATATCTGATGATAAAAATTATGCATTTTGACCTGTTTTCACTACAGCTTGGAGATTATGAAATAGCATGGATTGATTCTGAGATCGAGGAAACAGAGAGCGGCACGTTGTCTGAAACTCCCCCTTTCAACAACAGCTCCTCCTCACAAATCGGTACTTTTCGGTGATCTAAAAATGGCAGACTTTAAGCAGTTTCTCTCCGGAAAGGGTATTTAGGTAATTTCTTCTCTTTTTCTTGCAGTAAAATCAACTGCATCTTATAACATCTTTCCAAGTTACTTCTTTTAAGGAAAGGGTATTCAGTTTTCTCTTAGATCGTGGGCTTAGTCTTTTATACTTTTATTACATGCATTGAAATTGGTACATTGTACTTTGTTGTTTGTAAACTTCAAATTCAGTCTTTCCTTTTCCTTAGAAAGTTGGTTAGCTGAGACCAAGTCGGTGTGTGTTTGAAGAACCTATGACAAAACCAAAATTGTGCATTGAAAACAAAACCAAAAAAAAAAATTGAAAAGACGAAAACCATACCTAAAATCAGCATAATGAAACAGAAGTAGGAGGGTCGTAGACAAAGTCAACGACTGAAGCAAATCAAGATACATACAATTAAGAATTTAAGAAATTAAATGTTGATATATATGTGGATGACTCACAACAACCATGTGTAAGATACTATGATCACCATCAACTGTAACTAACAAAGAATCAATAAAATGCTAATAAAACATTAGAATCAATTGATCAAACAACTACACTTGAGTCTGTAAGACTACCATATTGAGTGTTGTTGCCCCTAATGAAGCTTTCGACTTTAGCCCTAGAATATCTACAAGTACCAAACAATCTTAATTTAATTAAAATTAAGGAAAAAGTTACCCGTGTTTGTTAAAACTGTTTCGCTTCCAAAATTGTTAAAGTCAGCACGTAAATAAACATTAAACAGATCATCCATGGTAACAAACAACAATCTTAAGAAAAAAAATTTAGATGAAATATTTTCTAATTTATCGAAAATGGAACACCGTCTCTTTATCTTCAAACTCATGGAAAGATGTAAAAGTAAACTGTGATAAAAGAAAATTAATACTTATAAAATATGAAGGATTAAGAAAGTAGCAATTACATATAAAAAAGAAAACTAATCAGACACATCTAACTCTAATAACAAGAATCAAGAAACTTTAACTTCAACTCCATGGAGCACTGAACCTCTCGATGTATCTCATTGATCTTTCTCATGAACTCCAGGTCTCTTTCTCCACATTCTATATTACTCGCAACACACAGGTCACGAACGGAAGTAGTCGGCATAGCCCTCAAGTCCCTAGAAACCTGGTCTCTTGTCAGCAGACCAACTTCCAGTCCGTTAAAACACCTCTTCAACTCTTGAAGAGTAGACCTATCAGCCAAAACTTGGTCTTCGATTTGTTTAATAAAGCATTGCTTGAAATCATCAGATTTTGTAGAAGTATATTACTCCATTTTAATATATTTAAAAGAAATAAGGCAAAACAATAATAGTTGCACTTCTGTTTCACTGAATGAATCTGTTTTGATGAAAAAACTTTTTATTGGCAATGCTATTATATAGTATATGTAACAGGCCAAAGGTCAGCTTTAAAGGCAATCATTAAATAAACATTTATACTTAAAAAACATGTACATTTAATGATTTAAGAGTAAAAAACGTGTATATGGGAGATGCCTGTTCAGTTATCCTATCAACCATTTTAATGCAAAACCTTTGAAAAATGAGTTTTCATGGGAAAACAAGTAAAATTAAATATGTAGAAAACCATAGAACAAAATTGAAACCTTCAAAAAAAAGTTATCATAATTAGGAGATGTCTCTTCATTTACCCTATCAAACATTTTAAACACTATAAAGAATCATTATTAGTTTACTTGAAAACATCAACACTTCAATTTAAAAAAAAACGTTCATCCTAAAACAAACCGTCCAAAAACACTCACACTCTTCCTAAATGGCAAGGAAAACCTTCTACCACTGGTTGGATACTACTGATCTTAAAATCGAATTTTCAACCTGGTCACTCCAAGAACAGAGAAACGCTGAAGAACTCAACAAAAAAGTTGCTATGGTTAGTGATAAATATTATAAGCAAACCTGGAGTAGCATTGCACTGCTTGATGAAGTTGCCTGTTCTACTCCAACAGAGTTTAAAGAAAAAGCAGAAGAGTTTATTAAAAATTTGCTGAAACAGGATCAGAAGGCCTGTGATATGCTAGCTGATCTACAAATTAAAACAAAAAATGAAATTGCATGGAAGAAGGCGAGAGAACGAGATATTCTAGGAAGTGTTAATTGTAATGTTTAATTTTTAATTTTTATTATTTTTCAAAATCATAATTTTGTAATACTATGGTTTAATATTGAATATTCAAAGTTTCAAAATCAGAATTTTGCAATTTCACTTTTACCAGTTTCAATAATAACAAAACAACTTCCATTAGTCTTGGCCCAATGAATATTGTTGCAGAAATATCCATTAGTCTTGGTTATTGTTTAAAAAAGTTCAATTAAAAAGATTACAATTTTAAAGTTAAATATAAAATCCTTTTATTGGTTAATAATTTTTATTTTAAATATAAAGATGAGATCATTTTTGCACGAATTGACATCACCCTTTTTTAAAATAACTGTCTATGATTGTAGTAGTGTTGTTTTATGACATTATCCGTAATCCCCATTTATTAGATAAGTAGATACTAATAGTAATTAAAATTTTGATGAAGCTGGTCTTTTAAAAGAGCAGCAACCTTGGAGGTGCCCCAGAGTACGCAAAAAGCTGTTATGCAGCTCAAAACTTCAGGAACAGAGGCTAATCATTCTTCCTCGCAAAATCCAGTTGCCAAAATATCTAAAGTCAGAAGTCCAAAAGTAGTTGATCGACGGTCATCTTCCAATCCATTGTCTGAGTTATAATATTTTTAACCTTAAGCCTGTGACATATTTAGGGGTATAGATTGGGAGGTAATGAGAACACCCAAAGTGAGCCAAAGGGGCTGAAAAAAGTTTACAGGGTGTGAACGAGCTGAGCAACAAGAGCTTGGTAAATAAAAGACTGAAACAATGCAATCTTAAACGAGCTTCAGCCCGAGCCTAAAAATGAGCTCATTTAGTAAATGAGCTTGAGCCTGTGGTTCACTTATCGAGCTCAAGCCGGCTCGCGGGGTTAAATGAGCCCACTGTTTATATAAATTATAATTAATATATTTTTTAAATAATAATATCTACTATTTAAAAAATTATTATGAAAAATAATTTAATTATATTATAATATATAAAATAATAATTATTAAATCTATATATCTAGATATGCCACGTAATTTTTGGGAACATGTCAGTTTTTTTTGTTCAAAATGAATACATTTGTAGATTAAAATTTATAAGGATTTTGTCAATTTTGTTTCTAACTTTTGTATATTTGTAGCTTCAGACATCATTCACAATGTTACCGATACTGAACTGATATATGCGGTATTATATTCAGTATCTACTTTTTCTCAATTTCGGTATGGGTATTTTCAGTATCGGTACCTGTATGATATTATATTCAATACTCATCTGTATTGGTTATAGCTAAATGTTCTTTCTAATAGGTTGTAGGTTTAACATATAGTTCTATTAAATGGCAATTTGATAGCTAGATATGGGACTGTTGTAACATGTGTGAAATGTCCTTAATACCCTTATCCCTTAATATCTACACATAATAGCAACTGTTGGTCGGTTATGGTTGAAGTTAATAAAGGTATACAATTGCTTTTTATAATCATCATCACACTTCTCAAAAAATCTCGAAATCGCTCTCTCAACTCCCAACAATGATCATCATAATCATCATCTTCATCTTCATCTTCATCTTCATCCATCTTCATCCATCTTCATCATCTTCATCAATCTTTATCTTCAAAACAGAGGTTTGGATCTTTATCTTATCTATATATGTTTTTGATATTTGTGATGTTTTTGTGAAAAACAGAGGGTTGATTTGGGTATTTTGGTGATAAGTTTTTGATAATCAGTTCTTTGATAATCTGAATGTCGCATGACGATGATGATAATCTGTTATTTGTGAAAAAACAGAGGGTTAATTTGGGTATTTTGGTTTCAGTTTTTGATAATCTGAATGCCGTATGATGATGATAATCAGTTATTTGTGAAAAAACAGAGGGTTGATTTGTTATTTTGGTTTCAGTTTTTGATAATACGTTTTTGATAATCTGAATGCCGCATGATGATGATAATAAGTTATTTGTGAATGTTTTTGTGAAAAAACAGAGGGTTGATTTTGATATTTTGGTTTCAGTTTTTGATAATCAGTTTTTTATAATGTCTTTGGTAATCAGTTTTTGATAATCTGAATGCCGCATGATGATGATAATCAGTTATTTGTGAATGTTTTTCTGAAAAACAGAGGGTTGATTTGGGTATTTTGGTTTCAGTTTTTGATAATCTGAATGCCGCATCATGAAGATAATCAGTTATTTGTGAATGTTTTTTTGAAAAAACAGAGCGTTGATTTGGATATTTTGGTTTCAGTTTTTTATAATCAGTTTTTGATAATGTCTTTGGTAACCAGTTTTTGATAATCTGAATGCCGCATGATGATGATAATCAGTTATTTGTGAATGTTTTTGTGAAAAACAGAGGGTTGATTTGGGTATTTTGGTTTTAGTTTTTGATAATCAGCTTTTGATAATCTGAATGCCGCATCATAATGATAATCAGTTATTTGTGAATCAGTTTTTGATAATCAGTTCTTTGATAATCAGTTTTTGATAATCAGTTCTTTGATAATCTGAATGTCGCATAATGATGATAATCAGATATTTGGGAATGGGTTGATTTGAGTATTTTCGTTTCAGTTTTTCAGGTTTGTTTGTGATGTTTTTGTTCTGTTTTGTTCTGTTTGTTTGTACAGAATGGCTGCAGATGTAAACATACGCAAAACACCAACTACGAAGGCGAGAACACTTGACAACCTCCTAGAAGATGGTGCGGTGCACATAAGGAAGTAATTGATCAGAACGATCAATTGCATATGAATGAATATAACCCCAGTGGCAGATATGTAATTAGCGAGCTCTGGAATTTCAAGGAAAATCGAAGAGCTACACTTGGGTTATATTCATTCATATGAATGAATATAACCCCAGTGGCAGATATGTAATTAGCTACACTGGAGTTATATTCATTCATATTTGCTACATTCCGAAGTGCACCCGTCAGTAAAGATCCACAATTGCTTGTGGTGGTATGACGTTTTGTCTCTGCATTGTATGTTACGGTCTTTTGTTATCGAGTCTGTAAGTTCCGTCAAGTCTACGAAGTTGGTATGACGTTTTGTCTCTGTATTGTATGAATTAAAAGTTGGTATTACGTTTTGTCTCTGTATTGTATTGTATGTTCGCACAAACCACAAGGATGCAAATTGCATTTTTCTCTTAATGTTAATAGGATCAAAGATATGGGCTTTATTGAATTGTTCAATGACATTTGGTTATTTAAATTAAGTCATCTTTTTATTACTAGCAAAATTTATGACGGATCATATGTTTAACATTGTTTTATAAAGATATGTAACTAAACACAAAGATTTTAAATAATATATTATAATATGTATTTTAGTATTTGATTCCGATCGTTATTAGAACAAACCCGTGTATTCACACGGGTGTACACCTAGTATATATATATAGGGAGGGGCTCATGCGAGAACCACCCTTATTGTGAGAACCTTGAGAACCAATGTGAACACAACCTAAAATAGCTAAAAAAAACCTAAAAAAACCTAACCCCCACCCCCCCCCCTAAAAAAAAACCTAAACCCCCCACCCCCCCCCCCCCCCAAAAAAAACCTACCCCCCCCCCCCCCCAAGCTAAAATGCTAAAAACTAAACCCCCAAAAAACCTTAAAAAATCTAAAAAAATCCAAAAAAAATCCAAAATTTTTTTTGATTTTTTTAATATTTTTTAGGTTAAAATCGCTACTTTTCGAAGCAAAAAAAAAAAAAAAAAATTTTTTAAAAATTTAAAATTTTTTTTTTTTTTTGTTCGAAAAGTAGCGATTTTAACCTAAAAAATATTAAAAAAATAAAAAAAAAAATTTGTGTGATTTTTAGCTATTTTTAGGCATTTTTGGTGTGTTCACATTGGTTCTCGCGGTTCTCACAATAAGAGGTGGTTCTCGCATGATCTTCTCCCTATATATATATATATATATATATATATATATATATATAGGGGACTGCTAAAATGAGAACCACCTCCAGTTGTAAGAACCGTGAGAACTTTTTGATCCGGGGCGAGTTGGACCAATTTTTTTTTTCATAAACGTAGTTGCTTGTATTATAAACAAATTTGTAAAAAAATTTAAAAAAAACTGTCGCGTGTGTAGTTTTGAACACCACAAGTTTGTGTTTACGGGTACCGTAAATGTTAAATAAAATTTACGGGTCCCGTAAACGCAAACTTTGGGTGCTCAAAACTACACACCCGACATTTTTTTTTTGAATTTTGTTTACAAATGTGTTTATAATACATGCATCTACGTTTATGAAAAAAAAAATTATGGTCCACCTCGCCCCGTACGGTGTAGTTCTCACGGTTCTTACAACTGGAGGTGGTTCTCATTTTAGCGGTCCCCTATATATATATATATTGTTCCCATTAAGTCTAACCACTTTTTGAATCGATATCTATCGACGGATCATGCTGAGAAGAAATCTCAGCCGTTTAAACTCCAAAAAAGTAACCGCTCTAATGGCGGTTCCCGGTGGTTATAGTCGGTTTTTGCAGTTGGTGGTTACCTCCATCTTTTGCTGCCCACTATCTCCACGACTCAACCGCCTAAAAAATATACCATGTTTCCATTAAATATAACTGCCTACTAAATGCATATTAGCCCTTGGAATCACCTGAGATGCAATCTTGAGCGTAATAATCCAAGAAATGGTTCTAGAAGGAGAGGTTGAAGACAATTTTTTTCTTCCCACGTCTCTGAGCAGTTATGGTGTGTCCCCTATATGTTACCTCCCAAGTCCCAACACCCCCTGCTACCTCATTTCTCCCAACCTTTTCTCTCATGCGTCCTTCTTATTCTTCCCCAAGCTACAATGGCATCAAAACCTAATCAACAATTTCCATGTTTTTTTCTATATCGGACGAAGACATCATGATGGACTCCGATTCTGCTTACATTATACACTCCGGTCAAGATTTCATCGCCCTTCTCCTATCTCCAGAATATTCATGGCCATTAATCACGCCGCCGGTAATATCACTTCCATTTCTATGCCTACCTTCTTTTGTCATTGTTTATAATTATATTATATGAGCTTGTCTTTTATGTTTCAGTTAGGGCTAAATGTGTCGGCCTTTGGGACGTGCGACTCCATCTGACGTTTTTTGTGGTTTTTTGTTAACCCTAATTGAAGGCACAAGATATTATCTTGATAAATTTGTTAGCGCTTAAGAGCCTATGCCAGTGACAGCTGAAGATATGCCATTGCCATCTCCCAACACACCCCAGGCTTTCAGTTTCCTAATCAAGATGTGGAAACAGGCTCCAAGTCTGATTCTTCTCCATGGTCATCTTTCTTTGATTAGATCAAGAACCGGTGTGTGCACATGGTTATTTGACATTTTTTTTTGTTTAATTATGTGTCTCTGTTCTGATTATGCAATTAATGAATGTCAATTGTTGATTTGAAGCACCGATGGACCAAGTGCAAGTTTGTGTTTATCGAATCCGAAACATGTTCAAGTTTGTACTACTTTCAAAATTTATAAAATCCTTTGTTTAATCTAGTGCTGAGCTTTTTTACAAGTTAGTATTGCCAATTGTTTTGCTCAAGTAAATACAACCGGATTAGATTGGAAATGAAGTCTTCAAATGGCCATTGATAGTTTATATGCTACTTAAGAACTTATCCTCTCTTTCCAAAGTTTTTATCCTACCAAATACCTATTTAGTTTTATCTATTTTCTTATTTATGATTTTCCTATATACATATAAGCATAAGGGATGAATAATATTCATCATTGCGTTCTGCCCCTTGTCAACCGATAACGTTTGTATAGGTAGAGTTCGTATTCCTTTATATGGTAGGAAAGAGAATTAGATGCACTCGAATAATTTGAACCTAATGTCTAACTAAAAATTCTGATACAAATTGTTTGTAGTTATATTTGTAGGACATGGTATCAAATATTGCAGAGAACATGAGCAATTGGAGTCACTTTCATGGGTTTTAATATTACTAATATAACTATTGTAATGTGCTCATGACAAAATGTCCAAGGCACTTATGAGGTTAGTTATAACATAATGAACATGTTTTAATCACATAATTTTGTTGACGACTGAATTTATATTTGATTGTGTACAGTCACTCCTGGCGCTGAAAGTATTCTTGGAGCTATGAAAAGGGTTGACAATAACATGTACCATGAGGTAAATCAATCCTTCATGGAATAAAATTTTTTTTGAATCATTTCTTGTATTTGGGATAATGAATTTCTATATTTACACACAGACATTACAATGTATGTTTGTTGTTATTGCTTGCCCCACCTTTAAAAGATACAATTGCAAAAATTCATGTGTTGGAACCTAATTCGTTGGGGAAGCTACTTGAAGCCATTAACACAAGGTTTGTAAGTTTTTTATAATTATATTAGTTTTTAATTTGTTACCTTTTTTAGTATGATGTCCTTAGCATTGAATTGCTACAACCAATTGCCTATTTTTATTGGTAGGTCCTGCATGTGTCCTGTTGAGGGTGGTGTAAATCGAAGCGATTGGTGATGAAAGTGAAAAGTTATGTCTTCCTGCATTCAAACAAGATGAATTTGAAGGTTGTATAAATTAAAAATGAACTTTGGGTAACCTTCAATCCTTCATCCTATTTGAGGTACAATATCTGCATTGTTGTTTTTCTATCTATAGTTATCTGCTTGACTTTAAATTTGAATTAGTTTCTTTTTTTCTTTTACTTTGGATCATTGGGAAACAAATAAGGAAAAGTTAAGTTTAAGGGATTGATATGTTTGGACATAAGGAAGAGCTACCAGAACGGATATGGAAATTGGTGATTCCCCATAACTACAAAGAGAAATGCAGAGAGTCTGGACTACAAAAAAATGCTTGATGTGAGTTTCTCACCTCTTAAATTTTGTCGAGTTGGGTTGTATTTGATCTTAAACGTGTCAATTAAACAAATTAGCCTAAACGTGTCAAGTAAAAGAAAAGCTCAAATGGGTTGAAAGTGACATAAACTATTTTTTAATGTATACTTGCATACCTCTTTAAACAATTTTAATGACAAATTTGTTAATGTGGATATAATACATGTTTTATTATATTTTAAGTGATAATGTGCCTCGAATATGTTAACTACGTGTGTTTGTGATTTTTCAGATTAAACGCGTAATATGGCAAAGTTAGAGTGCATGGTGATGAAACGGAACAACAAAGGGTGATTATCAAGATATATCATGTCATTCGAAAGAGGTTCGGGTTGAAAAATAGTTTGGATGCTCAAAGAACGCAAAATAATGAAGTTGAGGGGCTTGTTAGTCATTTGCCCAAAATTGAAACGTAAGTTATGGTTTCAATAGTAAGTTACGGTTGGGCAGAATAAAACAAACAGAAACAGTGAAACGTAACTTATGTTTAAAAACGTAAGTTACGATGTATGTATGTATTGTATGTATGGCAGCGCGTGGATATGATTGAAAAGAAAAGGGAATTTTTAATATAGGAAGAGACAGGAACATGATAGTGCAACACTATTAATTAATGGGGAATTGGCCTGTAATAATCTCACCTAGACCTTATTGGCCATTAATAATCTCACCTCAGAATATTCCCCCCACCAGTCCCAAATTTCACCTCTTTTTCCTACAATGGTCCCTCGTTAAAACAAACTTAACGGAGTTAAACTTTTTTTTCCAAATTACAAACAGATTTTTTAGGGCTTTTGGTCAGAACGATGATACGAGTCCATTGATGTAAAACTTACTTTGAAATGGTGCTCCAAGTGACTTGATTTTGGTTAATTGGAAATTTAAACACCTGAATTCAAGCGCCGTTTTCATCGTTTGGAGCACTCTTTTTTGACAAGTTTTACATCAATGGACTCGTATCGTCATTCTAATCAAAAGCCCTAAAAATTCTGTTTGTAATTTGGAAAAAAGCTTAACTCCGTTAAGTTTTTTTAACGTGGGACCATTGTAGGAAAAATAGGTGAAAGGTGGGACTGGCGGGGGGAATATTCTGAGGTGGGATTATTAATGGTCAATAAGGTATAGGTGGGATTATTACAGGCCAATTTCCCTTAATTAATAATCACTATCATACATCAGAGAATCAAACTCACGTGAATATTATTAAAAAGTGGACATGCGCAGAGAATTGGTAGACATTGGGGGCCCACGATTTTGAATATAATACAATACAGACGCATACATCAAAAGAAAGAGGCATCACATCATCAAGATTATATACACATATATATTGACGGCAACTTGCAGGAGGAGGAGCCAAAGAAAAGTCAACAACATCATCATCATAGTGGGCCAACATCTTGGACTCTTGGAGGATTTTATTGGTCCAACATCACACGTGAACAGGAGGAATAGAACTTTATTTTTTATTGGCGGACTACTTAGTGGAAGGGAGGGTGTTGACTTCATAGTTGGCAGAAAAACAAAAGATCATCAACATCATTCTCATATATACATCGGCGGCAAACATCTTGGATTGAGGAAAAGAAACATAAAATAGTCTTTTTGGGACTTTTGAGAAGAAGTCATCACTCAACGTCATCATTGGACGAATTTAGGAGACACAAGCAGATTTTGGCTCTCAATTTTATCATCATCATCATCATAATTCCTTCACTCCTTTCCGAATCGATCATGCAATAATCCGTTATTCAAGCTTTTGGAGATCTTTCGTGCGAGATGAGCGGCTAAAACTCTTATGGTTTCCTTCGGATGGAGGGTTTTTGTAAGTTAGACAATTTTATGTGTTTGTGACAATCGTATAACTCGGTGATCGAAGTATTCGATGCTTTTTACCTTTGATTTGATTAATCAATTGCAACCGGTTGCATTTTCTTTAACTTTAATTTTTTATCATTCAATTCCTGAGAGTTCTAGTTATTGGGATATATTTGCTATGGGATTAGGGTTGGTAATTGTAACTGATAGTCATTTGATAACCTTCTGTTATGAATTGACTGGAGTACTTAATCTTTGATTATCACAATTGATTAATTAAGTTAAACACTTATGTCTACGTGAGTGTTTCGATTAAACACATAATTGAATCTAGCTACAAACCTGAAATTCAGAGGAACCATTGTTTCTCCTACTAATTTAAACCTCGATTTTAGTTGTTAATTTAGTAAACAATCAAACCATCAATTGAATTTTACTTTTCAGTAATAGTTAATCAATACTTAGCATCGCGACACTTTCCACAATCCTCCTCTGGTTCGATATCCGACTTATCCTATCTACATAGTTTATTTCGGTTTTTGCATGTTCTTTACGACAGACATCAAAATGGCGCAGTTGTCGGGGACAATGTATCCCATATGTGGGGATGTGGTAACTCGAGAAAGGGTTGGTATGACTGTTGTTCTTAAATGCTTGAATGGTTGAAACTGGGCTAAAATTGAAAATTTGTGAAATTTTTTGTCTCAAGTATGCTTGAAATTCATGAAAAGCAACATTTTCAATTGCTAAAGGGTTCCTACTGATATTAAACTAACTTAGATCCCTAGTCATGGTTGTCTCTTTAAGTTTCATGAGAGTTTTTCTGATAGGTTTAGATGATAGTTGAGAAGAGATGCCTAACTAGAGGTAACATGCTTTAGGAATTACACATGCTATATGTCGGTAACCCAGATTCCTTTCGTTCTGTGAGATATTTGAGCCTACTAGAGTTATTGTTGAATTGCAATAAATGTTCATTTGTTGAGTGTAGGCCATATGTTGCTTTGTGTTAGAGCTATTGTGGTTTGATAAGTGGCGAGACTATGGTTTAGCGTATGCACATAGATATAAAGGCATTAGGATCCATTCATTGTATTATATGTTGATTGTTGATTTCGTCCACCTTAGTTAACCATGTTGAGCTTTATACCTTTCGTTTGTTACACCTTAGTTAACCATGTTGAGCTTTATATCTTTCGTTTGTTACACCTTAGTTGACCCGTTTGAAGTACCAACTATGAATAACAAGTGTGTTTAGAAGTATGTTATGAAAAAAATAGAAAAGAAGAAATGAAAAAAAGAAAGAGAAAAGAAAAGAAAGAAAAAGAAAAACAAAATTATTACTATGTTCGTGTTATACAAAAGGGTCGAAAATAACCCAAAGTGTTAGTAGTTATTGTGAATAAAGTTGTGATGGTTTGATATATTTGTTTGTGTTCACCACATAAATATAAAAATCCAAAAATATTTCCCTACCTTTACCCTTAACCCAAAACCCAAAAAGTCCTTTGGATATGCGTTACGTTACTTGATACAGTGGAGGTATGATTGCTATACAAGCTTATAACTGCAAGGTAGTGTATTTGGTTTTGAGTAAATTACATACTAGCACATTACACACTAATCTTTGATAAAACCGAGAGGAGTGATCATTGTGAGGGGCGTGTGGCATGTGTGTAGTATCATAAGCATGTTAGTTTTGGTTAGGTAAGTCTTAAAGTGTTTTAAATATGTATTATCTAACTGTCAGATTGTCAATCTCAATTGTGTCAGTCTATGGGACGGGTATGACTCGCGACCTTGAGTTGCTAATTCGGTAAGGAATTTTATAGTGATTTGTTAATAAGGTAAGTAATGTATGTAATGGTTGCTTGAGGACAATCAATCCCAAGTGTGGGAATGTGATGTAGCGTGTGAATCTTGTGCGTTAATGTGGATATAATACATGTTTTATTATATTTTAAGTGATAATGTGCATCGAATATGTTAACTACGTGTGTTTGTGAATTTTCAAATTAAACGCGTAATACGGCGAAGTTAGAGTGCATGGTGTTGAAACGGAACAACAAAGGGTGATTATCAAGATATATCATGTCATTTTAAGAGGTTCGGGTTGAGAAATAGTTTGGATGCTCAAAGAACGCAAAATAATGAAGTTGAGGGGCTTGGTAGTCATTTGTCCAAAATTGAAACGTAAGTTATGGTTTCAATAGTAAGTTAGGGTTGGGCAGAATAAAACAAATAGAAACAGTGGAACGTAACTTACGGTTTAAAAAGGTAAGTTACGTTGTATGTATTGTATGTATGGCAGCGCGTGGATATGATTGAAAAGAAGAGGGAATTTTTAATATATGAAGAGACAGGGACATGATGATGCAACACTATTAATTAATAATCACTATTATACATCAGGGAATCGAACTCACATGAATATCATTAAAAAGTGGACATGCGCAGAGAATTGGTAGACATTGGGGGCCCACGATTTTCAATATAATACAATACACACGCATACATTAAAAGAAAGAGGCATCACATCATCAAGACTATATACACATATATATTGACGGCAACTTGTAGGAGGAGGAACCAAAGAAAAGTCAACAACATCATCATCATAGTGGTCCAACATCTTGGACTCTTGGAGGATTTTTATTGGGCCAACATCACATATGAAAAAGAGGAAAAGAACTTTATTTTTTATGGCGGACTTCTTAGTGGAAGCGAGGGCGCTAACTTCATAGTTGATAGAAAAATAATAACAGATCATCAACAGGGGGCTGTTTTTCATGTTGGTTCGGATAGATAGCGCTGGAATGCTGATCCGAAAGGGGAGTTCTCGGTGTCGAATGTTAGGAAGCTGTTGAACTTCGGCGTGGATGCCAGTAGCAGGTTCGTGATGCAGTGGTGTAAGTGGGTTCCCCTGAAATGTAATATTTTCGCTTGGCGTGCGGAGATGGGTAAAATTCCGAATGGGGTGGCTCTCAGAAATAGGAACATCCAGATTGAGGATGTCACGTGTAACCTTTGCAACTACGGTGACGAAACGGTTGATCATCTTTTTACATCTTGCACGGTGGCGGTTAGGCTTTGGCTCTTCATTAGCACTTGGTGTAAGGTCCCTAATTTTTTGGTGTTTTCCTTCATAGACTTGCTAGAGTAGCATAATTTTTCGGGGCTCTCGGGTCGTGCCAAAGAGGCGCTTACAGGTATCATAATCATTGGTTGCTGGAGTATCTGGAAAGCTAGGAATGAAGCGAGGTACTCGAACAAAACGGTTAAAGTCGATAATATTACCAGCCAAGTTAAAGCGGTGAGTTTTCTCTGGTTTTCTAATAGATCGAGACATAAGGATGTAACGTGAGAGGATTGGTGTAAATTTGTAAATATGTAGTTTCGTTTGTTGTTTCGGTCTGCCCAGTTTGTGGGTGGGCTGTGTTTGTTTCTGTTTAATGAAAGTTATAGTTCAAAAAAAACATCATTCTCATATATACATCGGCAGAAGACATCTTGGATTGAGGAAAAAAAACATAAAATAGTCTTTTTGGGACTTTTGAGAAGAAGTCATCACTCAACATCATCATTGGACGAATTTAGGAGACACAAACAGATTTTGGCTCTCGATTTTATCATCATCATCATCATCATAATTCCTTCACTCCTTGCCGAATTGATCATGCAACAAGCCGTTATTCAAGCTTTCGAAGATCTTTCGTGTGAGATGAGCGGCTAAAACTTTTATGGTTTCCTCCAGATTGAGGGTTTTTGTAAGTTAGACAATTTTATGTGTTTCTGACAATAGTATAACTCAGTGATCTAAGCATTCGATGCTTTTCACCTTTGATTTGATTAATCAATTGTAACCGGTTTCATTTTCTTTAACTTTAATCTTGGATCATTCAATTCGCGAGAGTTCTTGTAAGTGAGATATATTTGCTATGGGATTAGGGTTGGTAATTGTAACTGATAGTCCTTTGATAACCTTCCGTTATGTATTGACCGGAGTACTTAATCTTTGATTATCACAATTGATGAATTAAGTTAAACACTTATGTCTATGTGAGTGTTTCGATTAAACACAGAATTAAATCTAGCTATAAACCTGAAATTCGGAGGAACCATTGTTTCTCCTACTAATTTAAACCTCGATTTTAGTTGTTAATTTAGATAAACAATCAAACCATCAATTAAATTTTACTTTTCAATAATAGTTAATCAATACTTAGCATCGTGACACTTTTCAAAATCCTCATCTGATTCGATATCCGACTTATTCTATCTACATAGTTTATTTCGGTTTTTACATGTTCTTCACGACAGACATCAACATCCAATAATTTGCTTTAAATACACAGATTCTATACGCGCTTTTGGATAATACGCGTCATATAGTGCACCATGAGATGTCCAATTAAATAGGGTGATATTTAGTGGTAATAAGTACTTGCTAAGTTACAAACGTAGTCCTTTATGTTCTTATGTGTGCTCTTTTAAATCCTATAATAGTTAATTATTCCATTAACTAATTAAATATGATTTAACACACACACACACACACAAAAAAAAAAAAAAAAAAAAAACGTATATCGCTGATCTTAATAGGAAGGTACAAGTATGAAGTACATTAAATTTTATTATTTAAACAAATATCTAGTTTGAAAAACATGGATGCTTTTTCTGAGCAAATACTCACAAACACACTTTTCTTTTAATAAACATTAATAAGACTTAGAACCAATGATCCCTTGGTTGTCTGAGAGCTCCCACATATTGCTAGTCTGCTAGATCAAAAGCATGTTTGTTGGTAAATTAAACATGGTTGGGTGTGTTACATTCTTGATAGCCTATTTTCCTTATATTGTTCCTATATTCAGTTAACCGCGCAATCTTTTAACCGAAAAACATCTGAAAATTGTTGGGAAATTAAGCATGGTTGGGTGTGTTCTCCGGTGGCGTTGGAGCGGACGCCACCTTCCCTCCACGCTCCGAGCGGCTGTTCTCTGCAAACTTGAGACTAGCTTGATGCATCCCTTTCTGCTTTTCCTCCTCGGTCCATTCGGAAACATAGTAATGCTCTTCACTACCTTTGACAATGTCTTGACTAGGAGGAAAGAACATGCTCCCCCATTGTGGGAAGTGAACAAAACTCACTGGAATTGTAACGAGCATGATCATGATACCCATGTAAGTCAACCCTTTTTCTGTTGAGAAAGATGCATTTGCAAAGAATATCAATTGGGTCAGCCCTGACCCGAAGTTCCCACCAGCCCCAGTCATTCCTGATATGATACCAAGTGATCTCCGAGAAATGAAGGGGATGATGCCAAATGTGGCTCCGCAAGCGGCCTGTGCTCCAATGGAGAAGAGCATCATAAAAGTGATGGCTAATGGCAACGAGCTCACGAGGCCAAGGCAAAGACAGCAGAGACCACCAGCAGTTTGAAGGAGCCATAGGTTCCAGAGTCGACCACGCATTCCAAATCGTTTCGCCATGTAATCCGATGTGAAACCTCCGAATGGACGAGCTAGAAGGTTTGCCATTCCGAAGCAAGCGGCAATGATTCCGGCAAGATGAAGTTTTAGGTCAAATCTGTAGTTATAAACAATAAAACTCAAGTTAAACTTTATGTGTAATTATGTTTTTATTTATTGTGTTTTGAAAATTAACAGTTATATATTGCATAATGATTTTTATATAAGCATGCATTTCATCTGGCATTAAATTTATTTGCTGTTCCCATCATTCTAAGTTGAAAAGTCATTACAAATTACGTATAGTTAATTGATTTTGATCCGTATAAGCTATTGTTTTTAAAATAAAAGAATAATTAGCTAATGGATTTATAGACTTATTTTATCATCAACTAAATAATTTGACCCAACTTTTGTTTTTATTTATTGAAGAAAGTGTTGGTGACAAATAGAGAGACATGTCCATTTTTTAGAGACACTATTACAAAAATACTTTTTAACTATAAGCTTTTCGAGCAAAAGAAAACTTCTTCTGTTTACGGACGATTTCAGAAGATAAAATATTATGTCACGAAGGCCAAATCTTATATCCACACTTGTTTTTAATCACCATATATTTAGCCATTTAGGTCGATCTGTATTTAACATCAACGCCCTACCACCGTTTTTTATATATAAGTAAAATCCATTGTCACATCTATAGGGACTAAATTTTTAACTTTAGCTAACACTTTTGTACGTGAAATGAAAGTTTGTATTTAAAAAATCAAATATATACCTATCGTAGAAGTATTCAGCGATGACGTTATCAATTGTTAACTCGACACCCATTGAGTAACCATAGAGAAGAACGAATATCCATGTCCGATAGTTTGTCACAGCATACCACAAAACCTAAAAAGAAATAAAGCACAACGTCAATACTCAAAAATGTATTGGGAAGCGTTTGAGACGAGTGTCGATAAAAATTAATATTTACCTTGCTAAATTTATCTTTGGCAACATCACCCTTCTTCTGTAGGGCACCAAGGTTACCATCAGGCAAATCTTGTCCAAGAGTCAAAACCAATATGCCCATAATTACATTAAACCATCCCGGTATGAAAAATGCGATCCTCCACGCGGTGAACGGGGTTGCACCGGCTTTCTTGATGATCTCGAACAACACTGGCATAAGGAGCTGTGTTGCACCACCTCCCATGTTCCCCCAACCCGCAGCTGTCCCGTTCACCAGCCCGATAATCTTGCTGTTAAACATGGTACTCATCCAGTACTGGCACGACACAAACGTAGCCAAGGAGAACCCGATCATGAACCGGACTACTATGTAGCCACTAGCGTCGCTAACGAAGGACATGCAAAACACAGTGGGTGCGGACAACATGATGAGGAAGGCGCAGCCATAGCGAGGTCCCAACAAGTCACATACCGCGCCCATGACTAGCCTGGAGAAAATGCTACCCGAAACAGACGTGACACCCGCGTTCCCTATGTCGGCCTTTTTGAGGTCGAGGTTGTCGCGGATTATGGGGACCAACGGAGCGGCTGCAAAGGTGGAGATGAAGGTGGTGAAGAAAGATATCCAGGAGAGGTGGAATGTTCTCATGTGAGGGTTTGCAAATGAGAAGAGTTTGAACTTTGTTGCTTTGTGTTCCGAATCGACTGGTAGGTCGAATTTCGCGGTGCGATCGGTGTGAACCATTGGAGAGGCCACAGAGAAGGCTAATACCGGTTCCCGACCGGTGACTCCATGCATGGAAGTTCCCGGAGAACCTTCAATCTCAGGCATTGTCACTCTCCAAGCAAGTTGTTTGATATGTTTTTGTTGTTTGTAGATATGTTTGTGTGATCACGACGATATGATGTGTTTATATAGGCGTTGTTTGGAATATAAGGGGACTAGGGGTGGTTCACTAGTGATGGGTTCTAGTGATGGGAGCACCCAATCAAATCATGCCATGTCAGCACCCAATATTCTAGTGATAGTGATAGAAATGTAGTGGGGGTGGTATCACTAGTGATGGGGATTCCAATGTACAAGTATTAATGCACAATGTACAAGTCATACCCTATCAAAACTCAAAGTTCAACGCGTGATGGGTTTAACGCGTTACAAATACAACGAGTGATGGAAGCACCGGCGGCGGTGTTCCGTGGCCATTCAACGCGTTATGGTTGTCCATAACGTGACCACCCCGGGTGGCCTAATAATGCAAGTTGTGGGGATGTTGTAAGGGTTTTAGATTTCTAAATAAGTTTACAAGAGTTGACAAATGAAAGGTTTAAAATTGGTAGCTAGTGGACATTCCCAAAAGGTTGTAGATACTTTTTTTCTAAGGAATCCAGTTTGCCGCATACGATGAAGAGGAACAGTATTTGGGCTTATCAGATCCTCCAAAAGATATTTATTAGTTACCACAAATGTTAAGAGCCAGATATGAAGATGTAATATCTAGCTTAGTTACCACAAATGTTAAGAGCCAGATATGAAGATGTAATATCTAGCTAGATGACTTCAAACTTCAAATACAGCCATATGTGATTAAGCAACTAATTTTCGGTCAACAGTTACACAAGAAGCAAACCAACTGGCATATAATGACTAATTTTATA